>OX422208.1:825134362-825546862 GCA_949130495.1 Sambucus nigra | reverse complement strand
GAAAACCTTGTCCACTAAACCATTATCAACAGTAGAATCATTAGACTTGTAGAGGGAAGAAAAGTAATCTACCACACGAGACTAGATTTGACACATATTAGTAAGCTAGTCTCCATCTCTGCTTAAATAGTTTATTATGTTTTGAACTCACCGATATTTAACCTGCTTGTGAAAAAAGCAGTGCGGCGATACCCATTAACAATCCACTTACACCTAGCTTCATCCTTCCAGAAGCACTCTTCATCTTTCAGGGCTTGATTTAGGGCTGCTAAAGCATGAGTTTCAGCATTATTTCTATCAGGACCATATTTATCGATCTCAAGTTGAACAACTTGAAGATTTTCTTTATGTAAGAGCCGATTTTCATGAATGTTGCCAAAAACATCCACATTCCATTTGTTAAGAGAAGATTTGAGAAACTTGAGTTTTTGCATAAGCACAAACATTGAACAACCACATGGGTTATTGTAGACCAACTATGTTTCACCACCTGCATAAATTTTTCATGTTCCAACTTGGCAGAGAGAAATTTAAAAGTTTTAGGACCATATTGTACCTGATTATCATCTTGAAAAAGAAGCGGGTGATGATCTGATCTTCTCTTAAACAGACCATGGCAGGAAAATGATCTCTAATCATTCAGCCAATCTTAGATACATAAAGCTCTATCAATTTTTCTTTCCACTCCAGAATTAGGACCTTTTTTCCAAGTAAATAAAATCCCTTTAGTATCAATTTGTAACAAGCTATAATTATCCATCATTCTTTTAAAATCCATGCCTGGCCTAGCATATGGTATTCTTGTCCCCTCTACACTCATGAGCACCTAGAGTACAGTTAAAACCAAAAGTCATCCATAGAGAGGAGATAATAGCATTCAAAGCTTCAAACTCAGCCCAAAAAATTCTCCTCTGAATGTAATAAGTAGATGCATAAACGATGGTGAAAACAAATTGGTTACCATCCAATTTAGCCATCATAGAAATCTGTTGAGAAGACACGTTCAGAATAGATGGAGGAGGAATTCTCTGAGAGTGAAAACCCCATAAATTTGGTAACATGCTACCTCTGTCAGTGGAAGCCAAAAAAATCATGCCCAGATCTTTGAAAAACCTGGCCATAGAGACATCAAAAACCACCTTTGGTTCAGCTATACAAATAATATCTGGTCTACGTTGAGTAGACCAGAGAGAGAGAATTCTTTTTTATGGGAGGTTGCCCAACCCCCTTATGTTCCAATAAAAAAGCTTCATTTGTGAGAAGAACTGTCACTCCTCAATTTTTAACCATCCTGAGATTGAAGATTTCTTCGTATCTTAGCCTCAATTTATTCTTTTGAGAGTTTGAAAGAACAATGATATAACCTTCATTGTTTGTTTCTATCGTAAACCTTATATTCTGTAGATTATTTAAACAACTATTAGCAACATGATCAACTTCCTTTTCTATGCCATGATCAAGCAACGAACAATCATTATGATTTGCAAAATTGGCATTATCAGAGACTTCTTCTTTATCCATTAGAGTTGCCCATGAAAGCTTTAAGAAAGTTTTTGGAGAGATAATTTTGTCTGTGGAAACCCCCTCCATTGTCAAAACATCCTCAACCATATTTGGTATCCTGTTGTCCATAGACTTCGCCACTAGAGAAACGGTTCCTTCAGCAACTAAGTCCCCACTTAGTTCCTCCTTATTTGTAGGTTTAGGATGATCCCTAGATGGAAAGACCATCTCGATTCCAGTAATTTGTATCCCATCCAGGTCTTTAACACCAGATGGTTCTCCCACCTCCACCATATTTTTTTTCATCGTATCAACCCCCTCAACTTCTTTTGGTTTGTATATTTGCTTAACTAGAGATCTACCCGTGTGTTTAGATTTTGACCTATGTCTCTCCACCTAATTACTCGTACCTTTGAACATGTTAATTCCATCTAACTGAATGTGACAAACCACCCTACAGTCAGTCACCCAATGCCCAAGTATTCTGTAATGGGAACATCTGGGTGGAAGTTTTTCATACACCACATCTTGTTCAAAAGAAACATTATTATGTTTGATATGAATTTTCTCCTGTAGATTATCACATATCTCCATGTCAATGAAAACTCGAGCAAAGTGTCCAAAAGATCTATTTAGGGTAGGTTGATCAATCTTGATAGGGTCTCCAAGACAACGTGCCAGTTTAAGAAGGATTCTTGGTCTCCAATATTCAATCGGAAGACCCATGAATCTTACCCAAACAGGACCAAAAGTAACTCTTTGATCTGCTAGATTGAACGAGGGTACCAGTTAGTGAATTTAAGCATACATGGATCAAGGTTTAAACTACGTCTAGACCATAAAGTCTTCTTCAAACCCAGGATTGGCAACTGCAATGTGAAGAACCCTTTTTCTCATCAGTATAAGCTTCCATGCATCCACAATATTAAAAGTATTAGAGTTTTATTTAGCATTAAGGGTAGTTTAGTATTTTTATTATTAGGTGGTTGTAGTAGGATATATATTCTCTCTTCTTTTCATTTGTATTGTATTCTAGTTCATGTCAAGATGAAACCCTAGCCCCTCTCTTTCTCTTTTTCCATTTGATTGTAGATCTTTGATATATTATCATGGTATCAGAGTGGGATCAAAGTTTAATCTCATCAACACAGTCCGCGGATCTAACTCCGCGGTGAGTTGGCTGAGGGTTGCAGGGGGCAGCGCGCACCTGCCGATAGTATGCCACCCCATGTTGCTCCTATTACTTCTACTGATGCAGGTACTTTGACATCCGATGTTCCTGATGCTCCCCCTTCTCATGTGGCCACCCAAGCACCTGCTGAAATGGTGGAACCTCCTTCTCGCTATCCAAAACGTCCATGTAAGTCCACTTAGTCACCAGATTATATTTTTTCTTGTTATTCGGATTCTTTTGCTTCATTTTTATCCTCTATTCACTGCCACTCTGAGACTTTGTCTTATAAAGAGGCAGTTCTTGCTCCTCTTTGGCAACAGGCTATGGCTGAGGAACTCTCTGCTTTGCATCAGACAGATACTTGGAGTTTGGTCCCCTTACCTGATGGTAAGCGGGCAATTGGATCTCTTTGGGTATATAAAATCAAAACCAGGTCAGATGGGTCAATTGAGCGGTACAAAGCAAGATTGGTTGCTCAGTGTTTTTCTCGGTAATATGGTATGGATTATGATGAAACCTATGCTCCTGTTGCAAAATTGACTACTATTCGTACTCTTATTCCTGTTGCATCTATCCGTCAGTGGAATATATCGCAAATGGATGTTAAAAATGCATTCTTAAACAGCGATCTTCATGAGGAGGTTTATATGACTCCTCCTCCAGGTGTTCCACATGGTCCTAGTGAAGTTTGTAGGCTTAAGAAAGCCTTATATGGTCTGAAACAGGCACCACGGGCTTGGTTTGAGAAGTTTTCTGCAGTGATTACCTCTCTTGGGTTCATTCCAAGTGAGAATGATTCAGCTCTCTTTATCAGGTGCACCTCGGGTGGTCGTATTCTGGTCTCTTTTTATGTTGATGATATGATTATTATTGGGGATGATGTTGGTGGAATTACAACATTGAAGTCTGAATTATCTCGTTGTTTTGAGATGAAGGATTTGGGGCCTTTATGTTACTTTTTGGTTATTGAGGTAGCTCATTCTCCAAAGGGTTATCTTCTCTCACAATCTAAGTACATTAGGGACATTCTAGAGCGTGCGCGCCTCACTGATACTAAGATTGTTGATACCCCTCTGGAGCTTAATGTTCATCTTTCCCCGTATGATGGTGTTCTTTTGCCTGATCCCACCTTATATCGCACTATTGTGGGCAGCTTGGTTTATCTCACCATTACTTGTCCAGATATAGCTCATGCAGTCCATGTTGTTAGTCAGTTTGTTACTTCTCCTACTACAGTTCATTGGGCAGTTGTTCATCGTATATTGCGATACTTGAGAGGCACTCAATTCTAGAGTCTTTTACTTCCTTCATCTTCTTCTTTGGAGCTGCGTGCATACTCTGATGCTGATTGGGCCGATGATCCTACAGATCGTAAATCAGTTACTGGATTTTGTGTGTTTTGGGGTGATTCTCTTGTTTCTTGGAAGAGCAAAAAGCATGTTGTTGTTTCTGTGTCTTCCACGAAAGCCGAGTATCGTGCTATGGTTTCTACCACTCGCGAGGTTGTTTGGCTACGTCGGTTACTTGCAGATATGGGTGTCTCTCTTTCTCAGCCCACTCCTATGTACTGTGATAATAAGAGTGCTATTAAGATTGCTCACAATTCGGTTTTTCATGAGAGGACTAAGCACATCGAGATTGATTGTCATATCACTCGTCATCATCTTATGCATGGTGCCATCACTTTGCCTTTTGTTTCTTCTTCCGCGCAGATAGCTGATTTGTTTACGAAGTCTCATCCAGTTCAGCGTTTTCATTTTTTGGTTGGCAAACTCTCAATGCTTCTCGCTGCAGCATCGTGAGTTTGAGGGGGGAATATTAGAGTTTTATTTAGCATTAAGGGTAGTTTAGTATTTTCCCTTTTATTTTTATTATTAGGTGGTTGTAGTAGGATATATATATTCTCTCTTCTTCTTTTCATTTGTATTGTATTGTATTCTAGTTCATGTCAAGATGAAACCCTCGCCCCTCTCTTTCTTTTTTTCCATTTGATTGTAGATCTTTGATATATTATAAAAAAGAACGTGAATTTTTTCTTGTAAAACCTTAGCCGCCAAAGGTTTATATCCCTTGTTGAGCAAGTATCTACCAATTAAAAAACATTAACTCTCTTTATTGGATTCTTGGTACTCAGACTCCGATATCTCCACATCCATCAAGTTTCCACACAGCTTTGGTGTTGGCCATTCTTTTACATTGAGATCGGGGGGGAGATCTTTTTTGACCATATTAGCATATGATAATGGCAGTGGAATTGCAGCAGTCTCCTCGCTTTCAATAGTGATTGATTCCCGTAGAGTATCTAGTCTCAGCAACCCTAGAAGAGAGTTTTTTTGTTGCACGTGCGATATCCGGATCACAGAATTCCCATGATGTAGAATCATGATGTGCGTAAACACCAGAGGAATCCACGCCCAAAGAAAGAATAGAAAAAATGAAGGTTAAGAATGATCAATCAAGGATGGTTAAGGAGGAAACCTTAGAATCGCCTCTCACTTTTTTATGAACAAAAAGTTGTAAAAATAAATTTGTCTTATAAAATGTTTTTAAATGACATTTTTTTTTACTAACCTGTTTTTAATAAATAACTTAATTTAAATAACTCAATTTTTAAATAAAAAAATTTCAAATCATAAAACTAACTCTTTTTTAAATAAACACTATTTCAAAATAACTGTTTTTCTTTCGTACTACATTTTAAAAAATGTATTTTTGGACAAAAAAATGTAATTCTAAAAATTAGTTGATTAAAAATATAGTAATTTACAAAATTAGTTATTACAAAAACAATTGCATAAAAAAGGTATTTGAAAAAATAGTTATTTACAAAAAAAAGTTATTAAAATAATATTTAAACAAAAATTAAATGTTTTATAAATTACAGTTTTTTTAAATACATTTTTTTAGAATTTCATCTAAAGTAAAAAATTGTTTTGTATTTTTTTAAATAAAAAACGATTTTTAAACCAGATTAATTATTTTAAATAGTTTTTAACATTTTAATAATTGTTAAAAAAAATAACCATTTAAAAATAACTTTTTTTAACTATTTAAAAATAACATTTTTAACCCTTTTAAAATAATTGTTATTAAAAATAACATATTTGCAACTGTTTTAAAATAGTCGTTTTAACTATTTTTAAAAAATAAATACAAGTTAATAAATTTTTAAAAAAACATTATTTAAAACAACTTTAGATTAAAAGAGTTTTTTTAATTACAACAATTTTTTTAAAAAGAAATCTGGAATAAAAAATACCTTATTTAACACGTTTTATAACTAGAATAAAAAAAATGCTATTAAGCATGTTTCAGTTAAAAAAGTTAAACTGTCAATTTTTTTATACTTAAATTTTTTTTAAATTAAAATATTTTTTTAAGTGAAACTGTTAAATAAAATTGTTTTTAATTAAAATGTTCTTCACTGTTTTTTAATTAATAATAATGTTTTTTATTGTCTTAAATAAAAAATTAATGAAATAAAAAATATCTAAAAAATAGTTAATTAAAAATACAGTTATTTAAAAGATAGTTGTTGAAAAAAGTATTTAAAAAGAGTTATTCTAAAAAATAATTATTAAAAAACGGTTATTTAAAAAAAACGGTTATTAAATAAATAGTTATTTGTAAGAAAATTATTTATAAAAAAGTTATTTAAAAAACTAGAATGCTACTCGTGCGATGCACGAACATTATATATGTAGTTAACGTGCACTCGAAATGCATGTGCTGGCACTTTTCAATATTTACTCTCTAAAAAATCAATTGTTAACAAATATAAAATATGTAAATATAAGAAAAAAGCAATACAATGAAGGTAGCAGTATCCGAATGTACAATTCAAATAAAAAGTATAAAATATCCAACCTAATGCTACATAAAAAAATTCTAATCACTTCAACGCATGTGAACGGGGTAAAAATACTTGAATACACTTTTTCCATAACATCAATGTAAATATATAGTGGTTGAAAAAAACAATTATTCACTTCCCAAACCTTTAAGAATTTTTTTAATGAAAGTAAGCCATAGCAGTGTGATTTGATGTAGTTATCATACGAAATGCTTGAAAGCTTTCATAACCCTGTAAACAAAACAAATATTATGAAATAAGAAACAAAAATAGAAACATAAAAACTAAACATACAAATTATAAAATGTTGTGAAATATAAATGCAAAAAGTCGAAGACAGCCTAAAACATTGAAAAAGTAAATTAAACAAAACTTAAGAGGTGAAAGCTATACCAATTTAAATACAGAGAAAAAATGAATGCACTTGAGAAGGCTTTGGAGAGAAAGTAAGTTTCACAGTAGAAGCAAATTAACTATTCCCAAAAAGATGATCTGCAGATTCTGTATTTGGACTTGAGCAACTTCCACGTTTTCAAGGGCCTCTCACCCCTAGTCTTTATATAGCTTCATCAACTGGGAGGCAATCTTTTAGAAGCCTTAATAGAAAGAAAGAGTTTTTTATAGGGATATTTTTATGCCAAATGAACTTTTTTGTCCACGAAGAAATATTATGTGGGGGTTCATTCTGCAGTAGTGGGGCAGTTGAGAGAGAAAGTCGGGGACAATGAGTATCAAGGGAGAAGTAATCTACCAAGTTAGAAACGTGTGTGGGTTGAGGGAGAATAGCCTAACCGAATTGAGATAGGAACACGTGTGTGGGGTTGAGAAAAGAGAAGCTTCAAACTAAAATTTGTAACTATATGGCAGTTAGTGGGAGATATAGCAGGAAAGTGGATCAGATTTCTCAGAGATATAGCAGGAATACTCTCTCTCCTAATGAGAGAGCTTGAAGTAATATTATGACTTCTCCATAATGACGTGGCACACCACAAATCAGTCCTTTCAAAACTAATGAGTTATTATAGAGAGAGAATAGATGTTATTTTATACAATAGTTAATTAAAAAACAAATTTATTTTTGTAATTTTGATTAAAAAAAAGAGTTTTAACTTAGTTTATAAATAAATATAAATTTCAATCTATTTTAAATGTAGGATGCATTTGTATATATATAGTGGATAATTATGTTAAATGGGGGAAATGGTTTTTATACTCATTAAAATGGAAGTCAACAGTCAACTGATGGTTTCTATCAGAAATGACACCTAAAATGAATTTTTGTATATTAGCGTACCCCAACCCAAATACGAACGACTATTGTACCCCAAATTCAAAATAACCCTTAAAAATATTAACTTTCATTTTTAGTAAGAGTACCATTTTCCTGCCACAACAACCAAAGAAAGGATGGCACTGAGGGCACCCCAATATTTAATCCATAATACCATAAGTCCTTTTTAACTCCATAATATACAAACCATGTTTTTTGTTCATTATACCACCATATGGGTTACTCACTACTTAAAGTTACAAAATTTCATTTACTCACTTTTACCTCCTTCTCTCTAAACATCATAATCTGTAAACCTCTCATCTCCTAACATCTAAACATCAAATTTCAAAGGCCAATATAAAATCATCATTAACACCTATTCAATCACGTTGGTACTTAACATCATTAACATCATCCACACAGAAAAAACTTTGGTTTTGAAATATATAACGCGTTTAATTATTTATTAAGTTACTAATCAAACATTTAAAACCTTTAGACCTTTAAAAACATTAATAACATAATATGAAACCCTACTGATCAAAATACAACACGAACAAAATGAACCCTTTGCGATTTTGATTTGAAGAAAAAGGACAACAGTAAAACAAATGAATTGTGACTTTGCATTGCAGAACCGCCACAACAAGTCAAAATAAGGGTGGTGCTATGGGCACCCCAATATTTACTTCATAATACCACAAGACTTTTTTAACTCCGTAATACCACACAAACCACATTTTTACTTCATTATACTACCATACGGGCTACCCATTACTTAAATTTATAAAAATGCATTTACTCACTCTCTCTAAGCATCATAAATTATAAGCATCTCAACTTTTATCATCTAAACATCAAGTTTCAATGGCCAACATCAAATAATCATCAATGCCCATTTAATCAGGTTGGTGCTCAACATCATTAACACCGTCCTCACAAAAAAACATGTTATTAATATATATATGATGTGTTTAATTATTTGTTAAATTAGTGGTCATAACTTTAAAACCTTTAATAACGTAATACGAACCCTTAATGATCAAAATGCCACATGAACAAAACAAACTCTTCGTGATTTTTATTTAAAGAAAATGGATAGCAATAGACAAACAAATTGCGATTTTGCATTATAGAACACCCGATTGAGTTTGAATCAGTTTGTTAACAATGAACCATTATGGTCAAGTTTTTAGGATTTAATTCGGGATGAAACCGGTGATGTTTTTGGTTTTCTTTGACATATTTTACACAAATAAAAATGGTTTACATGTTGGTATCATTTGGGGTTATGACCCCAAATTTTGATCCTATACTCGTTAGGTATGTGATGAATGAAACAGGGAATTGGTAAATGTTCCATTTGGCAGACTTGCGATGAGTTTATAAGGTTGAATCGTCATGTTTATGATGAGTTCCTGCAGACTTTTCAGCTATGTTTCCCCTACTCATCTAAGTTATTGTATATGTCTAATTATTCATGTGTGTTTAATTATTCGTGTATGTGTAGTTATTCATTTAATTTCCACCGGTGCATTTAATTATTAGTTTAATTGGAGAAATTAAAATGGTTTTGATAAATATTAATTAGGGAGTTAGGGATTAATATTTATTATTATTATTGTTATGTACTTGCTTGTAATAAGTAAATAGCAATATGAATTAATATATGGTCGTTTAGTGAATGAAAAGCGACGGTTATTATATTTTGTCGTTAGAGAGTTAGAACGACGAATTTAAATAATTGTGGGTGACGCAACTGTACGCATGTGTTGGGTCCGATTAATGCTACGATGGTATATTTTTAGTTTGGTGACTCAGATAACCTTTTTTAGTGCTACATTATTTAGATTTGGTCGAAATAGTACATAATAGGTACCCAGAGGTTATAGTTTAGTTTTAGGAACTTTTTAGACATAGTAGGGCTCGCATAGAGGTGTAGTTGTCTTTGTAATCTTAGGGTTCAACTTAAAAATGGGATTAAGGTGTTATTGAGAAAATTAGTAAGACCACATATCATCGAAGAAGTCGCAATCAGTACCCGTCACGTGCCAATTGGACTGTAGTGAGAATTACATGAAGTTGTTCTTGACCTATTCCCATAAGATTGTCCATAACCCCGCATATCATCAATCCGAAGTAAGAAAAACATTAGTGGTGGGAATTAAAGTTCTTATCGTTTTCAGAATTTAACGATTTATCATACATAAATGATGTTTAATGAGCGAACAAAATATGCAAAGTGATTGAGCTACTGGGGAAGAACATCAAAAAAAGTGTAATCGCAGATGTGAGTATATTGCTTGGGCAGGATTATAGTAGTAATTGGGGCAGGTCTCCATATTAACACTAAGGAGCAGGTGAATAATAAAAAAAGGAAGTATATAAAAGTGCACGATAAAGGGAAAAATAAGGCAACATAGGATGAGGTACCAAAACAATAATAGAGGGTGAGGGGAAAAGAAGGGTGGAGGGGATGAGAGAAAAAATATTTGTAATTTTGTGGTTATTCATTGTGCTAAATTTTACTACTTTTGTACTTTGGAACTTGGGAATTATTAGTTGGTGTAGGTTGGTTGTAGTGCACTTAGTTTTGAATTGTTGGTTTATGTAAATTAGTACAAGTATGTTGGTTGATGTTTAATGTGTTCACTTTGATCAATGTTACTATGTTAGATGGTTTATGAATTTTTCTTTGGATGACGCTAGGTTAATACGTTTAATGTTATTGTTTTAGTATGTTAACTATGAATGTTATTATATTTGTATGTTGGCTGATCTAAAATTATTATGTATTCTAAAGTTTTTGTGGATTGGTAATATATTTCAACCTTGATTTGTGACATATATGCCGAAATAGTGTATGTTCCATCATCATCATCATATCATCAGTTAAAGTTCCCCAAAAAGTTGAAATCCCACTGTTAGGGATGACTGCCCCGAAACTAATATTAAGTTTGGTTCGGCATACGGACATCGAAACAAGTTATATTACTTGTTATAAAGACCCCAAACCAAACATTATCGAGTTTGGTTCGACATACTGGTAGCGAAATAGATTATATTACACGTTACAAATACCCCAAACAAAATATAATAATGTTTGGTTCGAGATAATTATACCTAACAGTGCTATTTCCACTTTCTGAGGCACTTTAATTTGCAATGTATGTTCCGGCAATGGTACCCTGTTTTGGCATATATATCACGAATAAGAATAAACATTTCATATTGACATAGTGACATTAAAATTTAAGATCAACCAATATATTTCCATGATATTGAAATCCATTGCACGTGATACTGAAATCCACAACATGAAATCCATTGCACATGATATTGAAATATATAACATGATATACTGAAATAATATATTGATAGTGATATATATTTTCAACAAATTTACAAATGATACTAAAAACAAAATCAGAGTTCCTATTGATATATCCCTCAAAATATACCTACACATTTAGTTACATATGTACAAAAAGACAATATATCCCTAACTAGTTAATTTCTATACATCATCACTTATTGCTACATCCTTTGAGAAAATCTTTCCAAACTCAGATATATGATCAACATATTTATCAATCCAAAACTTGGCTTCAGGTAAGGAACAATTATGCCACTATCTTGCAATCAGTGGTAATGGACAACCTTGCTTTAACTTTATTATGATAAAAGGATTACCTCATACATGAGTAATCGTCACAAACATTGGACTTTTGGGTTGTTCATGTCTCGTCAGTAGTAATATAAGGCAATGTTTCAATGATATAAGGACACACACAGAATTGTAAGCCTCGGCCAAAAGGTAATCACACTCCAGTTTACTATCCAAGACTTCAGACCACGCGAGCTTGTGGAATCGTCTAATCGATTTAGCAATCTCGAAAAATAAACTCCTAAAATAGTGTACACAAAAATCATTATTTTCAAGAACTTCATCCATAAAATTTTCTCTCACTCTTCTCCATCCATCACTTTTGGACCCCATACTTAAAAAACTAAACACCCATCTAAAGTTGTAAATGCCATCATCTTCCACATCGACGATATCTTTTACAAAACCTTTGTAAAACTTTGTATCTTCTTAAAGTAATTCTTGTATGTGGGTGTGAACTTAGGTCACCATGGATCTAAGCACGTTAACTCTGTAAAATTAATATTCTTCTAGGTCTCTAAACAACATAGTGTTACTTCTTGGTCGATTATCTGGTGTGTTCAAAGGCAAATGGATCCCTTTTCATTGACTTCTTATGTTTTCTCTCATGAGTTGTTGGTATTCGACACTGCGATTGACCCCTATCTTACTTTAGCACGAATGGCTTAAATAGACTTGCAGTGGTGGTACATCCTATGTCTTTCAACTTACGTAACATATCCCTTTGTTCATATACAGTTGAACTTTCCCACCTATGTTTGAATAATATCATTTTTGGCTCATAATCAACCACATGGTACTTGTCCAACTCGGTTACAATAAAGAATTTGTGCCAGTGGCCATCCCAATCCCCTCAAAGTATAACTCGGCCCTCCATTCGGTAGATGACCAAGTTATGAGCAAAAGGTATGGCATAGACATTCCGCACGACTTGGAGGCATGATTTAAAATCCATGCCAATATTGTCACATGTATTTATCTCCTTAAGAATTAAGTTAATTACATAATGTGAAACTCTTCCTATGTGTTCGAGCAACAGAAGAAGATTATACGAGTGTTTTATTTTCTGTAAGGAATCCTCGTACTCCTTATTAATTATCATAACTTGCAACTTGAATGTAATTGTGCATGCTGACAAGTAACATGTCAAAAGGTAGTTAAGAACTCTCCAAGTGTTTCTTAAGCTTACCATGCTCACCTTCGTATCGGTTTGTAGTTCGTTTGCTGTAGTGTTTTATCATATTAGTATATGTATGAACGAAGGTCTCCATCAAGTTATACCATGTATAGTCAATGTAGTTTAAAGTGTTGGCTTATACAACACAATCCACATGGAATAACAACCATGATTCATTAAAATCTCCCTCGGTTGGGGATTTAACTAAACGAACCTAATCTCTCAAGAAATGTTTGTAACACCCCGCCTAATTAAATACCGGGTGATCAGTCCTTTATTAGATTAAAATCAAGGTGAACGGTTGGTTCATTCTTAGCATCTTTGTCGCAAAATAAAATTTCCAAATTAAACACCCTAAATAATTAAGCTAAGTGTCAAAATAATTTAAAACCTTATTTCCATTTAATTTAATCCAAATATGAAAACCTTTTTTAATAACCAATAGTTTAAGAATCACATAAATACTAAGGGTGGCAAATAACACAAAAGAATTAATCCATCTAAATTAACCAAACCAGTTTAAAACTATAAATGAAATCATCCTGACAAGAGTTAACTCCCAAGGAGTACTAAATACAGGAAAATATAAATAAACATAAATCCCTGACAAATTCTAAACGGAATAGGAAATCGGTCAAAGAACTAAAGTAAGAACTGAGTCAATGAAGAGTTCGTCTACAACAAGGGCTTACAACTCCCACATAAGCTGCAGCACGTCCAATCCAAAGAACCTATGCATGATTCCCCTGTGGCTGGGCACCTGTAATACATATACATATATATACAAGAGAGAAAAGATAGGAACGGGTCATAACCCAAGTGTAAAACAGTTTTAAAGATAATTTAGCAATTATTAAAAATGCTTACCGGCTAATGCAACAACTATGTTAGTATGTGACACTCTCTTCAGAATTCTCACATCTCATCTAGTGTGCACGCCTACCGTACTAATAAATCTCATAAGTCTCTCCAACTTATTCTCCATAAGGTTTCATCAAGTGAAAAGTAAGGTTATGATATTTACTTTAGAAAATCAATCTCTTCAAGATTTCTTACATTATTTAGAACAACTCAGTACCATTATAAAGTTCCCGAATACTTATAGTAAAGTTGAAGCATTTATTCATTACTTAACTACTTGTACCCACAGTAGAAAGTTCCCATATAGATATACGTATATATATTAGTCACACATATAATATATATACTAATGGCACCCCACATAAAATCTATTGTGCTGGTATACTCTGCTATCAAGTCCCCGTATCACTCGTACTCAGGGAAACACTAGTTTGGAATCACTCTCGAACTGTATTAACACAAAACACATACAAATGGAGGCGAATCATAGTTCCCAGTCACTAAGAGGTCATCACATACCCTCACGTCTCTTAGGACCATCTGACTATCACTCAGATAACCTGTATTAAGGATACTATCTTCTAGGGTACGAGTCATTATCCCCCATAAAGGTCCAATCGATATAAGATTGTCCCGGCACGGAAACCTTCGTGATAGCAAGTAACTCAGGAATGATTTTTACACCAATACATAATATATACTCAATCACACTGTCATATATATAAATATTCACATTTTCTAAATTAGGTACGCCCATGGCCCATAATTATAATTTTCCGTTCTTAGCAGATATTACTCGATTATCTCGCATAACGGATTCGTTTCTTTTATTCTCATTTACTATGTGTGAATAACTCCCTGTTAACCCATAATTTCATCCCACATTAAATTTCACTCAACGGAGTCTACCTAGACACTACTGGTCCTCTTTATAACCCATTATACTCTATTAATAATAATCAAGGGTTCCTACGCATTTTAACCGGATTAAACAAATAGGATAAAAATATGCAGTTTTCCAGGAAGGATCGATCGATCGAGGAAAGGGGGTCGATCGATCGATGTTCTTGTTCGATCGACCGGTCAAGCAGTTCTTGCCCAGAAATTGCAATTTCCACATACGGGTTTCATCTTCCAAATTACTTCAAAACGCCATTAACGATTCCCAAACTCCCAAACAACATTTCTACTAGTTACATATACCTATATACATGATTTCCTACATGAAACATGTCCAAATTCATCAAAGGCATTGAATTTATGTGATAAATTAACATAATTATCAAGAACCCTAATTTTTCATAAAATATTCGTTCTTCTAATTCTTTTCCAGATTTCTTGCCTCTAAATCCATACCAATTCATGGTTAATCCTCTACATATGATGGGTATGCTCAGAATATATTTAGTTCCTCTAAAACATGCTATTTAAAATCTCTAAATTACCAATTTCTTCCATAAAATATGTTCTTAACAATCCTAAACTAACATGGGTGAGACATTAACTAAAAACAAAGAAAGATAGATACTTGCCTGGAATTCAAGGTTCTGATTTGTGGATGAAAAAGGCATGGTTGCGTTCCCTGTCGCGCGATCTACGTTTTTGTGGTGGTGGCGGTGCAAATGGATGAGTTCTTGGCCTTGGATTGCTTGGAAAGATCTACCCCTTCTTCTCTAATGGTCGTTCTTAGGTTTTGTGTTTGTTAACCGTAAAAGACAACTCCTAATAGCTGATATATCCAAAGAAATTCGTGAGTTTAATTACCCAAAAATACAAAATGTCTAATATACCCTCCCGTAATGTCAATTAGGCCTAAAAACGCCCCGAGACCCAAACTAAACCCCCGGGTAGACTTTGGCGCCCTCAAAATGACCATACAAGCGACTTATAATTTATTCACTTATAATAATAATAATAATAATTTAGTCCTGACACGACATAGGATCATCCTGGCTTAATTATATAATTGTCATATTATTCTCTCGTGACAATTTTAATAAAATCAATCTTATATATTACTTTACTCATCTAGTAATATTCAACAAATTTCCAATAGTTACTAACTCTCATCACACTAGTAAATATTTAAAACAAATCTCCGAATTAATATTAATTTAATTTATCTCAATTAAATTAATAAATCCTTAAATTTAAAAGCCATAAAAATACGGGGTATTACAATGTTTAGTGAATCTTCATCATGAATCTCTTTACGAGCTTGATTTTTCACATTGAACGTGGAAAGTGAACACCATGCATCCAGCCTCGGGTAATAATGATGTATTGATGCACGGGTAATCCTGACCCGTGATAAAGACATCATGGAATACAAATGGATCGAATAGTATTTTAAACCGACCAAAATCCCACTGATAGTTCTCCTCTTTATCTAATAAAAAATGCTAACACAGTGTTAAACGTTCGTCTGCAAGAGATTACACCTACCATATAAAACAATTACATCTTATACCGATTTTTCATGTAGGTGCAATCGACAATGACGACAGAGGAAAAAAACTTTGACAATTGAATGGAGTTCGGATGAGCCCAGAATATGTCTTCCACATCCATTGAAAAATATGCGATACCAATATACATAATGTTTGTCACCAATCAATTTTATTAACCATTGTACCTCCATTTTACCCTCCCATTATCCAATCCTTATATTTTCCTCTCCCTTTCCTTTGGCATTGTAAATTGTTTTTATTATTGACATATTACTTACATTTTGGTATTTTATCATCATTAGAATGGCTAACTTTAACCCACTCAATGACATCTCTTCAATGATGTTTCTCTTCTCTAAAGTAAGACTCTCTCTATGTATGGATGCCCAACTAATGTTTTGGGAAATTGGTGGTTGTGAACTCCACTTACAACCTGTAATATGTAGCTCCAAATATCAAGTGGAATGCCCATCAATTGAAATGGGAATTTCACTTTCTGCTCATCGTATCTTTCTTCACATTCTTCTCACCTATAGTACCAGATTCGTTCTCACACATCTTCCTATGATGGTTTCGTTACTCCCCTCCCCTCTCACAAACCAAATGTAAACTTCCATTTCGCATCGTCGAAGATGCGTAGGACTTGGTGATTAAAATTAACGTTTAACCGATCGCGCTTGTGTTTGAGCCCAATTGACCAATGCTTAACGGATGGGAAATACCTGAGAATATAGACATCAAATAATCATTACATTTCAATACATGATTTTTTTACATTTGAAACTTTTCTAAAGGTTATGTGTAATCAAAATACCTAGTCGGTGAAGAAAGTGGCGATAACATCGACTCCTAAAGAACCCTCATTGCCTCTATTCTCACATAATGTTTGTCACCAATCAATTTTATTAACCATTGTACCGCCGTTTTACCCTCCCATTATCCAATCCTTATATTTTCCTTTCCCTTTCCTTTGGCATTGTAAATTGTTTTTATTATTGACATATTACTTACATTTTGGTATTTTATCGTCATTAGAATGGCTAACTTTAACCCACTCAATGACATCTCTTCAATGATGTTTCTCTTCTCTAAAGTAAGACTCTCTCTATGTATGGATGCCCAACTAATGTTTTGGGAAATTGGTGGTTGTGAAATCCACTTACAACCTGTAATATCTAGCTACCAATATCAAGTGGAATGCCCATCAATTGAAATGGGAAATTTCACTTTTTGCTCATCGTATCTTTCTTCACATTCTTCTCACCTATAGTACCAGATTCGTTCTCACACATCTTCCTATGATGGTTTCGTTACTCCCCTCCCCTCTCACAAACCAAATGTAAACTTCCATTTCGCATCGTCGAAGATGCGTAGGACTTGGTGATTAAAATTAACGTTTAACCGATCGCGCTTGTGTTTGAGCCCAATTGACCAATGCTTAACGGATGGGAAATACCTGAGAATATAGACATCAAATAATCATTACATTTCAATACATGAGTTTTTTACATTTGAAACTTTTCTAAAGGTTATGTGTAATCAAAATACCTGGTCGGTGAAGAAAGTGGCGATAACATCGACTCCTAAAGAACCCTCATTGCCTCTATTCTCACATAATGTTTGTCACCAATCAATTTTATTAACCATTGTACCGCCATTTTACCCTCCCATTATCCAATCCTTATATTTTCCTTTCCCTTTCCTTTGGCATTGTAAATTGTTTTTATTATTGACATATTACTTACATTTTGGTATTTTATCGTCATTAGAATGGCTAACTTTAACCCACTCAATGACATCTCTTCAATGATGTTTCTCTTCTCTAAAGTAAGACTCTCTCTATGTATGGATGCCCAACTAATGTTTTGGGAAATTGGTGGTTGTGAAATCCACTTACAACCTGTAATATCTAGCTCCCAATATCAAGTGGAATGCCCATCAATTGAAATGGGAAATTTCACTTTCTGCTCATCGTATCTTTCTTCACATTCTTCTCACCTATAGTACCAGATTCGTTCTCACACATCTTCCTATGATGGTTTCGTTACTCCCCTCCCCTCTCACAAACCAATTGTAAAATTCCATTTCGCATCGTCGAAGATGCGTAGGACTTGGTGATTAAAATTAGCGTTTAACCGATCGCGCTTGTGTTTGAGCCCAATTGACCAATGCTTAACGGATGGGAAATACCTGAGAATATAGACATCAAATAATCATTACATTTTAATACATGAGTTTTTTACATTTGAAACTTTTCTAAAGGTTATGTGTAATCAAAATACCTGGTCGGTGAAGAAAGTAGCGATAACATCGACTCCTAAAGAACCCTCATTGCCTCTATTCTCACAGTTAATATTGGCTAACTCCTCGTTAAATAATACAGAGTTGAAATTCATAAAAGCATCCTACATAAGTGTGCACATGTTTACATTATTAAGTAGTATGAAAAATATAATTGTTCCCCATTCGGTGTCATCAAGATGAATCATTCCCTCTAACTTGGCTTGATGATCCCAAATTATTGCATTATGTTCGTTAGCATCATGTTGATCAAGCTTAGTGATTATTTATAGTGGTTTGAGATGTTTATCCTAAATTATATATGCACACTTGTGATAAAACTCCCGAAACAAACTGTGTGTTTAAAAAAATTAAAGACAGTGGTGTGATAGGATCACCCTGACAATTATATCCGTAATCAGGGCCCCGATACTGAACCACTGTAAATGTTACTTCTCATTCTTCATTTTTTCAATTGTTATAAACAAACAAAAATAAAACTTTATTAGGCACCAAAAATTACTTAACACATATTATTTGGGGTAGTTTCATTTGTTTTAGTGGTGTCATACCCATTGATAATATCTTGCATTGGTTATTGTAACGTTGATGTTTTCAAACCCTAGTTATTGTGTGGAGACAAAGATGGTGATTGTTGGTGAAGATTATTCGTGAAGTGGGGACCAAAATGTATTCAATCCACTTTAATTGGTTAAGATTGTTAGTGAATGGGGACCAAAATGTATTCAATTGACTTTGATTGGTGAAGATTGTTTAGTGGGTAGAGGGAAAATGATTTGGGATCTTAGTGGGTAGATAAATGATGGTAAAGATCTTAGTGGGGACCAAAATAGTGTGTAAAAATATTTATATTGTGTGGTGGCCCTTAGCAAAAACATGTTTAAATTGTCTTGTGGTATTTTGGACTAAATATTGGAGTGCCCTTAGCGGTACCCCAAAATAAATAGGTGGTAACTAAGGCACCTAATAATTTAATTCATAATTAAAATCAAACTAAAATAACTTCATACCATCACAATAATTCATTTCAGACTTCATAATACCACCAAATGAAAAAAATGTATCATTCACTTAAGGCGTCGTGTGTCCTTGCTTAACACCAATAAAGGCATGACACGAATGTGTTACGTGTGCCACATGTCTCTATGTGAGTTTATACTATAATTTAACTTATATATGGGTCGAGTGAAGAAAAGATATTTATTTGGGTCATTTTTTTTTATCAAATTTAAACTTTGTCATAACTAGTGTTTTTTATATGACGTGAGACGGAGACGGAGATAAAGAGGAGGTCTCTGTGCGTGCGTGTGTAGAGAGAAAGATGCGTTAGTGGGTGGTGGTGATGGTGATATGGGGTGGTAGAGATGGTGATGTGGGGTGGAGGGTGGTGGTGGTAAAAATAGTTGAGAGAGAATGAGAGTTTGAGTGATATGAGGTGAGGTGAGGTGAGAAAAAATGAAGTGCGACCCAATAAAAAAATTATTATAAACTATTTATACAATGTGGTTGTCCTTCGCAATTGCATACTACTTTTTAATTTGGTATTATGGAGCAAATTATATGGTGCCTTTAGCAGCAACAAAATATACCATGGATTATAGTACCCGTGTAAGCTATTCAATTTCAAGAAATAAAAATAAAATCTAATATTATTCTTAAATTCTAATTTTAAAAAAAGACATCGTAAACCCTGAAATTTGGAGCAATTTGACGTTCTTACCCCTATATTTCAATTGGGCATCATAAATCCTAAAGTACATTAATATTAGAAATTGGATTCTCGAATATAACACCATTAGTTTAACTTAACACCAATCCTATGTGGCAACTTTGTGACGAATGATGTGGCAAAACCCAATACACCCAAAAATAGGATGTCATGTGGCAAATAACATGAGAAAGGGGGAAAATTACAATAAAATAAAGAAATATTTATAAAATACAAATAAATTATGAAATTTATTTAATTAAAAAAACGTAAACAAAAATAAAAAAATAGGCAAAAATATTTTTAAAAACTAAAAAATAGGGAAAAAAATGAATTTAACAATTAGAAAAAAAAAACTGTAATAACAAACACTAAAAATGTTAAAAATGCTAAAATTAATAATTTTTAATGATAAATACTTGTAAATACTAAAAAATAAAAGTGCTAAAAAATAAAAAATATAATTTGGAATGCGAGGAATATTATTTAAAAATAGAAAAACATATCTCCAAAAAACAGGAAAAAAATTCAAATGAAATTCAACACATGATAGTGTAAAACTTAACAAAAAAATTGTCACAGATTTCTCTTAAACCCCCAGTCATAATATCTTCCAAAGTACCTAGTCGACAATTATGGTCTTAGCAAAATTTATAGATATCGAATTTGAAACATACTTACGGATACATAAAGATACATATCGTGTATATATTTAGTCATAAGAAGTCTTCATAGAACACGATGTGAAATGGAAATATAGAGCATATTCTATTACGCAAATTTGGGTACTCCTCTTAATTGTCACAAAATGATAGTATGTTAAATTTGTAGATTTGAAAATGCAAGTGGTAGTTGAAATCACTTGCCAAAATTGCATTTGGCAAAAAATTGACACATTATCACGTGTCACTTTATAAAGGAACTCTTATGACATCTTGGTGGATGAAAAACTGACACATTCTAGTAGATGAACAACTAGACTCAAATATACGAAAGCTTAATAGTTCAAAGTTAAGTGAATGGTCATAAAGTTCTACAAAAATCATGTATGAATTCTTAATAAATAAGACAAGTAAAACACATAGTATATGCATAACGCATTAATTAAAAAGTATTTAAATTTGTGTTTTGTGTTTTTGGGCGAAATCTCATTCATTAATGAATGGTACGACATTTGAATTTCCATCCACTCAAATGTCGTGGCCTAGCCTCTTATTATTACATTAACACAAGTATTTCTAATATTAAACCATAGTGTATCATAGTTAAATAGATGGAGACTTTTTTAAGAAAAATAGTCATATGAGCCTCCAAATATATTAATAAAAAAATACACAGTAAGAATAACGAGAACATATAAAAGAGGCAGGTGCATGTCATCACTAGGAATAGAACGATCCCAACTAGGATGGCACCATCCAAAACTTCTAGTCTATGAAACACCCTAGCAACCTCACAATCAACAACCTAGAAAAAGAAAAATTCACACAATGTTTTATTGCACCATAAAGGACAAATTATTATATATACCGACAAATTTAATATGATATATACTGAAGTGGAATTAAGTTTTTGGCACGTGAAACACCTACTATAATGGATTGTTATGAATCATTACACAAATATCCCCTCACCTCAATTTATTTTATTCCATTTAATAAAATAAGATGAATAGGCCTTGATGAAAATTGCACTTGGATATTTCCTCATTTTTACTAACCATTTGCAATATTATATCATTTTATTAGAAATGCTAAATTATTTTGCATAGGACTCAGGATAAGTCAAATATTTAGTCATGTAAACATCAAGCCATTATTAAAAGATATGACAGTTTGAGACATACCCCATGAAATATAATGATTAGGTTACTTTTATTCAAGCAGGCATAGTAAAAGGGTATATATGTAATTTATTTTATTTTATCTTGTGACAAAATAAAGTAAAGGAGGAAAATGGATATTATGATGTAACGTAGCTTTTAAGATTAAAACTTATTCGGCAGCCTCCAGGATAAGGTTAACCTTTAAAGTTAAAGTAGTATAGATTGTTGAACACATTGATTTTATTTCCAATGATACTTGCTCATCAAAACATCATAAAAGAAAGTTTAGAATCAAATTGTTAAGCTGCTACATAATACCTATTTACCTTACATACAAGGCGCCAGTTTGGGCACCATGATTTCCAATCGATTAAGCGACATGGGACCTAAACTTCACTAACTTATAAAAAGTTGAAATCAATGCCATCATTTGTCAAACTCATCGATTAATCTTGACACAACTATTTGAAGCACCATCCTTCATATATGGTGCATTATATTACAAAAAACCTTACCGATATGGTGGTAAGTTGCCCTCACGGTGCATTATATTATAAAAACCTTGCCAATATTGCGGTAAGTATCCCTCATTGGTTCATTATATTACAAAAATTTCCAAGTAGGCATTTAAAACCTTAACAATCATCTACTAAGTTGAATAATAAAGCGTAAATTTAAAAACCTTAGCAGTCAGCTGCTAAGTTGACTTACAAAGTGTAAATTTAAAAAACCTTAATAGTCAACTTCTAAGTTGACTTAAAAAGTGTAAATTTGAAACAAACATTAGCAGTCAACTATTAAGTTGACTTAAAAAGTGCAAATTGAAAATAAATATTAGCAAGATTTGGTGCTAAGTTGACTTACAAAGTGTAAATTTGAAACAAACCTTAGTAGTAAGCTATTAAGTTAACTTACAGAGTATAAATTTAAAAAAAACATTGCAAAATTGGGTTATAGTTTGATTTACAAAGTGTAAATTTGAAACAAGCCTCAGCAATCAGCTGCTAAGTTAGCATAAAAAGTGTAAATTTGAAACAAAGTTTAGTAGTCAGGTGCTAAGCTGACTTATGAAGTGTAAAGTTGAAAAAAGCATTAGCAAAATTTGGTGCTAAGTTGACTTATAAAGTGTATATTTGAAACAAACTTTAGCAGTCATCTGCTAAGTTAGCTTGAACAGTGTAAATTTGTAATAAACCTTAGTAGTCAATTGCTAAGTTGACTTACAAAGTGTAAATTTAAAACAAACATTAGAATAATTTGGTGCTAAGTTAACTTAAAAAGTGTAAATTTGAAACAAACCTCACTAGCCAGCTGTTAAGTTGATTTACAAAGTATAAACTTGAAATAAACATTAACAACCAATTACTAAGTTGACATACAAAGTGTAAATTTGAAATAAAACTTAGTAATCAGTTGCTAAGTTGACTTACAAAGTGTAAAGTTATTACAAACATTAGCAAAATTTGGTACTAAGTTGACTTACAAAGTATAAATTTGAAACAAACCTTAGTAGTCAGCTGTTAAGTTGACTTATAAAGTGTAAATTTAAAATAAACCTTTGCAGTCAGTTGCTAAGTTGACTTACAAAGTGTAAATTAAAAAAAATGTTATCAAAATTTGGTGCTAAGTTGACTTACAAAGTGTAAATTTGAAACAAACCTTAGTAGTCAGCTCCCAAGTTGAGGTACAAAGTGTAAAAATTTGAAACAAACCTTAGCAATCAATTGCTAAGTTGACTTACAAAGAGTAAATTTAAAACAAAACTTAGTAGGCATCTGCTAAGTTGACTTGTAAGTATAAATTTAAAACAAACATTAGAAAAATTCAGTGCTAAGTTGACTTATAAAGTGTCAATTTGAAACAATAGCAAATTTGGTGCTAAGTTAACTTACAATGTGTAAACAAACCTTAGCAAAATATGTGCTAAGTTGCTCCATAGAGTATACTTATTTAAAACCTTAGCAAAAATTTGTGCTAAGTCACCTATTGTATGGACGCAAATTTCCAATTGAGTCCTTTGTAGTTTTGGCTCAATTCCGGACAAAAACGTTTGTGTCATAGGATAAGGTATATTGATCATCCTCCAAGCCTATGACGTGTTTGTTGAAGACTTAGCCGCCAAGTGTATAAAGCTTCATCAAAATGCCGAGTTTAAGTGCCTCGTTTATACGTCATCAATAGTGGTTCCATGCTCCCAAGGTATGAATCCATTACATATATATATATAGGATCTTGGAACGGTTTATATTGGGTGTTAGGTTTTAAAACTGTGTTTTATTTTCAGAAAGTTTTCTATTAAAACTTATATATAAAGTATATAAAGTTTCTGGGCTTAAAAATAATTTTTTGAACATTCTGTGAGTTCGTTCGAAGTGTCGTTCGAACGAGATTATCGTTCAAACCACAAGTCGTTAGAATGAGATTGCTAACGACTTCCCATAATGGCACACTGGAACTTCGTTCGAAGTGTCGTTTGAATAATATGGCTATTCGAATGAGATTTCCAACGAGCTTCTAACGAATTTATACTGTAACTTCATTAGAAGACTCGTTCGAATGAAAATGTCGTTCGAATGAGATTTCAGGCGGGAAAAGTTTTTGGCAATTTTTAGCAGTTTCTACCCATGTTTCCCACTTGTTTCTCCACTAACTTTTTTCAGAACTTATAATGTGCGAGAATAACTTTTTCCAACTTAACTTTTTCATACACAACCATCTCCAAGAGTGAGTTTGAGAGAAAAAATGTTTAAGGAAAAAGTTCATGTTTCAAAGTGTTAATTCGAAGAAAAATTATTATACACTTTAGTTTACACCCATAGTTTATGGTTTCCAAGCTTATATATATATATATATACATCTTGCTTGGAGTTTTGGCACCGGTTTTCCATCCCTACCATTTGAAGAGACGTTTGGGTTTGCTTCTAAATCCCACAAAGAATAAGAGGTTTTCGTGATTTACCCACTTGAAGAAAGGCTCCTAGTTCGGGTGACGGTGACCACATAAAGTTCGATCGGTGGATTCCGAGACCGCGGTGGAGCTCCGTGGTTATTCGCTGGGTGGAGGTGTTTACAAGAAGGAGCGTCGGGGCTTAAGAGGGATCGAGTTGTGTGATGTAAGTCTTTTATCTTGTAATTGTAAATTCCATACTTAGTGGATTTGAGGCTACGACCGTCCGAGGTTGTTTCCCATTGTGGGTTTTTCATCGTACATCGCGGCGTAGTGGATTAATTATTTATTTTATCTTTTGCAAAATCACCTAGAATGCATGCTTAGGTAAAAAGATAAAATTGGTTTAATTTAATCACTATTCATTTATTTTGGTGCTAATTAAATATTGGGTATTGTTTCGTTAATTCAATTCAAGTCATTTAATTTAATTTGATAAAATTTAATTTGGCCTAACTTGGGAATATTAAAAATATGACTTAGGCAAATTTTCTAGGACTTGAATTGGCTAATATGGTGTAAGTGAAATTTGAATTAGTGTGTGTGTTATAAGTTTATTTCACTTGGGTTTAATTTTAATTCGCTAAGAAATTAAAATTTGTTTTAAGTTGTTGTTGAACCATCATCTAACACTTCCGCATCTTTCTTCGAAAGGAAATAATTTTTGCTAAGATTTATTAAAAATTGGGGGCCTCCTACTTTACACCTATCAAGGTGTATTTTTTAGAAAACCTTAGCAAGAGTTGAGGTAAGTCACCCAACATGTCTATTTTTCACAATATCTTCGTAATTTAGATGAGTCATTAGCATGTGTATGCACAAAATATTGCTTAAATGGAGCAAATCACCATATATATATATATATATATATACACAGAAAGTCTCCTGTAAGGACTCCTTTTGGTGCAGACTACAAACCATTTTTTTTAAATAGTAAAAAAATAATTTTTTTGATGAAACTTCATGGATATGATCTCCACGGTGAGAAGATCATATCCAATTTTTTTCATAAAAAAAATCAATAAAAAAACGTTGAGATTAAGTGATATGTAAAAAAATGGTATAAATATGCATTTTCAACCGTTGAAATTTTTTGTCAGCGCCAGCCACTTGATTGATTGAATTTTTTTATGAAACTTCATGGATATGATCTACTTACTGTTGAGATCATATCCATGAAGTTTCATCAAAAAATTTAATCAAAAAGTGGGTGAGATGATCGTCAAAATTTCAACGGTCGAAAATGCATTTTTATACCATTTTTTTACATATCACCTCATCTCAACGGTTTTTTATTGAATTTTTTTATGAAAACAATTGGAGATGATCTTCTCATCATAGAGATCATATCTATGAAGTTTCATCAAAAAATTTCATTTTTTTTACTATTTTAAAAAAGTGGTATGTACCGGGGTATGTACCATAAGGAGTCCTTACAGGAGAGGGCCTATATATATATACACATGCAATTTATCACATTAAATCACATCTAGCAAGTAAGAAACTTTCCTCGAGGTTCGTAGTCTCTGATCTACCTCCGGTAGCAACGGACATTCGGCCCAAATCTTCATTTTCTCTCTTTTTCTCCATTTCTCCCAACTCTCTCTCTCTCTCTCTCTCTCTCTCTCTCTCTCTCTCTCTCTCTCTCTCTCTCTATCCCCCTTGTCTTTTCTCACAAATGAAGAAAGAAAAAGGGGTGGGGAACTTAAACGGGTCTTAAAACATAAATGCCCTCTATTAAATGCTAATACACCATTAAAATGACTCGTATCCACTTAATTGAGTCATAACGCGTTAAAAGTGCCCGAAACTCCAAAATACAACATGACACTTATTTTGACTATCTCGACTATTCTAAAAACAACCGCACCCCCTATTTTGGCATTCGGAATATAGTGAACTATTTTTTTATGTTCCAAGTTTCATTTTATTTCATTAATTATACTCCAAATTAAATATAAGTCATAACCGTCGCTTTATATAT
Organism: Sambucus nigra; assembly: GCA_949130495.1. Taxonomy (NCBI): domain Eukaryota; kingdom Viridiplantae; phylum Streptophyta; class Magnoliopsida; order Dipsacales; family Adoxaceae; genus Sambucus; species Sambucus nigra. Next base: position 825,520,139 of record OX422208.1, on the reverse strand, counting down.
AACGACGCAATATTACACAATATAATGCTATTTACCTTCTCATACATAAATAGACAAAGCATAGTAAATATTATCCCTCAATCTCACGGGAAATAATATTTACTCCAACTTCCCCTATTTTATAGAATTAGCCCGTCGGACAAAATAATATAAAATAGCCGCTCAAAATCCTGGGTTGTTACATACTCCCCCCCTTAGTAGGGAATTTTGCCCTCAAATTTTAGGCATATAGTATAACCGTATAAAGGCATACTATACTAAACTATCGTACTATCATTCTTAGCAAACCCCATGGTAATAATGGCGTCCTTATTGGACTCGGACTAAGGTCATCGCTATTCGATCTTAGCTTACATTCTTAGTGCTTTACATAGCACCTAATCGTTCCTCTAGAACTATCGATCCTGCCTTTCTACTACGAAAGGAGATATTTAAATATCCCGACACTCTACTTACAAGAAATGATCCGAACAATTGTACGGAGGTTTCGATCCCTACAAACTTTACTCCCATCCTTCCTCGCCCCACCACTAGTCTCTTCACTCTAGTAGGTGAGTCGATCAATCTCGGACATGAATATTCTTACTATAGCGTCCCCTCGGTGAAGCTCGTTCTACTTGGCATCCCGTTCCTTACCTAATCTCTTCGACGGTTCCCTACTCGGTGCATCTACTAAACCATTCGCATTTCCTTACGAAAGGGATATTCAATCAATAGTCCCTCACGAACTCCAACTTCTTGCTCGTGAAAAGACAAATTTCCTGCCCAGGAAGTAGTGCCTCTATTCCTTAAGGTGAATACTACCGCTACGAAATTTATATCGAGCGGGGAATAAATTCTCTCATAGAGTTTAAGTCTGTGAGACGCATAAACAATGGGTTCATGCGCTAGAATTAATACTTCCCGTTCCTGGCAAAGACTCGTTCATCGAATTCACTCTCGATCATAACAACATGATTGCAGGAGTAAAAGTCAACTCATACTTCAACTCCTCTGAAGATAGGTTACCGACGTAACGCTCTATCTAAGAAAGGCCCCTCCATCAATGGCCTAACATTTCGAATCACTCAAGCTCCTAAACTTCCTCGTTCTAGGGTCTAAATCCCACTTAGAGTTTACCCACAAACCTATTGTGGTTAACTCCATACCGCCTCCCTAAAACCATGCTACATGCCCCAGGGGCCTTACATCTTAAAATCCTAATGTCAATCTATCTATCCTAATTGAGTCGTATAAGTATAATCCTAACTAGATCCCTAGTGTCCAAGACCTTTCCCAACTTCCGACAGTCGCTCAGTTTCATGCATGGGATGTCTCATAGAGGCGAAATCCAAATAAGGAACCCTCTCGTTACACTGCTACCTCTCATCGTCGATCATCGAGAAGTAACGGTCGAAGACACATGATCGGGATTACTAAAATCCTAACTCTAAGTCTTACCACAACAACAGAAAAATAAAAATTTCTAACTGATCGAGCGTGTACTTTTTGTAAGGCACTACAGATACTTTATCCCAATATACATACATACATCTTTTATGGATGGCCTTCTCATTAAGGCATTAACATAAGTCTTTATTCGACTTTCATATCTTAGTCTTCCCCATATCGATCAGAGGAAAACTATCATAGTGCTCATATATCGCACATCAACTTAGCCCTTAATCACTCATTTACGCGATTCTTGGCTAAACCTTTCCAACCCAGCATCTCAACCAACAGAAAGGTAAAGAAAGAAAAAGAAAAGAATATGCGACATCTCTCCACTTCTAGCTTCGTCAAGGTTCATGCGTGGAGCAGCTCGCAAAGTGAAATCCAAACAAGGAACCCCTCCAACACAATCCCCTTAACTTGTTGGTCGTGTAGATCAGGCAACATCATACACAAACAAAGCAAGAAAACAAACAAAAACAAAACAAATAAAGCAAATCAAAACAATTAAAGAAAATAAAAACTACCTACACACCATAAACCATCTCTATAAAGTCTCAATCCTATATCTAGGTGAGACATTATATAACAACCAGTTCCTCTCTAGAACTAGAAATAGGATAGCTTCGCAATTTATTCGCTTACTATCGCACCAACCAATCCGAGAACATCTCTACTCGTATATTACATATAATACAAGTAGCACACACCACACATATCAGCACTCGCCCCATAACGAGTGAAAGAAAATATAGAACTCCCATATCCTGGAAGCCATACAGGTATAATTACTAAAAAAATATGGATACTACCACAAGCTCGATATACACACCCGAATCTAGGGTAAATACAATACTATTCCATCTTATCAAAAGGAAATGCTCCACTCGCAACTACGGTGGAAATTCCTGCCAACATTCATGCCAATCTATGGCCACTACCAATGGGTCCTAGACACATCATTCTAGTCTTAACCGAACCAAACTACTTCCATCCGAAGCTACTCTAGCTATTTCTCGCATAGTTCCCTTAACTTCTTCAATAAAGGAAACATTCTACTAGCCTCCCCGACCTTAGTTCAACAAGTCTTCCCCAGGTGGATGTCCACCAGTGGGGTCTCATGAACATTACTTTTCCTGAAGTGTTAACAACACTTACTCATGATCCTATCATTCTATCGAAGGGATCTCTCTCTTCGGGCAAAACTTTCTGCACCACCCTACTATGGCGACTACCATTTCCGCAACTTCAGCGTTACTCCTATGGGTGAGAAGATTTTCCTTCCGCTCTTCGCACCTGGGCACTTCTATGCCCCATTCTAGGCCAGACTCTCGGGCCTCATATTCTCACCAAATAATATTACACTTCCTCCAATCCAACTGAACTTCAACATGTGGTCCTCATTAAGGACTTCTGAATCTTTAGATTGACATCTCTTGGAATCCCAAGCTTAGTACCACTCTCTGCTGGCAGCGGTACATGGAAAATCATCTCTACTGTACTTAATAGTCATAGTAGCAATAAGAGTAAATGCTACAAAAGGGAGCGACCTTAAAGAGGTCCACATCCCTGACTACTGCTTACCCCTCTTAGAAATCCCGTCTCGCAACGCCTTCACGACAACCTGACTTGATGCCCATCATCAGAGGACTTTCTAGTCTCACACGATCGCGCAAAAGATTTTTGGGGTTCTCATAGCATAACAGAAGAACGAGAATCACAAGAGAAATCAACATTCTTAATCTTAAGGCTCTATATCAAATCAGAAATAACGCTGAAAGCGAAATACATCCGCACAGATTCCTAAGGACTCTAGAGCCTAATGCTCTGATACCATCTGTGACAACCCGCCTACTAAAATAATAGGTGGCCAGCCCAATACTCTAATAATCACAGGAATCATAGATGTTCCATTCTCAGCATCACTGTCGATTAAAATAATAGTACAAGATAACCACCAATCATTTTAGAAAACGGACTGTCAAGAAAAGAAAATTTTGTAAATAAAAGAAAGACAATATCATAAGTAATCACCGAATAAGTTGTCGGTGCACAGACTAATACAAATAGTTACATCGAGTATTACATTTCAATATTTACAATATAGTAAATGAGTGTAACACTTGGGCAAACACGCCTGGATAACTAATAAACACAACTAGAGTACAAGGGAAAGAAGTGTCTAAACAAGTAACCTACAACATCCGTAATATGTTGTAGCTCCATGGCAACCGGAATGGAAATGTAAATACGGGTGTCCATGCGGTAGAGCACCTGTAACGGCAAGAAGTATATGCAGAAACAAAGAAATATAGATGCGGGTCAGGGCCCGGTTTGATATGATTCCCATGTGAATAAAATGCATGACAGTTAAGTGCGTAATTCTCTCGCAGTTAACAATAACATTACTCACCCCTCAACCTAAAAGCAACCTAGCGCAATATCAATGATGATGTTCTAGTTAAACAAAGAACAGAAGGCTAACTTCTCTCCAGTCTCAACACTATGACCTTATTCTTGCGTGGGGTGTCTCGCAAAGCGAAATCCAAACAAGGAACCCCCCCGATACACTACTACTAAGCAAGGTTGATCGTCGAGATATATTAGACCCTGTTCTAATTAATCTAAGTACTAAAGGCTAACTTCTCCCCAGCCACAACACTATGCCCTTATTCGTGCGTGGGGTGTCTCGCAAAGCGAAATCCAAAAAAGGAACCCCCCCGATACACTGCTACTAGGCAAGGTTGATCGTCGAGATACATTAGACCCTTAGCACAATATTATATATATATATATATATATAAAATGCCACATAGAGCATAAAAACTATGTTTTGATGGTGAATGGATATAATTATGTATTCCTTGAGTAGCAGTAGATGAGACCTCTCATTTTATGCTCTATGTGGCATTTTATCTCAATTTTACACTTTGTAAAAATCTTTTCCTTAACAGGAATATAATCATCATCATATGCTCTTTGTGGCATTTTCATCATGCTCTTTGTGGCACTTCCTCATGCTTTTTATGGCATTTCATTGTGCTCTTTATGGAACCCATCATACATCAAGTCCAACTTGATTTAGAATAGTTATAATTACATATATATAACGATTCTAAGATCGCCCGTTCGGGTTTCCCCACTGTGCGCGCCCCTAAATGTCTATCATCTTCCAGGGCCTATCATTTAGACAACCTGGGATCCTATTGAAACGTCGGGAAGCGGCCATGTGCCTGCAAGATAGTCAAGACCACACACGGAATCTCCTACCCATTACAAAAAAATATACAATCACAAAAGCTCACATGGCCTAGGGACTATATCCACCCTGCATGCATTAGTCAGGGGGCTTCACCACAACGCGCGAACTTCCCTTAAGATAACGATTTAGAGAGTGTGTGTATCCATACCTTTTTTAATATTTATGAAAATCATCTTCCTTTTCATTTGAAAACATCCAATTTTACATTCTCAAAATCGTTTGTATAATATTTATTAGTACAACATTTAATAATATTCATTTCTTACTCTTAGAGTCATATTTTATTAATGACTTAAGACCCAAAGTGCCATTAACCTCAACTAGTCCCCAAGACTTCCATATAATATCATAAACCATTTAAAATGAATCTGCCTCAAGGTGTATCTTCCCAAATGTCTCAACATTAGCATTTTATCCTCAATTTATCTTTTGGTTAATCTCCTATTTCATTCATATATCAACCTACGCAAACCCTCGGGGTGAGCCCAAACATCCCATTAAATCCTAGGGCGTTAGTCTACGCAAAACCACCCTCTAGGACTCCCCATTACTTCCCAAAGTAAGGTCCCTAAACCTTGGACTTAAAAGAAAAAGGCTAAAAATCATACTAAAAAAAATCCCACAAAAACAGGGGAACCGAATCGATTCGCCCCGTGGGCCTAATCGATTCGCTAAACAGCCGAATCGATTCGGTGAGCAAAACTAACTTTCTGGAATTGTTCGAATCGATTCGATCTTAACCCGAATCGATTCGGTCTGCCAGACCTGTAGCCTACCCCTTATCCGAATCGATTCGCCCCTAGGGCCAAATTGATTCGGTCCTGAAATCTTTCCCAGTTTGGGCTACGGATTGTATGAATCCTAAAATCCCAAAACCTCCAATATTTGATTTTGTCCAACATCAACAACATCTAATTCTCCCAAATCATTTCTACACCATTAATAACTAATAGTTTATCCTCAAATCAAATTAAAACTAAGTTTTAAGGGTTAAATCGTCAAAATCAACAAAGAACCCATTTAGGGTTTAAACCTCCAAAACTTAACTACACATGCAATTTATCACATTAAATCACCTCTAGCAAGTAAGAAACTTTCCTCGAGGTTCGTAGTCTCTGATCTACCTCCGGTAGCAACGAAAATTCGGCCCAAATCTTCATTTTCTCTCTTTTTCTCCATTTCTCCCAACTCTCTCTCTTCTCTCTCTCTCTCTCTCTCTCTCTCTCTCTCTATCCCCCTTGTCTTTTCTCACAAATGAAGAAAGAAAAAGGGGTGGGGAACTTAAACGGGTCTTAAAACATAAATGCCCTCTATTAAATGCTAATACACCATTAAAATGACTCGTATCCACTTAATTGAGTCATAACGCGTTAAAAGTGCCCGAAACTCCAAAATACAACATGACACTTATTTTGACTATCTCGACTATTCTAAAAACAACCGCACCCCCTATTTTGGCATTCGGAATATAGTGAACTATTTTTTTATGTTCCAAGTTTCATTTTATTTCATTAATTATACTCCAAATTAAATATAAGTCATAACCGTCGCTTTATATATAACGACGCAATATTACACAATATAATGCTATTTACCTTCTCATACATAAATAGACAAAGCATAGTAAATATTATCCCTCAATCTCACCGGAAATAATATTTACTCCAACTTCCCCTATTTTATAGAATTAGCCCGTCGGACAAAATAATATAAAATAGCCGCTCAAAATCCTGGGTTGTTATACACACCTCTCTGAGAACCATCACAATGAGTTTTTCGGCAAATAGTACAAACCCACGAACTACACAAACTTTAATTCTTCCTATGACGGATATATACGTGCAACTGAATTTGCTAAAGTCAATAGCAAACCCAAATTCGGTATTTCCTTAGATTAGACTACTCTATCAAGTGATATGACTTGGCCCTCAGCATGACTCTTTATGACTCTATCTCTCCAACTCTCTCTCTCTCCCTCACACACACACACTCCCAAACATTAGAGACTTTTAAAACCTTCAAAAGCATCGTTGCAAAGAAAAAAATATCCTTTAACAAAATGAGTTAACTCAAGCTCAAATGAGTCGACCATGTATGTGTTTTAGGACTGAATCAAAATTTGAATATAATCTGGGAGTTATAATCGAATCAAAGTTATAAAGGGACAACTATAACTAAAATATTATACTCATTTAACTTTGAGTCGAATAGTTTAAAATTTCTCGACATAGTATAGGCTACTGATGACTAATTTTTCAACACCTTTTGTAATTTTACCAAAACACCCGGAAACAGCTAGTATTTTCAGAGCACTATGTATACACCTTCTAACTTCAAATAAAATGAAAATGGAGAATTCAAACACATGCTAAATATACACACCACCAAAATTTAACATCACTTAAATCTCAAATGTACTGGGTTAAATGTTGTCGAGATTGAGGTCATAACTTATGGAATAGGTATGTGCGGGTTTATATATGAGTGATATGATATTTAAGGATGCTTATATTATTATGGAGAGATAACTTGAGACTCAAATGTAGTAGTCATGATCTAAGAGGATTTTTAGGATAGATGTTATTGACGGAAAGGAAACATGGTAGTAAGTGAGGAATTTAACGGTAAAATTGCTTGTCTTTTTTAACCTCATCCCCTCTTTCCTTCTTCTTCTTCTTCTTCTTCTTCTTCTTCTTCTTCTTCTTCTTCTTCTTGTTGTTATTGTTGTTGTTGTTGTTGTTGTTGTTGTTGTTGTTATTGTTGTTGTTATTATTATTATTATTATTATTATTATTATTATTATTATTATTATTGTCCTTTTCTTTTTCTTGCCTTTTTCCTTTTCTTCTTCCCCAGTGTTAATGTGATAACACTCCCCAATTGCTACCACAAATATTTGGTATGCTTATTGATCCCGCCCAAGTAACGTAGTTTCATCCATTGTATCGCCTTCTTTGATGTTCTTCATAATAAAATCCATAGCTTTAAGAACTTCAGCGACCCATTGAGCAAAATTTATATATAATAAATACTCAAATTGTCATAATTATAATGTTGGTGTGAAATTATTCTTTCTAGTGAAGTTTTCAGTACTTTGGACTGGAGATAGGGGTTTTATATACTATTGAATGTGAATGTGTCAAGAACCACTTAATATAATCCTCACTACAGTCCCACAAACATGTGACTAATACCGATGCAACTTCTCTGATAATAAGTGGTCTTGCCAATTTTATCGATACCACTTTTGAATGCCAAGCTTCAGCTTGTATCTTGCAGTTTTATTTCCCTTCCCCTCTCACATTGTGGTCATTGGGTCACAGGGGATGATTTGAAGATGTCCTAATTACCTGAGAACTCGTTTAAGATAGTAAGGCTAGATAAATTCAAAAATAATGATGATGTCACTATAAAAAGAAACTTCTTGGAATCTCTATGCATCCTCTCATCCTTATAAGTATTTCAAATCACCTACACACAAACATATAATTAGGGTTTAAATAATTTAAAGGTACTTGAAAATTAGCAATGCATAATTAATTAAAAACCAACATTGCTTGTCATCAGATCGTCAAGATGTTCTTTATATTTAATGTGTTGCGGTAATGCCTTTCTTACAGAGCTGATTGTAATGACCAACGCATAATTATAGCCAATGTATTGTCAAATCCATGTTATAGCATGCCCTGAAGCTGGTGAAGTGCTCATAAATCCATGACTAAAATAACAAACAAAAATATTATTTATTAAATTGGATTGAATATAAACGAATATTACAAGACATCGATTGTTGTTACTTGTAATAAGGATAGACAACCGCTCATTTTCTTAACATTTGACCTTAATCCAAGGCCAAGTTGTGTGTACATGCGAGTAAGGATTCCCATGCCCCACGCAAGTCGACCCACCTGTTCATATCCTTAAACACTTGCATGTAATAAACATATATCTTTCTTTTGGTATTGTTGGATAATACAGTGCAACCAAGTATGTAAAGTATGTAGGCCTCGAGACATTGGTTTTTCTCCTCACTAGGGGCATTGTCAACTCTGGGGTTTTCCTTAAAGTTCGTAGTGATAAAATTCAATCCGACTGCATATGCATCAATACACTTTTTCAGCCTTGACCATGCTCACTCCTAAGCACTGAGTCGCTAAATCAGTCACTCTAGGTAATTCATACCCATCGTCATCGGGACTTGTAATATTTGGGCTATATACAGAATCATCATCTACCAGGATTTGCAATATTTGGGCGACATTATCCATAGTGATGGTCATCTCCCCAAATGGCATGTGGATGTTATTTATCTTTGGATTCAATTAATTAACAAACACCGAAGCCATTGCATAATCAATATAACCATAGTTGTATTTGATCAAGCATATGAGATTTGTCTTCTCCTCCTCTCAAGCACACCTTTACTCAATTATTTCAGAGGCTATTCGTTTATCTTAGTCCAATGATTTACATATATTAAATGGAATCATTCAATCGATAATACAATACCAAAAACATGATTACTAAACAAAAAAATATCGTAATTTTTTAAAACTTAGACATATAAATATGGTTACCACTGAACTAGTCAATATCCCAAATGCACCATGGTCCTTGAAGTGCTTAAGGGGTGTAAGTTCTTTCGATCCCTCATAATTACCGGTCGTTATAACTCAACTTGGATTTCTTTCCTAGATGCAGAAATATTTTATGGGACAACATCGATAAATAGTGGAATATCCCCATGTTTAAGCTTTTTAAATAAATTGATATCAGCATGTGTGCTATCCCCAAGTCTATGCTCATCCTGAGCACCATCATCATGAATATCAGGGTCATGTGCATCATCTACATCCCTAGTTGCATCATTTAAAACACCATCCTCATGGGAATCATCTATAACATCATTTACAACATCACGCCTTACCACCTTGGGCATGTCTAAACTCACACTAAGAAATAAGCCATGTAACTCTTCCAAATGCTTCCTCTTTGAAGTAGTAACTAGCTTCCTTCTTGAATGTGAGCAACATATCATTTTATCTATTTGTAACCTTCATTAAAAACATAACATATAGTATAAGTAACATCTAACATTTATCATATGTAAATCTTTATCATAAACATCAAACATTTTGCCAATAACATTGTTCATTTAGGGCAATAATGCCGAGAAAAAAAATAAAACTCGTCACAAATATAACGAGTAAACAACAATGGTTCGGGGCAAGTATAATGATTGGACCTACTGCCTTAATCATAATTTGATTAGTTAGAAACATGATGATTTCATAATTAAAACCGAGGGCCTTAATCTTGAATGATACATATACTTATTATGATACTTGGTTCATAGGGATTATAACAAGTAAAAATAAAAAAACTCACTGGTTTAGGCCCGAATGAAACCCTTTCAACTTGTTCCAAAATTTTGCTTCGGTTTAGGGCTATTATACCCAGGTTTGTTTTTAATTCGAATTCGAGATACCGACTCACTGTGTATCTAATGAGTGACCATCTTCCCAAATGAGTGACCTTTTTTTCTTCGCAACGAAGTATTTCTACACTATAGTGATTGAGATCACGAGATTGTCTAGTGTCTTGGGAAAATTTGATGTGGGGCTTGCAACCAACGAAGACAAGTTTGCTACCATGAATTAACATCATAAAGTATCGAGAAATGGGTTTTACGCGAGGGTTATTTGGGCATTTCTCCCACGTTTTCTCCGTTGTGTAAATACAATTTTTGGTTTTTTAAACTAAGTTTTAGATCATATACTAACTAGAATTTATTTCTTTTTCTCTTGTATACACATCAAGAGGATTTCACTGCACCAAATCCTGTGAATTATCATCCCCATGGGGTCACGGACCAAAGCCGTGACCACCTCAACTTTGGCGTGGCCATATCCATGATGTAGTGTGGTTATGGATTCTCTTGAAAGTGGTCACGGACCGAATCCCTGACCAATATGGGTCATGGACTTTGGCGTGACCAATATGGGTCATGAACCGAAATTCCCTCCAAGTTTGGTCACGAAAAGGTCATGGCCGAAGGCCGTGACGAAGGCCACATCTCACACCCATCGGGTCATGGCTATGGGTCGTGACCATCGTATTGTCCTTATGCGCGTGGGTCATGGCTAAAGGTCGCGACCATATGGTTGGCTACCCACTGATGTGAAAAAAAATTAAGGGTCGTGGTATTTGGGTCACAGATCTAGGTCGTGACTAAGTTTCTTATACTAAAATCGACAACCCCCACTTTCATTTCTTCCCATGTCAATCTCTCTCTCTTTCTCTGCGATTTCAGTGATTTGTAAACCCTACTCAAATCTCTCTATTTCTCTCTCAATCTCAAAGATAACTACTCAAACCTTATAATTTTTTTTATATGTTTGTATTTCTGTGTATATGTGTGTGTAATTTTGTGTATATGTGTGTGTAATTTTGTGTATATGTGTGTGTATTATGTATATGTGTATATACTTATTTTTTAAGAAAATGGGATGTATACTTATTTCAGTTTTTTGTTTACTCATTTTGTTTGGCTATTTGGTTGATGATACAGTCTGTTATGTTTGTATTTTTTTTAGGTTTTTTTTATTGGTTATTTTTATTTAGGGGTTGAAATTTATTGGTTGATGATATAGTCTGTTATGTTTGTATTGATTTCAGATTGTTTTTTGATAGGGTATGTTGTATTTAGGGATTGAAATTTATTGGGTATTGTTAACATTGATTGATTGGGAGTTGTTATTTACAGTTTGAAATTAATTGAGTATTATTGGTATTGACTTAATGTGGTTACTTAGGGATTAAAATCAATTTCATTATTTAAGGGTAGTGTCACGGGACCCTTGGTTTGAGAACACAACGATAATTTGAAAATATTTAGACCTAGGCTTAAAAACATGGTGTTAGAGGGAAAAACCCCAAAACACCCCCCAAACGGCCCCGTGAGAGGCACTAACACCACGCACGGGACTGATGTAACTCGTAGGAACTGATCGTGTGGTCACGGGCCCCCCGATTTGATAATACGACGATAACTTCAAAATATTTTGACTCAAGCTTAAAAAGATGTCGTTAAAGGGTGAAACCCTGAAACACCACCTAAACAGTCCTGTGAGAGGCACCAACACCTCACACAAGACCAATATAACTCGTACGAACTGACTGCGTGGTCACGTGACCCTGAATTTTAAAATATGGAAAATATCTAGACTTAGGCTTAAAAACATGGCGTTTGAGGAGGAAACCTAAAACCCTCCAAACGGCCCTGTGAGAGGCACCAACACATCGCACGGGACCAATGTAATTCGTAGAAACTGATCACGTGGTCACGGTACCCCTGGTTTGACAACACAACCATAATTTAAATATATCTAGACTTATTTAAAAACACGGCGTTAGAGGGCGAAACTCAAAAACATTCCCCAAACGGCCCGTGAGAGGCACCAACACCTCACAGGAGACTGATGTAACTCGTAGGAACTGACCGGGTGGTCACGGGACCCCCGATTTGAGAAAACAATAATAATTCCAAAATAACTAGACTTAGGCTTAAAAACATGGCGTTAGACGGCAAAACCCATTAACACCCCCCAAACGGCCCCGAGAGAGGCACCAACACCTCGCACGGGACAAATGTAACTCTTAGGAACTGATCGCGTGGTCACGGGACCCCCTATTTGAGAACACAATGATAATTGGAAAATATCTAGACCTAAGCTTAAAACATGGCATTAGAGGGTGAACTCGAAAACCCCCCCATACGGATCCCGTAAGAGGCAATAAGACCTCGCACGGGACTGATGTAACTCGTACGAACTGAACGCGTGGTCATGGGACCCCCGGTTTGATAACACAACGATAATTGGAAAATATCTAGACTTAGGCTTGAAAACAAGGCGTTAGAGGGAAAACCCCCGAAACACCCCCTAACGTCCCCTTGAGAGGCACTAACACCTTGCACGGGACTAATGTAACTCCTAGAAACTGAGCACGTGGTCAAGGGACTTCCAGTTTAAGAACATGATGATAATTTGAAAATATCTAGACTGAGGCTTGAAAAAATATCGTTAGAGGGCTAAACCCTGAAACAACCCCCAAACGGCCCTGTGAGAGGCACCAACACCTTGGACGGGACCAATGTAACTCGTAGAAACTGACCATGTGGTCACGGGACCCCTGGTTTGAGAACACGAGGCTTAAAACATGACGTTAGAGGGCAAAACCCAAAAACACCCCCCAAACGGACCCGTGAGAGGCACCAACACCTCACACGACACCATGTAACTCATAGGAACGCGTGGTCACAGGACCCCAATTGGAGAACACAACGATAATTTTAAATTATCTAGACTTAGGCTTAAAAAATACCATTAGAGGGCAAAATCCCTAAACATCCCCCAGACAGCCCCTTAAGAGGCACCAACACCTCTCATGCGACCGTTGTAACTTGTAGAACTGACCCAGTGATTACGGGACCCCCAGTTTGAGAACACAACGATAATTTGAACATATCTAGACTTAATCTTAAAAACCTGACGTTAGACGGCGAAACCCGAAAACACCCCCAAATGGCCTTGTGAGAGGTACCAACACCTTGCACGAGTTCAATGTAACTCGTAGGAATGGACTGTGTGGTCACGAGACCTCCGGGTTGAGAACACGACGATAATTTAAAAATATCTAGATATAGGCTTAAAAACATGTTGTTAGAGGGCAAAACCCCGAAACACCCCCCAAACGGCCTCGTGAGAGGCACCAACACCTCGCAGGGGGCCAATGTAACTCGTACAAACTAACCATGTCATCACGGGACCCCCAGTTTGAGAACACGGTGATAATTTAAAGTTATCAAGACTTAGGAATAAAAACTAAGAGTGCGCCAGCAATCAATGTTCAAACTTGTTAAATTAAATTCCATTTTTGACCCCAAAATCCTAAATCTTGCAATCAATCGTGATTGACGAATTAAATAAATTCAAGCATGCAAACAATCACAAAAATGAGGAAAATCCCCCAAAGGGAAAAAAAAATTATTTCACTATATCTTGTAACACTTACAAATACAGAGAAATACAGCTTGACACATGAATACCCGTAGGCTTCGGTTCGTTCTCGTTGGCAAGAGATCCCGTAAAGGCTCCAATCGTCAGCAATGGAGAATCAACCTTCTTTTCCACAAAAGTACTCTAGATGAGTAGAATAAGTAACCAAAGGTTTAAGTGATTCACATATGAATTTGGGACAGTGTGGTGAATCAAAAAGAGGTTGAAAACTCTAAAAAATGAAGTCTTATTTGTAGCAGATTTTGCAGAAAATGAAGTTGGAAAACTTGGAAAAACATGTATGCAGAAAACTGTTCTTATACAAAAATTAAGTCGGTGGCTCGCTCGAACGATATGTATTGTCCTTCAAACGACTTAGCCATCTCGCTTGAATGAGATGCCCACTTAATTTAAGGGACAGGCACATCTTTCTTGATGTTGCTTCGTGCGATTAGGAATTTGGCTTGAATGACCCAAACATAATAATGTCCGCCTCTTGAATTAGAAAAAAATCGTTTTCTTAAAGAAAAACATTTTAGGTGCTAAAAACAGTTTATAAAAAATTCTCAAATAAATATGTAAACATTAAAAATCCTAATTAAATATTTTACCATAATATCGAGTGGAGTAGTGGGAATGTTGAAGACGTATGTTGCACGTTGTTCAATGATGTTGTACTATGCACAAATGAAGATGATGGGTGCGTGAAAACTTTGAATTCGAATTGAGGTCGTCATGGATGATCGTGTTGACGTGCCGAGTATAGCAATATAGACATACATGTTGTGATCTAGGACGCTTAGAAAAATTTTTATATACCAAAACCGACATTTATAAAATCATGTCCTTATAAAAACATGGCGTTAGAGGGAAAAACCTAAAAACACCCCCCAAAAGGCCCTGTGAGAGGCACGGACACCTACCATGGGATCAATATAACTTATAGGAACTACCCATGTGGTCACAAGACCCTAGTTTGAGAACACGATGAAAATTTGAAAATATCTAGTTTTAGGCTTAAAAACATGTCGTTAGAGGGCGAAACCTCGAAACACCCCCCAAACAGCCTTCTGGGAGGCACCAACACCTCGTACGGAACCAATGTAACTCATAAAAATTGACCTCGTGGTCATGGGACCCCCGATTTGAGAACATGATGCTAATTTGAGAATACCTAGACTTAGGCTTAAAACATGGCGTTAGAGGGCGAAACTTGGAAACACCCTCCCAAACAACCCTGTGGGAGGCACCAACACCTCGCACGGGACCAATGTAACTCGTAGTGACTCATTGCATGGTCACGGGACCCCCAGTTTGATAACAGGATGATAATTTGAAAATATCTAGACTTAGACATGAAAACATGGCGTTAGAGGGCGAAACAAGAAAACACTCCCTAAACAACCCTATGAGATAGGAACTGACCACGTTGTCACGGGCCCCCTGATTTTAGAACACGATGATAATTTGAAAATAATTATACTTAGGGTTAAAAACATAGCGTTAGACGGTGAAACCCGGAAACACCTCACAAACGGCACAGTGAAAGGCACAACCACCTCGCACGGGACCAATGTAACTCGTAGGAACTAACCGCGGCATCATGGGACCCCTGGTTTGAGAACACGATGATGATTTAAATTACCTAAACTTAGGCTTAAAACATGGCGTTAGAGGGAGAAGCCCGAAAACACCCCCCAAATGGCCCCATGAGAGGCACTACACCTCGCATGGGACCAATATAACTCGTCAAAACTGACCCGCGTGGTCACGAGACCCCCGATTGGAGAACACGATGATAATTTGAAAATATCTAGACTTAGGCTTAAAAATGCCGTTAGAGGGTGAAACCTCGAAACACCCCCCAAACGGCCCCGTGAGAGGGACCAACACCTTGCACATGACCGATGTAACTTGTAGGAACTGATCGCGTGATCACGGGACCCCCATCTTGAGAACACAACGATAATTAGAAAATATCTAGACTTAATATTAAAAACCTGACGGTGGAGGGCGAAACCCGGAAACACCCCCCAAATGGCTCTATAAGAGGCACCAACACCTCACACGGGGCCAATGTAACTCTTCGAAATTGACTGCATGGTTACGGGACCCCTGGTTTGAGAACATGATGATAATTTCAAAATATCTAGACATAGGACTAAAAACATGCTGTTAGAGGGCGAAACCCCAAAACACCCCCTAAACTGCCCCGTGAGAGACACCAACAACTCGAACGGGACCAATGTAACTCCTATAAACTAATCGCATGGCCACGAAACCCCCAATTTGAGAACGTGGTAGTAATTTGAAAAAATCTAGACGTATGCATAAAAATATGGCATTAGAGGGCAAAACCCAAAAAACACCCTCCAAACGGCCATATGAGAGGTACCAACACCTCGCACGAGACTAATATAACTTGTAGAAACTGTCAACGTGGTCACGGGACCCCCGGTTTGAGAACATAATGAAAATTTTAAAATATCTAGTTTTAGGCTAAAAAACATGCCGTTAGAGGGTGAAACCCCGAAACACCCCCAAACGGCCTCGTGAGAGGCACCAACACCTCGCACGGGGCCAATATAACTCGAATAAATTGACCGTGTGTTCATTGGACCCTCGGTTTTAGAACACAATGATAATTGGAAAATAGATTGAGTTAGGCTCAAAAAGAGGCGTTAGAGGGCAAAACTTGGAGACACCCATAAAATAGCCCTGTGAGAGGGATCAACTCCTCGTCGAGACCAATGTGACTCGTAGCAGCAGACCGCGTGGTCACAGAACCCCCGGTTTGAGAACACAATGATAATTTGAAAATATCTAGATTGACTTAAAAACATGGCCTTAGATGGTGAAACCAGTAAACACCTCCCAAACAGCCCCACGAGAGGCACCAAAACCTCGCATGGGACCATTGTAAATCGTTGAAACTGATCGTGTGATCATGGGACCCCCAGTTTGAGAACATGATGATGATTTAAAATTTCAGAACCTAGGCTTAAATTATGACGTTAGAGGGTGAAACCTGAAAACACCCCCCTAACAACCCCATGAGAGCCACCAACACCTCGCATGGGACTAATGTAAGTCATAGGAACTGATCGTATGGTCATGGGACTACCGATTTGAGAACGCAATGATAATTTGAAAATATCTATTCTCGTGGATTTAGAGGGAGAAACCTGAAAACACCCCCCAAACGGCCCTGTGAGAGGCACCAACACCTCCCGCTGGACCAATGTAACAAGTAGGAACAGACATCGTGGTCACAGAACCCCCGATTTGAGAACATGATGATGAATTAAAATATCTAGACTTTGGCTTAAAACGTGACGTTAGAGGATGAAACCCGAAAACACCCCAAAAAGCCGCCCCGTGAGGAGCACCAATACCTCGCACGGGACTAATGTAACTCATAGAAACTGATTGCGAGGTCACGGGCCCTCCGATTCAAGAAAATGATGATAATTTGTCTTACAAACATGTCATTACAGAGCGAAATCTTGAAACACCCCCCAAACAGCCTTGTGAGAGGCATTCACACCTTGCACGGGACATTTGTAACTCGTAGGAACTAACCGCGTGGTCACGGGGCCCTCGATTTGAGAACACGACGATAATTGGAAAATATCTAGACTTAAGCTTAAAAACCTTGCGTTAGAGGGCGAAACGTAGAAACGCCCACCAAATCGCCTTGTGAGAGGCACCAATACCTCGCATGGTACCAACGTAACTCGTACAAACTGATCGTGTGGTCACATGACCCCCGGTTTCAGAACACGACGATAATTGGAAAATATCTAGACATAGGCTTAAAAACATGACGTTAGAGGGCAAAACCCGCCACACCAAAAAAATGACCCTGTGAGAGGCACCAACACCTCGCACGGGACCAATATAACTTGTACGAACAGGTTACGTGGTCATGGGACCCCTGGTTTAGAACATGATAATAATTAGAAAATATCTATACTTGGGCTTAAAAAATGCCGTTAGAGGGATAAACCCTGAAACACCCCCCAAACGGCCTTGTGAGAGGCGCCAGCACCTCGCACAAAACCAATGTAACTCGTATGAATTGACCGCATGGTCACGGGACCCTCGGTTTGAGAACACGATGATAATTAAAAAAATATATAGACTTGGCTTAAAAACATGGCGTTAGAGGGCGAAACCCGAAAACACCTCCCAAAAAGCCCTGTGACAGGTACCAACACCTTTCACAGGACCAATGTAACTTGTTGGAACTTATCGCATGGTCACGGGACCCCCGATTTAATAACATGACAATAATTTGAAAATATCTATACGTAGGCTTAATAAACTAGCGTTAGTGGGCAAAACCCGAAAACACCCACCAAATCGCCTTATGAGAGGCACCAACACCACGCACGAGACCAATGCAACATGTAGGAATGGACTGCATGGTCAGGGGACCCCCGATTTGATAACATAACAATAATTTGAAAATATCTAGACTTAGGCTTAAAAAATGCCATCAGAGGGTGAAAACCTGAAACACCCCACAAACGTCTCCATGAGAGGCACCAGCACCTCGCATAAGACCAATATAACTTGTACGAACTGACTACGTGGTCACGGGACGTCCGATTTGAGAACACGATGATAATTAAAAAATTTCTAGACTTAGGCTTAAAAACATAGCGTTAGAGGGCGAAACCCTAAAATACCCCCAAAGGTCCCATGAGAGGCACCAACACCTCGCACATGACAAATGTAACTTGTAGAAACTGACCACATGTTCACGGGACCCCCGGTTTGAGAACACGGTGATAATTGGAAAATATTTAGACTTAGACTTAAAAACATGGCCTTATATGGAGAATCCCAGAAACACCTCCAAAATGGCCCCGTGAGAGGCACAAACGCCTTGTACGGGACCAATGTAACTAGTTGGAACGGACTGCGTAGTTATGGGGCCCCCAATTTTAGAACACAACGATAATTTGAAAATATCTAGACATAGGCTGAAAAATTTGGCGTTAGAGGGCAAAGCCTGGAAGCACCCCCTGAATGGCCCCCTGACAGGCAGCAACACCTCGCATGGAACCAATGTAACTCGTTGGAATGGACTTCATAGTCACGGGACCCTCGATTTGAGAACATAATAATAATTTGAAAATATTTAGACTTAGGCTTAAAAACAAGCCGTTAGAGGGACAAACCTGGTAACACCCCCTAAATGGCCCTGTGAGAGGCACCAACACCTCGCACGAGACCAATGTAACTCGTCATGGGACCCCCAGTTTGAGCACACGGCGATAATTGCAAAATATCTTGACTTAGGCTTAAAAAGAAGGGATTAAAGGGCAAAACCTGGAAACACCGCCCCAAACAGCCTCGTGATAGGTACTAACACCTCGCACAGGACAAATGTAACTTTTAAGAACTCACAACGTGGTCACGGGACCCCCGATTTGAGAACACGATGATAATTTGAAAATATCTAGACTTAGGCTTAAAAATATAGGATTAGAGGGCGAAATCCCCAAACACCCTCCAAACGGCCCCGTGAGCGGCACCAAAACCTCACACGAGACCAATGTAACTCGTACGAACTAACCTAGTGGTCACGAGACCCCCGGTTTGAGAACATAATGATAATTGAACAATATCTAGACTTGGACTTACAAACACGGCGTAAGAGGGTGAAACTCGAAAACATCCCCCCCAAACGGCCCCGTGAGAGGCACCAACACTTGGCACAGGACAAATGTAACTCATAGGAACCGACTGCATAGTCACGGGACCCCCAGTTTGAGAACATGACGATAATTTGAAAATATCTAGACTTGGGTTTAAAAACATGGCGTTAGAAGGAGAAACCTATAAACACCTCCTAACGGCCCCGTGAGAGGCACCAACACCTCGCACGGGACCCATGTAACTCGTTGGAATGGACTTCATAGTCACGGGACCCTCGATTTGAGAACACAATGACAATTTGAAAATATTTAGACTTAGGCTTGAAAATATGTCGTTAGAGGGTGAAACCTGGAAACACCCCCCAAATGGCCGCGTGAGAGGCACCAACACCTCACACGAGACCAATGTAACTCTTGGGAATGGACTTCGTAGTCAAGGGACTCTTGAATTGAGAACACAATGATAATTTGAAAATATCTAGACTTGGGCTTAAAAACATGCCGTTAGCGGGCAAAAACTCGAAACACCCTCAAATGGACCTGTAAGAGTCACCAATAACTCACATGGGATCAGTGTAACTCGTAAGAACTGACCGCATGGTCACGGGACCCCCAGTTTGAGAACACGATGATAATCAAAAAATATATTGACGTAGGCTTAAAAGAAGGGATTAGAGGGCGAAACCTCGAACCCCCCCCCCCTAACAGCCCCGTGATAGGCACTAACACCTCTCACTGGACAAATGAAACTTGTAGGAACTGACCACGTGATCACGGGACCCCTGGTTTAAGAACACGATGATAATTTAAAAATATCTAGACTTAGGCTTAAAAACATGGCGTTGGAGGGCGAAACCAAAAAACACGCCCCAAACGGCCCCGTGAGAGGCACCAACACCTCGAACGAGACCAATGTAACACATACGAATTGACCACATGGTCGCGGTACCCCCCGTTTGAGAACATGATGATAATTGGAAAATATTTAGACTTACGCTTAAATACATGGGATTAGAAAGAAAAACCTGAAAACACCCCCTAAACGGTCCTCTGAAAGGGATCAACACCTCGAACGGGACCAATGTAACTCTACGAGCTGATCGCATGGTTACGAGATCCCCACTTTGAGAAGATAAAGATAATTTGAAAATATTTAGATTTAGGCTTAAAACTATAGGATTAGAGGGTGAACCCCCGAAACACCTTCCAAATGGCCCCGTGAGGGGCACCAAAACCTCGCACAAGATCGACGTAACTCGTACGAACTGATCGCGTAGTCACGGGACCCCTGGTTTGAGAACACAATGATAATTGAAAAATATCTTTCTTAAGCTTAAAAACATGCCGTTATAGGGAACAACCCGAAAAACCCCCCCAAATGATCCTGTGAGAGGCACCAACACATCACATGGGACCAATATAACTCATAAGAACTCACCGCTTGGTCACGGGACCCCCAGTTTGAGAATACGATGATAATTTAAAAATATCTAGATTTAAAAACATTGCGTTAGAGGGCGAAACCCAAACACACCCACAAACTGCCCCGTGAGAGGCACCAACACCTCGCACGGGACTAATGTAACTCACTGGAACGGACCTCATAGTCACGGGACCCTCGATTTGGGAACACAATGACAATTTGAAAATATCTAGACTTAGGCTAAAAACATGTCGTTAGAGGGAGAAACTCATAAACACATCCCAAACGGCCCCGTGAGAGGCACCATCACCTTTCACCGGACCAATGTAACTCGTAAGAACTATCCGCTTGGTCCTGAGACCCTCGACTTGAGAATTCTATGATAATTTGAAAATATCTAGACTTAAGCTTAAAAACATGGCGTTAGAGGGCGAAACTCGAAAACACCCAAAAAACATCCTCGTGTGAGGTACCAACAACTCTCACGGGACCAATGTAACTCATAAAACTAATTGCGTGGTCACGGGACCCCCAATTTGAGAACACAAAGATAATTTGAAAATCTCTTGCTTAGACTTAAAAAATGGCGTTAGAGGGCAAAACTCTAAAACATCCCCCAAACGGCCCCGTGAGAGGCACCAACACCTCGTACGAGACCAATGTAACTCGTAGGAACTAATCGAATGATTACGGGACCCTCGATTTGAGAGCACGATGATAATTTAAAAATATCTATACTTAGGTTTACAAACATATCGTTAGAGGGTGAAACCCCGAAATACCCCCCAAATGGCCCCATAAGAGGCACCAACAACTCGCATCGAACCAAATGTAACTCATTGGAACGGACTTCTTAGCCACAGGACCCTCGATTTGAGAACACAACGATAATTTGAAATTATATAAACCTAGGCTAAAAAATACGCCGTTAGAGGGTGAAACTTGGAAACACCCCTAAATGGCCCTGTGAGAGGCACCAACACCTCGCACGGGAGCAATGCAACTCATACGAACTGACCGCATGGTTACGGGGCCCCCACTTTGATAAGATAAAGATAATTTGAAAATATCTAAATTTAGTCTTAAAACTATAGGATTAGAGGGCGAACCCCCAAAAAACCTTCCGAATGGCCCCGTGAGCGGCAACAAAACCTCGCACGAGACAACATAACTCGTACAAACTGATCGCGTGGTCACGGGACCCCCGGTTTGAGAACACAATGATAATTGAAAAATATCCTGCTTAAGCTTAAAAACATGTCGTTAGAGGGAAAAACTCTGAAACACCCCCCAAACGGCCCCGTGAGAGGCACCAACACCTCGCACGAGACCTATGTAACTCGTAAATATTGACTGCATGGTCATGGGACCCCTGGTTTGAGAACATGACGATAATTTTAAAATATCTAGACTTAGGCTTAAAAATATGGCGTTGGAGGCCGAAACCCATAAACACCATATAAACGGCCCTGTGAGAAGTACCAACACCTCGTAAGGGACCAATGTAACTCGTCGAAACTAACTGCTTGGTCCTGAGACCCCCAATTTGAGAACCTGATGATAATTTGAAAATATCTAGACTTAGGCTTAAAAACATGGCGTTAGAGGGGGAAACCCAAAAACACCCAACGAAAGACCTCGTGTGAGGCACCAACTCCTCGCACGGGATCAATGTAACTCGTAGGAACTAATCGTGTGGTCACGGGGCCCCCAGTTTGAGAACACAAAGATAATTTAAAAATATCTTGTTTAGGCTTAAAAACATGGCGTAAGAGGGTGAAACTATAAACCCCCTACCCAAACGGCCCCGTGACAGGCACCAACACCTCGCATAGGACCAATGTAACTTGTAGGAACTGACCGCATGATCACAGGACCCCTAGTTTGAGAACACGACAAAAATTTGAAAATATTTAGACGTAGACTTGAAAACCAGGCATCAAAGGGCGAAACCCGAAAACACCCCCCAAATGGCCCTGTGAGAGGCACCAACACTTCAACGAGGACCAATGTAACTCATCGAAATGGACAACGTGGTCATGGGAACCCCGATTTGAGAACACGATAATAATGTGAAAATATATAGACATAGCCTTAAAAACATGTCGTTAGGGGGGAAACCCTGAAACTCCCCCCAAATGGCCCCGTGAGAGGAATCAATACCTCACACGAGACTAACGTAACTTGTACAAACTGGTTTGGTCACGAGACCCCCGATTAAAGAACACAATGATACTTAGAAAATATCTAGTCTTAGCCTTAAAAACATGGCATTAGAGGGAGAAACCCGAAAACACTCCCCAAACGGCCTCATGAGAGGCACCAACGCCTCGCACGGGACCAATGTAACTCTTAGGAATGAACCACGTGGTCAAGTTCCCCTCGATGTGAGAACACGATGATAATTTGAAAATATCTAGACTTAGGCTTAAAAACATGTCGTTATAGGTTGAAACCTCGAAACACCCCCCTAAACGGCCTTGTGAGAGGCACCAACACCTTGCACGGGACATATGTAACTCGTACAAACTGACCACGTGGTCATGGTACCTCCGATTTGAGAACACAACTATTATTTGAAAATATCTGGACTTGGGCTTAAAAGCATGGCGTTAGAGGGACAAACTCGAAAACACCACCCAAATGAGTTTGTGAGAGGCACCAACACCTCCTACGGGACGAATGTATCTCGTAGGAACTGACCATGTTGTTAAGGAACCCACGATTTGAGAACACGGAGATAATGTGAAAATATCTAGACTTAAGCTTAATAACACAAGGTTAGAGGGAGAAGCCGGGAAACACTCCCTTACGCATTTGTGAGAGGCACCAACACCTCGCAGGGGACCAATGCAACTCATTGGAAAGGACTACATGATCACGGTACTTGTTATTTGAGAACACGAAAATAATTTGAAAATATCGAGACTTAGGCTTAAAAACATGGCGTTAGTGGGCGAAACCCTTGAACACTGATAACTTATTTTTTGCGTGTGTTGTCGTTGTTGCAAGCCAAGCCAATCAAAACCTTAAATTACCAACAAAATATATCAAACTCAAGTGTAGAGGTAAGTAAGGGTATCAATACACATCAAGGGGGTAAGCTAGAGACAAACTCAATTGTAATTCACTTTTTATTTTCTTTTTGGAATTTTTCTTTTCTATTATTTTTTTCTTTTTCTTATATTAAAACAATTGGGTGAGGTGAGGTGAAATAACACTAAGCTAAAGTGTGAGATGAAAACAACTAACTAGAAAGTGACTTAAAGTGAAGAATAAAGTCTAACACTAAAATAAGAGATAAAGTGAGGTGAATAATTATGAGAACAATCAAGGAATGGGATTACACCACAAATTTTAGTTATTATAACTAATTAATTGAATTAATTGAATTCTCCCAAATTAATATCAAAATTACAAATCAACTCTCGTTGCAAATGTAATTTTAATAGTAACCTTTTATAAAATTAAGTTTAACCCCCCACAACTCTAGAATATAGATCTACACTCCTTTTAATTAATCACCCGCTACGATCAATTTATCAAAATTTATGTAAATCTAGAAAATTATTTTTAGAGTTGAAATTCAAGGAATAATACCACACTTAAGAAACCCCTATCTCTAGTTCGAATCTAAAATGGGTATTATAACTTAAAATTTTGATTTTCTCTCCAAAATCATTTACCCTCTCTCGAGGCGTAAATTTAAGGGTGAGGGATCAAAATTAATATTCAAAGGAAATTTTCAAGTAATCAAACTAATTAAATCAAAATAACATCAAATAAAGGTTCACCCCACCCCTTGAAAGGGCATTTAGCCTAACATAATATCAAACATGATAATCAAATAATCAAAAGCCAATAAAATAAAGTAGAAGAGAAGAACAATCAAACCAAATTTCTTTCAGTAAAATTGGACTCCAATCCTTGAATTTGCAATTTACATCCCTCCAATTTGTGTGATCAAACCAAAATTACATCAACAGTTACACTCAAAAATGGATTCTCACTAATTTATTTTTCTCACTAATCTAAAAAAAGTAAAATAAAAATAAATTCTAACCTAAAAAAAAAACTAAATTAAAAAAGGGTGTTTGTCTCTCTACAATTCTCTCTACTAATTCCTATTTTAAAAGCTTTCTTCAAATTGGGTCTTCCATTCTTTAAGTAGTAGGTATGGAGCATTGAGGTAATTTGGGTATTTGGGTTTGAATGAGAATGGGGTGTGTGTGCACATGGTAGGGGTGGCCATAGGCCCGAGGCCCGCCAAGCCCGCCCAACCCGCCCAATAAAAAAATAGGGCTTGGGTAAGGTAAATAGGCCCACAAAGCGGGCTTGGCAAAATTTTATAGGCCCGATTTTTTTTCGGGCGGGCTTGGGCATGAGTTCTTAAGCCCGATGAGGCCCGGCCCGGCCCGAGGCCCGAAATATATATATATATATATATATATATATATATGTGTGTGTGTGTGGGAGGGGGGACTTCTATAAATATAAAAACGTATACCAAGTCTTTTCATGTAAAGTGAGAAACTTTATATATGGACTTTGTAATATATGGAGTTTAAAACAGATTTTTAATTAAAAAAATTGCTCTTTAAATAAAAAAATAGGTATTTTAATTTTAAAAAAATCTTTTAATTAACATAATAGGGCCCGATCGGGCGGGCCTGGGTAAAGAGCTTTCAAATCTGGGCGGGCTTGGGATTACATAATAAGGCCCGATCTAGGCCCGAGCGGGCTTGGGATAACACTTAATTTTTCAAGCCCGGCCCGAGCCCGACCGGGCCTGCCCAGGCCCGGCCCACGGCCACCCCTAGCACATGGGGGTAATTTGGGGAAATGCACAAATGTGCATGTGTGTTGGGTGAGGTAGTGGTTAAGAGAGGGGGTTTAGTTGGGTGGAAGTTTGTTTGGGGGTAAAATGGTAATTGGGTTACAAGGGGTATTTTAAACATGTGGTCATTTGGTTTTTAGTTGGGTTTGGCAGATGTGGAGAAATCATGGGAAGGGCTTTGAGAAATGAAATGGGTAGACATGGGAAATGGGTCTTGGACTTGGGTGAAATTGGGTATGGAGGTGGGTTGGATTTCGGGTTAGAGACATCGGGTTAAGGGTTGGCCAGATTAGCTTTGGACTTCACCGGAGTCGGGTCTGGTAGGTCGAGGGTTTGTTTAGGTGAAGTGAATCGCGGGTTTGAGCACGGGTCAGGGTTATCGGGTATGATGTTGCCATGGGACGAGTTTGCTCGATCGGGTTGGGGTTACCACCAGAGGTGAACGCAGGTTAGAAGGTTGACAGGGGGGTCGTCGTTCAGAGGCGGCGGTCGAAAATGGGTGTAACCGGGTGGAGGGTTGTGATCGGTTTTGGGCTAAATGGTTGGTCGGAGCTGGGTATTTGGATGTCGGGTTAAGAGGTTTGAGGTCGTTTTGGGGTTATGGAAAGATAAGGATGGAGAGTTTGCTGGGGTCGCATCGGGTAGTGGTGGTTGATGTAGATAGGTTAATGGGTTTTGGGGTTATGGAGGTGAGGAGAGAGAGTGAATTGTTGGGGAAGAAGATGGGTTGGGGAATTTTTACATGTGGTGAGTGTGTAGGATAGGATGGTGGGTGAGGTGTAGGAAATGTGTAGTGTTTGGGTGTAGGTTAGGTGTATGATAGTGAGGTGTGAGTGGGTTTATACGTGTGTGTATTTAAGGAAATGTGTGTTTGATTTGTGTTCCTTAAAATAACACTAAATAACTAAAATATAAATTAGTAAAATAAAATAAAAACCTAAAAAATAAAATCCTGTTCTAGATTAAAATAAAAACTCAAATAAAAATTGAAACTAAAAAGAAATAAAAATAGAAATCTAATAAACTATAAAATAAAAAATAAAATCCTAAAAAAGTAAAATTTAATAAAACTAATAAATAATGAAATCCTAAAAATTCTAATCCTAATAAAATAAAAACTAATCAAAATAAAAGTAAAATAAAATTATACTAATAAAAATAAAATAGAAAATAAAATCTATAAAATAATAAATAAATCTAAAATAAAACGACTCAAACTAAAAATCTAAAAAATATTAAAAAGGGACAAACTAAACACACACGGGGTTCGGGTAGGTTTAGGCTCGGGTAAGGTTACGAGAATGGGGAATTAGGTCCATTCAACGCGCATTTGCCTTGATATATAGCTTTTGACACCGCAAATGGACATTTGACCTACAAGATAAATATTTAAGCACATAAGATCCATATTGTCGAGAATTAGAAACTAAAATACGTTTATTCGGGGTATAAAATGTACAGTTTTGGATGCTTATTATACCACCCCCAAATAGAGCGTTGCTAGTCCTCGAGCAATAAGATAGAGAGAAAGAGAAAGATAAGTAACCAAAATTGTACCACTTTCGCGGGCACTTGCGATTGCACTTAGCATGTGCAGCAAGCCTTTAAACGTATAGGTTGCCCTACAGGACGAGTTGTGTCTCGTGAGAGTTTGCAGAGACTATACCGAAAAAATTCTTATTTGCAAAGATTTATTAAAAGGCGGTCAATCTCTTATTAGACGTAGAATGATCGCATAATCCGTCACAAGAGAAAATGTTTTGAGAAATACAAGCTAGAAGCATAAAACGTTTAGCTAAGTGAATACAAAAGGCACATCCTTCCTAGAACTCAACGTGTGTAGTGTGAATCAGTCAAAACGGGTCGAGTATCACAAGGGTAATTCCTAGATTACCTTTTCGAAATCAACGCTTCAACTTCAAAATCTCACTAGATATAGCTCTCTCAATCGAACTCTCGAGATTTAGGTTAGTGTATCGCTCTTGTGTGTGAGGACGTGAGTAAATGTAAGCAAGTTCAAACGTCTCACACACACATAACAAAGAACGAAACATACTAGAAAGAAAAATGATCTCATGAAAGAATACTAATTAGTATAGTGAGAACGTCGAGTTATTCACCACGTTGACTTTAATTTGCCCGAATACCTAAGGGAAAATGGATGATAAAGGGTGAGGGGGAAATGAAATGAGAAGGGTGGGATATGAGGTTGGATGGTGATGTAGAATAAGATGTATGTGTGAAATGATGAATGTATGATGGATGAGCGAGAAGAGTGTACTATGAAGAACAAATGTCTTTATTTCACAACCAACCACTAACTACTAACACTCTTTCTTTTCTTTTCTCTTTTTTTTCTTTTTTTTTATTTTTCTTTTCCTTTTCTCTCTTTTTTTTTTATTTTTGTTATTTTTCTGTTTTTCTTCTTTTTATTTTTATTTTTCTTCTCTTTTTTTGTTTTTTCTCTCTCTTTTCAAACCAACACTGAAGACATTTACGTTTGAAATCACACTCTTTTTATCAATATGATGGTGATATATGAATGGAGATGATAGGTGAGGGTGTGGGGAATATGTGGGAATATGGGTGAAGTGAATGGTAAATGGTAGGTGTATGGATGAAAATGTAGTGATCGGGATAAATTTCAAGACACACGTTTCTAACAACTCGAAAAAGATATCGTTCTCAGTGATCAAGTCAAAAATGAAGAATAATGAGATCATACAACGATTTAAGTGCGGGCCCAAAGGAAGTTGAATCAACTTGTGACTCGGAGTTTGCGTAAAACACTCTGAAAGGGTGAAAGGTACAAATTTCACAAGTTAAAGTCTCTACTAGTGATCCTTAAGGTTCTCTTGGGAATTATAGTACTCCTCAACTCTAAATCATAGTGACGTGATAAGTGCACAAATTTTGTTGAGTCTAGAAATTCATGGTGCAACGTGCCTTGTTATGTATTACATAAGCTATTTAGAAAAAAAATATTCTCTAGCTTGATTCCTAGACTTTTGAAAGATAGATGATTGAAAATTCACATCAGTGAGTGAGATGAAAGAAACTGCATGAAATTTTAAAAATCAGGTTCAAAAATCAAAATTTTCCAAAAGAGGTACGATTTTGATAAAATTTCCCACCCCCAAACAAAAAGGAACATCGTCTTCGATGTTAAGTAAAATGATTTTTAAAATTGAGAGCGTAAGGGAGGAAAGAGATTACCAGAATGAACCGCTAATGAAGTGGACAAAGGTAGCCAAGAATAAACCTGAATAAGAAGTAAGAGAGAAAAAAATGTGTACAAGTTCATAACATGGTAAAGCATAGGGTGATGTGAAACACCACCCCCAAACAAGATGAGACTAGTACAAGAAATGCAGGCTGCCTCCCGATAGCGTTAAGTTTAATCTCTTTAGCCAGACTGATGGAATCTCACCCTAAGGATAAGAACGAGCAAAGTGTTGGGCGGCAGAAAAATTAGGGTGATGAGAATCACCCCCAAATAAGACTGAAGCATCAGTCTTGTTGGATAAAGGCTAAAACAGGTCAATGCACTTGTATGGCAAAGTGCATCACGTGATGCAAAGCATCGGTGGACCATGGGTGGGTGGGTAAGAGGGTAATGGTACAGAGGGTTGGGGAGAATGAGCATCGATCACGGACCGTATTGAGCCGAAAAGTGAGGGCAACTAGGGCCCTATAAGAATGATGGTCAAGTTGGTGAGGGAGACGAAATGGTTTGGCTAGTGAAATGGGGTGGGGCTCACAAAAATTACACGACCATTCTATAAATGGATGATGATAATAGTCGCACCGTGACACTCCAGGAAGCTGTGGATGAAAAAGGTCAACTCCACAAGGGAGTGGCGGGCATAGAGGAACAAGCTCGATGTCACGAAAGTAGAGAGTATCACCACAACTCTCATGGAAGGTGGAGGATTATTTCAGGCGAGGATCTAAAAATGTAGAGGAAAACTTGAAATGTGTAAAATCAAGATCCATACCATGTGGTGGGATGGACAGGATAATGGGTGGGTCGGGTGGGATAAACGGTAGAGGAATATGATCCAACTCAAGTGTGGGAGACACACACTCATTGGGAGGAGTAAAGGAATACTCACAAGGGAGTGTGGTTTCTAAAGATGGAGTGATCAACTTCTCCATAAGAGTAACATTGGGTAATGTGGTGGGTGGGTAAGACGAGGCACTAAGCTCATAGATAGAGGAATCACTAGAAATATTGGGCTCAAAGGGAGCCATGCATGGTGGAATATGATCCAAATCTGGATAGGTAGGAATTATCAGGAATTTTATCTCAGGAAAATGGTGAGCACTCGTTGTCGGAGCTAACCTAAAATGAAGTGGTTCCTCAGGAACACAAGGGTGAAGCTCGATAGGTGTAGACTCAGGCATTTTTTTGGATTCTATGGGAAAGTGAGTGGGAACCTCAAAGTGGGGTTCATGTGGACATGGTGGGATTAGATAAGGCTCACTATCGAAAGATAAGTCAACATAATTGTCGACTTGGGACCGGGACCATGGGATGGTCTCAACTTCGATATTCTCGGGGTGGTAGGATTGGTCACACTCAAAATCCGTGTCACAAAAGGACACATCATCATCACACCCGGGTGAAACAATAGGTGGATCCATCGGAATGTCCGACTCTCTTGCACACCCCAAATCATTTAATCATTATTCAAGCCCTTGGAGAGCTTGAGTTTGGATTTGAGTAGCTTGCTCTTACTCGAGTATGAACTTTTGCAAGAGGCTTTCGAGATCGGATGTGGATGTTGGTGGTGGGGTGACGGGTGGTGGCGGTGGTTGAGGTGGACACAACTCGCTATGATCATGACTACATGGAGAATACTCAAATGAAGTGGGTGGAGTGGGACTAAGTTCATCATACACGAAAGGATCACCTTCGTGATGGACAAACGGTTGATACTCATAGGGTGCATAGTGAGGGAACTGATCGTGAATGGGTGCACAAGGTTTCCATGACGACTGTTGGAACGTGTGAGGATCCACAACATTGGGTTGGGATTCATATTGCGTGAAAGGGTGATCAGGCCTCCACGAATAACTAGGGTACTCACACCACTCGGGATTCGGCTCATCATGATAATAGGGCGAGGTGGGTTCCAAAACAGTGTCATATGCATACACATGTTCCGCGGTGGGTTTGTAGGGATATGAAAATTAAGGGCACTCATGGGACATTTGATCGGCATAAGAACAATGGGTGCACGACAAAATATGCGACACGCCGACACTTGACACCGAGGGTGATGGAAAATGAGGTGCGTACATGGACGGGTTAAGAGTATCGACGGTACTCACGAGAGAGGTGAAACCACTAAGGATATCATAAAGAGAAGGCTCTGGATCACTCTCATACATGTCGCGTGTCAATGGGAAATGATCAAAGTGGTCCCGTAAGGGACGTTCTGCGGCCATGTGGAGAGAAATATTTTTTGGAGTTTTTAAATTTTTTTCAAAAGGAAAGAAAATATTTTTGGATTTTCGAAAAATGAGTGAAAGAAAATATTTTTTGATTTTTCTAAAATGAAAGAAATAAAATATTTTTCGATTTTTTTATAAAAACGAAAGAAAATATGTTTGGATTTTTTGGAAGAAAACGTGGGGAAAAGTATGGACACTTGATTTGGACGAACCAACTAAAACTGACTATCGAAAAATGAATTGGACACACACATAAGTTAAGGAGAATTCCTAACTAGCACATAGCCAGTTTTATCTTCAAAATTTAGTGAAAGGTAGTCAAATTTTAATTTAGTCCGCGAGCGATAAAAATCACGGATATCTTTGTGATCGCCTTTTGGAAAATGTGTGTCCTACATTAATCACACGATGTCAAGAGGCTTGCCACATAGATTCGCCACAAAGCTACTACGACGAAACGATCGGCCGATACAACGCTGGGGACAGCACAAACCCGTTTTACTGGGCGGTCGCACTTAAAACCCAGTTTCCCTGGACACTTCCATGCCGCAAAGCGAACCGTTCGAGGGTTTACCCGGTGGAGAGGACTCTACGGGTTATCCTACAAGTCAAAATGATCAAAAAGGGGCCTACGAACACCGTATCCTATGGGGCTATCTTGTTTATTGATTTTAAAGTAGTGATGGCTAGGGTAGCACACAAAGGATAACTGATTGAGTCGAGTGATGAAATCCCTTCTCGTGAGTGACCGGGTGTAGGTCCTAGTCAATTTAATTCATCATTCCATTCAAAATTAAATGCAAGAATTAAATCACACAAGAGCATGTACGATCACACGAGGTATCAACTCGCTAACAAGAGGGCGCGAGGGTATAAGAGATGTACCTCCCACGATTTTTAGGCTGTGGGGTGTTGAAATTTTTGAGTCGACCAGGGGGAGATCACGCCTATCTCAGTCGACCCCGGGAGTCCTACCAACCTAAGGTAGAAAGGCTTTTAAATCCTCGCCTTTAGACGCCCTCTCTCTACCTTGTTCGGTTTCCCTGTCACGTTTTTCTTCTATTAATACAAATGAAAAATATGGTGTTTCTATGCACCGCAATACAAGCAAGGTAATAAAGTCCTAATACAAGCCTTCTAAAAATATAAAAATGGTACAAAAAATAATAAAGTGAAAAAAATAAATGAACTACAAGTGGAAATCAGCTTCGAGCTTCACGATCCCAAAAATGGCAACGGCGCCATTTGATAAAAATGACTTTTTGCTTATGTCACCGGCAATGGCGCCATTTGATAACTTGTTTTTTGCGTGTGTTGTCATTATTGCAAGCCAAGTCAATCAAAACCTTAAATTACCTACAAAATATATCAAACTCAAGTGTAGAGGTAAGTAAGGGTATCAATCAACATCAAGGGAGTAAGCTACAGACAAACTCAATTGTAATTCACTTTTTATTTCCTTTTTGGAATTTTTCTTTTTTATTAATTTTTTCTTTCAAATATTAAAACAATTGGGTGAGGTGAGGTGAAATAACACTAAACTAAAATGTGAGATGGAAACAACTAACTAGAAAGTGACTAAAAGTGAAAAATAAAGTCTAACACTAAAATAAGAGATAAAGTGAGGTGAATAATTGTGAGAACAATCAAGGAATGGGATTACACCACAAATTTTAGCTATTCTAATTAATTAATTGAATTCTCCCAAATTAATATCAAAATTACAAATCAACTCTCGTTGCAAATGTAATTTTAATAGTAACCTTTTAGAAAATTAAGTTTAATACCCCACAACTCTAGAGAATAGATCTACACTCCTTTTAATTAATCACCCGCTAGGATCGATTGATTAAAATTTATGTAAATCTTAGAAAACAAATTTTAGAGTTGAAATTCAAGGAATAATACCACACTTAAGAAACCCCTATCTCTAGTTCAAATCTAAAATGGGTATTATAACTTAGAATTTCTATTTTCTCTCGAAAATCATTTACCCTCTCTCGAGGCGTAAATTTAAGGGTGAGGGATCAAAATTAATATTCAAAGGGAATTTTCAAGTAATCAAACTAATTAAATCAAAATAACATCAAATAAAGGTTCACCCCACCCCTTGAAAGGGGATTTAACCTAACATAATATCAAACATGATAATAAAATAATCAAAGGCTAATAAAATAAAGTAGAAAAGAAGAACAATCAAACCAAATCTCTTTGAGTGAAATTGGACTCCAATCCTTAAATTTGCAATTTACATCCCTCCAATTTGTGTGATCAAACCAAAATTACATCAACAATTACACTTAAAAATGGATTCTCACTATTTATTTTTCTCACTAATCTAAAAAAAAAGTAAAATAAAAATAAATTCCAACCTAAAAAAAACTAAACTAAAAAAAGGTGTTTCTCTCTCTACAATTCTCTCTACTAATTCCTATTCTCAAGCTTTTTTCAAACTGGGTCTTCCATTCTTTAAATGGTAGGTATGAAGCGTGGAGGTAATTTGGGTATTTGGGTTTGAATGAGCATGGGGTGTGTGCACATGAGGGTAATTTGGGGAAATGCACAAATGTGCATGTGTGTTGGGTGAGGTAGTGGTTAAGAGAGGGGGTTTAGTTGGGTGGAAGTTTGTTTGGGGGTAAAATGGTAATTGGGTTAAAAGGGGTATTTTAAACATGTGGTCATTTGGTTTTTAGTTGGGTTTGGCAGATGTGGAGAAATCGTGGGAAGGGCTTTGAGAAATGAAATGGGTTGACATGGGAAATGGGTCTTGGACTTGGGTGAAAATGGATATGGAGGTGGGTTGTATTTTGGGTTGGAGACAGCGGGTTAAGGGTCGGCCGGATTGGGTTTGGGCTTCGCCGGAGTCGGGTTTGGTAGGTCGAGGGTTTGTTCAGGCGAAGTGGATCGCCGATTTGAGCACGGGTCAGGGTTGTCAGGTACGGTGTTTCCACTGGACGGGTTTGCTCGATCGGGTTGGGGTTACCACCGGAGGTGAACGCGGGTTAGAAGGTTGGCAGGGGGGTCGTCGGTCAGAGGTGGCGGCCGGAAATGGGTGTAACCGGGTGGAGGGTTGTGATCGGTTTTGGGCTAAATGGTTGGTCGGAGTTGGGTATTTGGATGTCGGCTTAAGAGCTTTGAGGTGGTTTTCGGTTTATGGAGAGATAAGGGTGGAGAGTTTGCTGGGGTCGCATCGGGTAGTGGTGGTTGATGTAGATAGGTTAATGGGTTTGGGGGTTATGGAGGTGAGGAGAGAGAGTGAGTTTTTGGGGAAGAAGATGGGTTGGGGAATGTTTGTGTGTGGTGAGTGTGTAGGATAGGAAGGTGGGTGAGGGGTAGGAAATGTGTAGTGTTTGGGTGTAGTTTATGTGTATGATAGTGAGGTGTGAGTGGGTTTATGGGTGTGTGTATTTAAGGAAATGTATGTTTAATTTGTGACCCTTAAAATAACACTAACTAACTAAAATAAAAATTAGTAAAATAAAATAAAAACCTGAAAAATAAAATCCTATTCTAAAATAAAACAAAGACTCAAATAAAAATTGAAACTAAAAAGAAATAAAAATAGAAATCTATTAAACTAAAAACTAAAATCCTAAAAAAGGTAAAATTTAATAAAACTAATAAATAAATGAAATCCTAAAAATTCTAATCCTAATAAAATAAAAACTAATCAAAATTAAAGTAAAATAAAATTGTACTAATAAAAATAATATAGAAAAATAGAAAATAAAATCTAGAAATTAATAAATAAATCTAAAATAAAACGACTCAAACTAAAAATCTAAAAAATATTAAAAAGGGACAAACTAAACACACACGGGGTTCGGGGTAGGTTTAGGCTAGGGTAAGGTTACGGGAATGGGGAATTAGCTCCATTCAACGCGCATTTGCCTTTATATATAGTTTTTGACACCGCAAACGGACATTTGACCTACAAGATAAACATTTAAGCACATAAGACCCATATTGCCGAGAATTAGCGACTAAAGTACGTCTATTCGGGGTATAAAATGTACAGTTTTTAGTGCTTATCAAACACTCACCAAACGACCCTGTGAGAGGCTACACCTCGTAGGGAACTAATATAATTCGTTCAAACTGATTGTGTGGTCATGGGACCCCCGATTTGAGAGCACGACAACAATTGGAAAATATCTATACTTAGACTTAAAACATAACGTTAGAGGGCAAAACTTGGAAATACTCCCCAAACGGCCCCGTGAGAGGTACCAAAACCTCGCACGGGACCAATGTTACTCATAGGAACTGACCGTGTGGTCATGGCACCCCCGGTTTGAGAACACGATGATAATTTTAAAATATCTAGACTTAGTCTTAAAAATATGGCGTTAGAGGGTGAAACCTGAAAATACCTCCCAAACGGCCCCGTGAGAGGCACCAACACCTCGCACGGGACCAATGTAACTCGTAGGAATGGACTGCATGGTCACGGGACCTCCTGTTTGAGAATAAGGTGATAATGGAAAAATAATCTAGACTTGGGCTTAAAAACATGGCGTTAGAGGGCGAAACTACGAAACACCCCCAACGGCTCCGTGAGAGGCACCAACACCTAGCACGTGACCAATGTAACTCGTAGGAACTGACCGCATGGTTATGGTACCCCCGATTTGGGAACATGATCATACTTAGAGAATATCTAGACTTGGGCTTAAAACACAACGTTAGAGGAGAAAACCCGAAAACACCCAACAAAAGGCCTCATGTGAGACGCCAACACTTCGCACGGGACCATTCTAACTCGTAGGAACTAATCACGTGGTCACGGGACCCCCAGTTTGCGATCACAAAGATAATTAGAAAATATCTTTCTTATGCTTAAAAACATGGCGTAGAGGGAGAAATTATATAACACCCCTAAGAGGCCCCGTGAGAGGCACCAATAACTCGCACGGGACCAATGTAACTCATAGGAACTGATCGCGTGGTCACCGGACTCCCGATTTGAGAACATGATGATAGTTTGAAAATATCTAGACTTATGCTTAAAAACATGTCGTTAGAGGGTGAAACCCCGAAACACTCCCCAAACGGCCCCATGAGAGGCACCAACACCTCGCACGGGACCAATGTAACTCTTAAGAACTGATCGCATGGTCAGGGGACCCCCGATTTGAGAACACAATGATAATTGAAAAATATCTAGACTTAGACTTAAAAACCTGGCGTTAGAGGGCGAAACTCAGAAATACCCCCAAATTGCCCCGTGAGAGGCACCAACACATCGCATGGGACTAAATTAACTTGTAGGAATGCATAACATGGTCACGGGACCCCTGTAAAGGTGTGAGATTATGGATCCCCGAATTTTTTTAATTTTTGCAATTAAAATTAAATTAATTTCCTTTGATATATACTCAAGAGATGCGGAAGCGTAAACTGTGAGATGGTTCAATTAAAACAAATAAATACCAAATATTAATTTTCTTAAAAAAATTAAAATTGACCCGAGGTGAAAATTAATTAAAACACACACAAATATTAAACTCACTAAATCCAATATTAATTAATCCAAGCCCTAGAATTTGCCTAACTCATAATTATCAATATGTCAAAGTTAGGCCAAACCAATTTTAGCAAATGACTTGAATTAATTAAATTTACCCAATATTTAATTTAAGTCCAAATTGAATTGAGTGTGATAATTTAAACCGAATTTTATCTTGAATTATCCTAAGCATGCGTTCTAAATTATTTATGCAAGATAAAATAAATCAATCACACTACGCTCCGATGTACGAGGAAAAACCCAAGATGGGAAACAACCTCGGACGACCCTAGCCACAAATTCACTAGATACGGAATTACAAGTACAAGACAGATAGGCTTACAACGCACGACTCGATCCCTCTCAAGCCTCGACGCTTCTTCTTCTAGACACCTCTTCCTAGCGAATAACCTTGGAACACCACCGCGGTCTCGGAATCCACCGATAGGACTTTCTATGGTCACCGTCACCCGTACATGAAGCCTTTCTCCAAGCGGGTAAAACAAAGTAAACAACTTCTCTTCAATTCGGTGTAGAGAAAAACCGGTGCCAAACTCCAAGCAATTGATATGTATGAACTTGGATAAACACTAATTTGGGTGTGAAACTAGAGTTGTGAAAGATTTTCTCTTTTATACACTCAAAACATGAACATTTTCCTAAACCAATTTTGCTCTCAAACACTCTCTAAGAGATGGAAATGTTTTGGAAAAGTTAAGTTGGAAAATGTGATTCCCGCACAAGATAAAGTCTGAAAAAGTTGGTTAAAAACTAAGTGGGGAAGTGGGTGAAAAACTGCCAAAAAACTGTTCCCGTCTGGCATCTCGTTCGAACGACATTTCGTTCGAACGAAATTCTCGTTCGAACGAGACTTCTAACGACGTTCCAGATTGAACTCGTTAGAATCTCATTGGATATCTCGTTCGAACATAAGGTTCGTTCGAACGACATATCGAACGACATTTCATAGGCCTATACTGGAACCTCGTTGGCAAACTCGTTCGAACGATATCTGGTTCAAACGAAAAACTCGTTCGAACGACATATCGAACGACTTCCAGAAAATTTATAAATTCGATTTTGGCCCAAAAACTTTATATACTTTATTTTAAAGTTCTAATTAAATTTTTCTGAAAATAAAACACAGTTTTTATTAAACCTAACACCCAATAAACTTTGTTCCAAGCTCCTATATATATATATATAATT
Organism: Sambucus nigra; assembly: GCA_949130495.1. Classification (NCBI taxonomy): domain Eukaryota; kingdom Viridiplantae; phylum Streptophyta; class Magnoliopsida; order Dipsacales; family Adoxaceae; genus Sambucus; species Sambucus nigra. The sequence continues at coordinate 825,482,280 of OX422208.1, read as the reverse complement.
GCATTCATACCTTGGGAGCATGGAACTATAGTTGATGACGTAGAAACGAGGCACGCAAACCGGCATATTTGATGAGGCTTTATAGTCTTTGCTGCTACGTCTTCAACAAACACTTCATAGGCTTGAGAGTATTACAATTACATACTATCCCATGAATAAATGTTTTTGTCCGGAATTGAGCCAACACAATACATGGACTCAATTGGAAATTTGTGTCCTTACAAATATCCCCCTTTGTCTATTCCGGGACAAAAACCAAACAAAAATCCTAAAGGGCCGTCAAGCGCTACTAGACTCAAAAACATAACCCTCCCAAACTTGACTCAACCCAAGGATCAAACGCTTTGCCATTGAAATATGCCGCTTTAGAATAATTCCTGCACACTTAAGCAAACTCATCAAATGCATAGGGAATATCAAAATATTAAATGAACTTAATTAATTACTCCCCCTAAATTAATTATCCCCCTTATCAAACAAAAGACATACTTAGAAAGACGTCTCCCCCTAAGATAAATCTCCCCCAAACTATGATACGATAATAATAGGATTAGATACCATTTCTTCCCCTATCATTTCTCCCCCTTTTTGTTCAGGAATAGGCAAAGGATAAAGAACTAATAAACATGTTGAAGCTTAAAGTGTTAAGACATTAAAGCACATGAGCAACAAAAGCATAACTAAGATAGATACCAATAAAAAAGTATAAGAATGGATGGACTAGAAGGCAAGGCAAACACAAAAAAATATCATATATATATATATACTAGAAATATACCAATAGAGTACTTGCATATATATATAGATATAAACACACACATAACACAAAATACAATAAGTTTGCACACTCGTATGGCAAAAATGTGTCATATGGAAATGGAAGTGTTGGGGTGTGAACTAGTAACGATCAAATTTAGACCCAATCACTTACAACATGTTCACGGAGTTCTCATTTGATTGCAAACTTCATCACATTTAAATATAACCTCATGTGGCAATACAGATTGAACTCAATGAACAAACATACACAATGCATACAAGCCTAGCATATTGATGATTCTACAAACCAATAGAGTCATGATATGAAATACGCAACTAGGATAAATGGACATTGTGCAAACCGTTGATATACCATCCAATCTCCCTCAATATGCATTTATATTAAATTTGAATAAATATATCAATCAAACATAGGCCTTGGCAATTTATCTTCTTTTTAATGCCATATTTTCTATTTTTAGGACTTTGGACGACGTATTTCTTTTAGGTCCATTTCAAAACGGTGGCTTACAATCGCAAAGGATCACTTAGTCCTTTCGGAGCCCTTTACCGTGCATATTTATATTTATCATGTTTTCATTTTTCACACAAATCTCACATGCAATGGATTTTGACATGCATTAGTCCTCCTAAGTCACAAATATGTAGATGACAAGATTTGTAGGAGACCACCTCACATAGCTCAAATATACATATGAAGTTAAAATTTCAAAAGAGCTCGTGCATGTGTGAATAGAGGCATATAAAAATAGAATTCATTTAAACAACACAAAATCCAACTACTCCATAAAACTATGGTAAAGAACATAATTAGGATTGATAATCTAAACCAAAAGTTCTAGCCACGTGGGAGCGTAAAAGATGGAATTCAAACACAAGTATATGCCACATAAAGTGTGTCAAACTAAAGACCACACAAAAAAAATCTTTTTGAGTTTAAAAAAAAAAATTAGTCAAGCATAAAAATATATACTCAAAAGACAAATAAAAATCATTTGAATTTTTCATTAAGCATAAATTACCAAGAAATAAAATCGAAATGTTTCATTTAATGCAAACAAAATGAAGGAAATATAATAAAAGATAAACAATAATCATAATTCTAGCATGTGATAAGCATGGAGCATAGACTAGAAAATGATTAAACAAGCATACATTTAGCATGTGAATATAGCATGAAGTACAAACGCTTTGCAAACACTAACACATTCATCCTTTAGATTTAGCAAGGGAGGAAGCATGTGAAAGTAAATGAGAATCAAAAACCCTATTTTGTAAGGCAACCAAGTAGGATTTCCTAACCCAAACTAATGAAGAATGACTATCTTGGGGTGTTGGAGCTTTAACTACGGTGGTTACATTACTATGGGATTTTCTAGGAATTCATTTAAGATCAAAACAAAATTTCCTAAGATGACCTTTTCGACCACAATGTGTGCAAGTAAAAGCATGTTGAAAAGATTTACCAAAGAAGTGATCTCTAAAATCTTTCCTAGACGATTCTCCTAAAACATTGGTTTTGGCATTGTGAGAAAATTCATTACAAGTATTGAAGCCTAAACCACACGTGTCATTTTTAATTTGGACTGTTCCTAAGATTTTATCTAGTTTTTTCGCACGACACTCCAAATCAAATTTGACATTACTAGAGTCTTTTAATTTATTTTGCAATTCTAAAATGTTAGACTCTAATAAAGCATTTCTCTCTTCAAAAACAAGAAGCTCCTTTTTCAAGGATTCCATTAAACCCTTAAGGCTATCTCTTTCGCCTTCTACATATTCAAGCTTCTCTTGAAGAGTCCTCTCATGTGTCCTAAGGTCTTCTATTAAACCATTTTCATCAACGACCTTGACACTCTCTCTTAAACTAGCTTCTAACTTCAAATTAGTCTTTTTCAATTTAATAGATTCTTTATAAAGTTCTTGAAAAGCATTTTGAAGTTCACTCACATTAACCTCTTCTTCATTTTCACTCTCTCTTTCTTCTCCACTCTCACTATCATAAAAAACAAGAGAATCATAAACTATGACCTTGGGAGTGTCATGTGTTAAAATTTCATCAATCGATGAGTTCTCACTATCACTCACATGACTAGACATAAAAGCCACAAAAATTTTCTTAGTGGGGGAATCGGGTCCCTCTTCCTTATCACTATCACTAAGGGTCGCATTATATGAAATGGGTCGCTTACCCTCTTTCCTTAGTTTAGTGGGGCACTCAAAAGCTCTATGGCCATAACCTTCACAACCAAAACACTTATTAGACTCGTCCCTATCTAAATTTTCATTACTAGGTTTAGGGATCTTCTCGACTTTAGGAATCTTCTCGGCTTTAGAAATCTTTTCGCCTTTGTCATGCTTAGAAGATTCTAATTTCTTAAAATCATTTTTAAATTTATCTTTGTTAATTTTAAGAAATTTTCTAAATTTACGAGCAAACAAAGCCATGTCTTTCGAGTCACTATCACTCTCGCTCTCTACTACTTGTTTGACCTCTTTTCGGGCTCTTAAAGCAACGCCCTTTTCGATTTTCTTTTAAGTTTTAGAGGGAAACATATCTAGTTCATAGGTTTGTAAATCACCTACAAGCTCTTCTAATTTCGTAGAGGCTAAAGTTGGTAAGGAATTTAAAACGATCACTTTTGGAATAAATCTATCGGGTAGGGACCTTAATATTTTCTTCACAACACGGTTGTCGGGTATTTTCTCTCCCAAGTTAAAAGATGAATTAACGATATCAGAAAGTCTAGCATAAAATTCATCAAAAGTTTCTTTTTCATTCATTTTGATAGTTTCAAATTGAGTGGTGAGGTTTTGGAGTTTTGAAGCTTTAACGACACTAGTTCCTTCATTAGTTAATTGTAAAATATCCCAAGCTTCTTTAGCGGTTTCACACATCATAATACGTCAGAATTCATCCGGTGTAACAGCGTTAAACAAGGCATTTAAACCTCGGGAATTGAAATTAGCAAGTTTAAACTCATTTTCAGTCCATCTATCGACGGGTTTTGGAACACGTTCATTTTCAACTAAATGAGTTGGTGGGGACCACCCGTTAACAGCAGACATCCAAACTCTCTCGTCGATTGATTTTAGTGCCGATTTCATTCGCGCTTTCCAATACGCGTAATTTGAACCATCGAAAATAGAAAATTTTGAAAATGGGGAAAATTCCATTTTAGCAAAAAATTATTTAAGGATCTTTAACGAAATAATTTATCGCTTTGGCTCTGATACCAATTTGTAAAGGAGTGAGATTATGGATCCCCGGATTTTCTTAATTTTTGCAATTAAAATTACATTAATTTCCTTTGATATATACTCAAGAGATGCGGAAGCGTAAACTATGAGATGGTTCAAATCAAACAAATAAATACCAAATATTAATTTTCTTAAACAAATTAAAATTGACCCGAGGTGAAAATTAATTAAAACACACACAAATATTAAACTCACTAAATCCAATATTAATTAATCCAAGCCCTAGAATTTGCCTAACTCATAATTATCAATATGTCTAAGTTAGGCCAAACCAATTTTAGCAAATGACTTGAATTAATTAAATTTACCCAATATTTAATTTACGTCCAAATTGAATTGAGTGTGATAATTTAAACCGAATTTTATCTGAATTATCCTAAGCATGCGTTCTAAATTATTTATGCAAGATAAAATAAATCAATCACACTACGCCGCGATGTACGAGGAAAAATCCAAGACGGGAAACAACCTTGGACGGCCCTAGACACAAATTCACTAGATACAGAATTACAAGTACAAGACAGATAGACTTATAACGCACGACTCGATCCCTCTCAAGCCTCGACGCTTCTTCTTCTAGACACCTCTTCCTAGCGAATAACCTTGGAACACCACCGCGGTCTCGGAATCCACCGATAGGACTTTCTATGGTCACCGTCACCCGTACATGAAGCCTTTCTCCAAGCGGGTAAAACAAAGTAAACAACTTCTCTTCAATTCGGTGTAGAGAAAAACCGGTGCCAAACTCCAAGCAATTGATATGTATGAACTTGGATAAACACTAATTTGGGTGTGAAACTAGAGTGGTGAAAGATTTTCTCTTTTATACACTCAAAACATGAACATTTTCCTAAACCAATTTTGCTCTCAAACACTCTCTAAGAGATGGAAATGTTTTGGAAAAGTTAAGTTGGAAAATGTGATTCCCGCACAAGATAAAGTCTGAAAAAGTTGGTTAAAAACTAAGTGGGGAAGTGGGTGAAAAACTGCCAAAAAACTGTTCCCGTCTGGCATCTCGTTCGAACGACATTTCGTTCGAACGAAATTCTCGTTCGAACGAGACTTCTAACGACGTTCCAGATTGAACTCGTTAGAATCTCATTGGATATCTCGTTCGAACATAAGGTTCGTTCGAACGACATATCGAACGACATTTCATAGGCCTATACTGGAACCTCGTTGGCAAACTCGTTCGAACGATATCTGGTTCAAACGAAAAACTCGTTCGAACGACATATCGAACGACTTCCAGAAAATTTATAAATTCAATTTTGGCCCAAAAACTTTATATACTTTATTTTAAAGTTCTAATTAAATTTTTCTGAAAATAAAACACAGTTTTTATTAAACCTAACACCCAATAAACTTTGTTCCAAGCTCCTATATATATATATATAATTGCATTCATACCTTGGGAGCATGGAACTATAGTTGATGACGTAGAAACGAGGCACGCAAACCGGCATATTTGATGAGGCTTTATAGTCTTTGCCGTTACGTCTTCAACAAACACTTCATAGGCTTGAGAGTATTACAATTACATACTATCCTATGAATAAATGTTTTTGTCCGGAATTGAGCCAACACAATACATGGACTCAATTGGAAATTTGTGTCCTTACAACCCCCGATTTGAGAACATGATAATAATTTTAAAATATCTCGACATAGCCTTAAAAACATGCCCTTAGAGGGCAAAATCCTGAAATACCCCCATCGGCCCCGTGAGTGGCATCAACACCTAGCATGGGACCAATGTAACTCGTATGAACTGATCGTGTGGTCACGAGACCCCTAGTTAAAAAACATAATAAAAATTAGAAAATATCTAGTCTTAGACTTAAAAACATAGCGTTAGAGGGCAAAACCGGAAAACACTCACCAAACGGCCTCGTGAGAGGCACAACACCTCGCACGGGACCAATGTAACTCGTAGGAACGGATAAGGTGGTCAAGGGCCCCTCGGTGTGAGAACACGATGATAATTTGAAAATATCTAGACTTAGGCTTAAAAACATGCCGTCAGAGGGTGAAACCCCAAAACCCCCCCAATCAGCCCCGTGAGAGGCATCAACACCTTTCATGGGACCTATGTAACTCATACGAACTGACCGCATGGGCACGGGATCCCCGGTTTGATAACACGATGATAATTTAAAAATATATAGACTTAGGCTTAAAAACATAGCATTAGAGGGAGAAACTCAAAAACACTGCCCAAACGGCCTTGTGAGAGGCACCAATACTGCCTACGGGACAAATGTATCTCGTATGAACTGACCATGTAGTCATGGGACCCCCAGTTTGAGAACACGGTGATATTATGAAAATATCTATACTTAGGCCTAATAAAATGGCGTTAGAGGGAGAAACCCAAAAACACTCATTGAACGAACCTGTGAAAGGCACCAACACCTCGCACGGGACCAATGTAACTCGTTGGAAATGACCACATGGTCACGGTACCCCCTGTTTGTGAACACGATGATAATTTGAAATTATCTAGACTTAGGCTTAAAAATATGGCTTAAGAGGGCAAAACCCCCCAAACAGCCCCGTGAGAGGCACCAACACCTCGTACGGAACCAATGTAACTTATATGAACTGACCGCGTGGTCACGAGACCCCCGATCTGATAGCATGATGATAATTAGAAAATATCTAGACTTAGACTTAAAAACATAGTGTTAGAGGGCGAAACTTAGAAACAGTCCCCCAATGGACCAATGAGAGGCACCAACACCTCGCACGGGACCATTGTAACTCGTAGGAGATGATCGTGTGGTCACGGGATTCCCAGTTTGAGAACACGCTGATAATTTAAAAATATCTAGACTTAATCTTAAAAACATGGCGTTAAAGGGTGAAAACCAAAAATAACCCCCCAAACGGCCCCGTGAGAGGCACCAACACCTCGTACGGGACTAATATAACTCGTACGAATGGACTGTGTGGTCACGGGATCCCTAGTTTGAGAACACAATGATAATTTGAAAATATCCAGACTTAGGCTTAAAAACATGCCTTTAGAGGGCAAAACCCCAAAACACCCCCAAATGACCTCGTGAAAGGCACCAACACCTCGCACAGGACCAATGCAACTCGGACGAACTGACTGTGTGGTCTCGAGACCCCCAATTTGAGAACATGATGATAATTGATAAATATCTAGACTTAGGCTAAAAATCATGGCGTTAGAGGGCGAAACCCTGAAACAAGCCCCAAAAGGCCCCGCGAGAGGCATCAACACCTCTCACGGGACTAATTTAAGTCGTAAGAACTGATCGCATGGTAATGGGACTACCAATTTGAGAACATGACGATATTTTGAAAATATATAGACTTAGGCTTAAAAACATGGCTTTAGAGGGCGAAACTTGAAAACACTCCCCAAATGGCCCCGTGAGAGGCACTAACACCTCGCACGGGACCGATGTAACTCATAGGAACTGATCGCATGATCACGGGACCCCCGGTTTGAGAACACGATGATAATTTGAAATATCTAGACTTAATCTTAAAAACATGCCGCTAGAGAGAGAAACCCAAAAACACCCCCCAAACGGCCCCGTGAGGGCACCAAGAGCTCGCGCGGGACCAATGTAACTCATAAGAACTGACCGTGTGGTCATGAATAACAATGTTGGATAACATTGTAGAACTGACCGCTTGGTTACTGATATTATTTTTTTTGTATCTTATTTTTTGCAGGATGACACTGTTTCATTTGCTTTTATCCACGTGGAAGACACAAATAGGGCAATAATTTACAACATGAAGATTGTTTATATAATGTTGTTGACATACATGATTCTATTTTTTATGTGTTACGGTCATGTGGGGTTTTATAATTTTATTTTTTAGTTTTATGGTCATGAGGGTTTTTTTATTTATTGTTTAATATTATGGTCGTGCGGGCTTTACATTACGCAAGTTTTATATTAACAAGTTTTAGAATGTCCAGAAAATATAGGAAATTCTGCCCAATTTTTTTTAATCCATGACCATCTCTATTTTTATCACGCATAAATAGGGTCACATCCTAGAGCCGTGACCATTTTGATGATGTAAAAGTTTGGTCACGGCTTAGGGCCGTGGCTATAAGTTCCTGCCAAAGGATGGGTCATGGCCTAGGATCGTGACGAGGGCCATGACCATCTTTTTTTGTGCAAGTATGGGTTACGGCCTTGAGCTGTAATCAGAAGAGTGTATGGGTCACGTCCAGAGTCTGCAATCATCTACCGTGATCCCTTTGGTTCGTGACCCTTCATTTGGTCATGGATTTGGGTCGCGACCCACGAAAATGGTCAAGCCCCTTGGCCGCAACCTACAGTCCTGATCACGGATTTTGTCCGTGACCATTATCCAAATATGGTGTAGTGTTTGGGATCTTGAGTGTGTTATAACCCGTGTTGATTGAATTAAAAAAATGAAATCATCATCCATAGACATGGCCATATTAGTGAATCATATACATCTTGTCTTGTGCTTATTAGTATTTGTAAGGACATTTTTCTCATGTCCAATATGTTTCATTTATGTATGTCGTACGCCGCTACATTTGGCACGTCACCTCAAGATCGCACATGACGGCCTCTATCCGAATTCCGGAAATCAAGCATTCAACATCTCCATTAATTTGTCCTACATATGCCTCAACGACTTCACGTTCCACGATTTTAGGGACTTAATGCAAGTGGTACGCAAGGGAAGTCAAAACAGTGAAAAAAGGCACGATAGGAGACTTCAAGGGCATTTTCGTAATTTTGCATCCATAGTTCGGAGGTATGGTCAACTGGAAAGTTGAAGAGCTCGCCGCAACGAAGATACTGGAAAAAACGGTACCTCAATCCGAGCTACGGTGAAGGAGTTATGACCATTTGAAGTTGGAGAAAATTCCTTGAAGAATGATGTTTTCTAACCCCATACCAGAATGGTACCACCAAACCGCATGGGGAACCGGTTCGGGGGGGCGAACCGGTTCGGTGTACCCCAGAACCGGTTCGGTGTACCTGTACGCTGATAAGATTTTTAGAGTTTTAAAAAAGCGGAACTCTTCATCTGTTTTTCCTATAAATACCAACTTCGGGGGAGCTGTTTTGCAAGACTTTAGAAGACGTTTTTGAGAGTCCAAATACCTCTAGTCTTCATATTTTTGAGTCCCAATACTCATGTTTTGATTCACACAATTGCCAAACCTTTGTGAATCTTTTTGGTAACCCAAGAACACAACTTTGAGTTTGTTCAACCCTTGTGGAGAAGCCGTTCTCTTCTTCATTGTTGCCCTCCTGGAAAGGGAAAATTCCAGCCGCCGACATAGGAACCGACACCTGCGGGTATTTCTGTGTCACACTATTTCTAGCCGTTGCTTTGAAGGTTTACCGAAGACACCGTGCGTTACACTTGTGGGAGATTATCAGGTTGTATGTAAGTCAATGGTCTTGTAAATTCTTTAAAGTTCTAGAAATAAAAGGTTTTGCCCTTCGGGGATTTTTCCTTAACTTTGTGTCGCATGCTTTATTTATTTATGGTTTGACACACGCACACACATAGATGCATGTTTAAGGGTTGAATTTATTTGATTTAAAAGTAGACTCTAATTAAGTAAGGGTTACTTGGAATCTTGCGAAATTTAATTTAAATCAGTATTACACGACGTTTTCAAATTGGTATCAGAGCGGGTTACGCTAATTTATCGCGTGATCCTGATTTTTCAAGGATATATTTTTTTGTGATACAATTTGACTTCTCACGTCGTCAAATTGGTATCAGAGCAGGTTACGCTAATTTAACGCGTATTCCTATTTTCCGCAAAATCGTGTGATATTGATTTTTTTTTGAAAAATCAGTTTTGTGAAAATTCGCATTTTTTCTATGGAGCACTTATATAATCAGATGCCTATTTTTGACGGGTCTAATTATGCCTACTGGAAAGGTCGTATGAAATCGATTTTAAAATCTATTGACGAAGCGTGTTTGGCTGCTTTGCGAAAATGGTTGGACTCCTCCCAGGTCACTGTTAATAACATCACCACTTTAAAACCCGTGTCAGCCTGGACTGAAGATGATTATAAATTGTCCAATTTTAATTCCCGTGGTTTGAGTGCTATTTCTGGAGCTGTCTCTCCTGATGAGTTTCGCCGAATTATGATGTGCACCACGTCTAAAGAGGCTTGGGATGTTTTGAAATTGACACATGAGGGTACAAACGCGGTTAAAGAATCAAAATTACAAAACTTGGCCACCCAATTTGAAACTATCACCATGTCTGAGTCCGAATGCTTTGATGATTTTTATGCACGTTTGTCAGACATTGTTAACACAAGTTTTAATTTGGGTGTGAGGTGATTGATAACACGCGTGTCGTTAAAAAAATTTTGAGATCTCTCCCAAAACGCTTTATTCCTAAAGTCACTGTTTTGAACTCTTTGGGAAATTTGAAATCACTTAAGTTGGAAGAACTTGTAGGAGATCTTCAAACCTATGAGATTGACATGTTTCCCAAAACCATTAAGGCTAAGGATAATGGCATTGCTTTAAAGACTCATTTTAAGAAAAAGAAAGAAAAGGTGTGTGAGTCCGACTCTGAGGAAGACTTTGATTTTAAAGAAATGGCCTTATTTGCGAAAAAATTTAAAAAGTTTCTCAAAATGAATAAAGAAAATTCTTCCAATAAAAAGAGATCTTTTGAGTCAAATAAAAAGAAAGAGGAGGCCAAAGATAGTGACAAGGAGGATGAGATTAGGTGCTTTGAGTGTGAAGGGAAAGGGCACATAGCTAGAGAATGTCCTACTAGGATAAGGAGAAAGGGCAAAGAGACTGCTATGCCCGCCACACTTAGTGATAGTAGTGAAGGTGAGGGTGATGAGACTAGTGGTGAGAAGTTTTTAGCTTTTTCTAGTCGTGTGAGCACACCCACTTTATCTCACAAAAGTGCACACGAAAGCGATGATGGTGATTTGTGTTCTTCGAGTGAGGGAGAAAGTGAAAGTGAGAGTGGAGATGAAAGTGAGCTCCAAAAAGCTTTTAGAGATTTGTACACCGAGACCTTAAAAACAAAGAAGTATAATAGGGATTTAGGTCGTCGGGTTTTAGATTTGGACAAAGAGAAGGAGGTTTTGAGAAAGGATAAGTGTGATTTGACCATCACGTTGTCTAGTCTGACGACACGTGTATCCCAACTCGAGAGTGATCTCGAACGTGCCAGGGAGGTTAATGTCAATTTTGAGAACGCACCTAAGAAGGTTGAAAAGGTGGTTCTTAAGGGTAAAGGTGAGATTTTAGGAATAAGTCATGACGGTGCTTTTACTTCCCAATTAGCACCCGAGCCGGTTCCCACTTTAGTGTTAGATTCACGTAAGTCTCACCCTAACCCACCTAGGCATCCTATTTCTATTAGGAAAGCACGCCCTAGCAATTTTGAGAGAGGTGTTCCGAGGCCTATTTATGTTTGCTCACATTGCAAAAGGAGAGGACACCTTAGGGAATTTTGCTTTAAGTTGGGGTATGTGTCACGTTTTGCTTCTACACGTGTTTCTAGCACACATGCACCCACACATGATACTTTACACTCTCCCGGAGACTACATGAGAGAGTTTGCACATTTAGGTGAGCAAGTTAAATTTTTAGTCAAAACTTCACAAGAATTGATGGAGGTTTTTCATAAGTTGTCACCACCTTTGGAAAACCCCTCCGCACCTAATGATTGAGGTTTGACTTGTTTACTAGCATAGGCTGTTTTTCAAGATGATATTGTTTTCCTATTGCTAGTATGTATCATTTTTGTATAGATTTTTTTATTTTTGGAAATATTTTGAAAAATACAAAAATATTTTACTTTGATAAAATTTTGAGAAAATCCAAAAAGATTTTTGTATTTTGTTTGCACCGTTTATGGATGAACACTTTGGATGACCGAGTCACAACTTCATTCCATTATTTTCATGTGACTATTTGATAGTGTTTTGAGACAATAGGTCAATTCATCCTTGTTCTTTATAATGTTTGGAGTAATTAAGATGTATTTAAGTGTTACTTCCTACATGTTTGACTCATGTTTCCTTTATTGCACACATGCACGATTTTTTTTGATTATTGTGCTTGCCTTATCACATGTTGGTTGGGTGTTTTCACTTCAATCCTGTCCTTAAAACGAACCAAGCGTGATAAAATTTTGATAAGGATATTGTGCATATAAAAACCGTTTTGTGAGTTTGTGTGCTTTGTTTGAAAACGGGGAAGGGCTGCGAAAGGTACATTTTGCCTTTGCGAATACTAAGCCACCGTTAAAAAGGACCTAAAAAATGGAGGAATTTTATTATCCGGGGTCCAAAGAGGTTTAAAAGAGCCCGAAAAAATTGAAAGGCAATAAAAAGAAATTCATGCCAATTATGGGCCATTTAGGTTTTTGCACCAATTCTCCAAAGTTTGAGAATTTAGATCACCTCTAAAAGAATATATATATGAGGGAGTTTGGTTGGAGAATTTAAAACGGGTTTGCACGTCCTTGAAATGCTTGAAAATGCGCTACATAGTTTTGAACGTTATTGGTGTGGAAATCACTTTAACTTTGATTTGTTGATTTGCATAAGTCGATGTCATTTAAATTCAACAAATTTTTACACTTAAGGATACTTTTGATGCTCATTCGTTAGGGGTACACATATGCATCGTGCACATATGATTGATTGAGTTGATTTACCTATCGAATGTGTTCACACCCATTCTTTCCATTTCCATGACTTGGTTGTTTGAGTCTAAATCCATGGTGTGATTTTTGTAGCATTTTTTTTCAAATGGTATCTATTTATTTGTTTTTTATGAAAAATTTGAAAAATCAAAAATAGTTTACGAAGTTTTTTTTTGCATCTCCTTGCATGAGCACGCTTGCCATTTGATTGATCCTTGCATGAGCACGTTTTGAATACCGTGACACCCCGATTTTGCTTATTTGATTCATTCTTCTTATTTGTCTATTTGGGGACATCATAAAAAGAGGGAGAAAGAATTATCTTATTTTGGGGGAGTTTGAATTTTGGGGGAGTTTTGAGATTTGACGTATGCTTATCATTTATTGGTATCTATGTTTATCTCATATCAAACTCGATACGTCACTTGGTATTTTTTCTTTATCTCATGTGTGTAGGTACTACAATGATGATCTCTGAATTGCACACCCTGATGAGAAAAGATTTGAGATTCCTGAAGATTTGAAGAACAAACGATGAAAACTTATTCATTTGTATCTTTCCAGTTTTGGGTTCATGGAAGGGTAGATTTGTATAGGCAATTTCATATTTGATAATTCGGATTTTTTATGTATGTACCGGCATAGACATAGGGGGAGATTTGTAAGGACATTTTTCTCATGTCCAATATGTTTCATTTATGTATGTCGTACGCCGCTACATTTGGCACGTCACCTCAAGATCGCACATGACGGCCTCTATCCGAATTCCGGAAATCAAGCATTCAACATCTCCATTAATGTGTCCTGCATATGCCTCAACGACTTCACGTTCCACGATTTTAGGGGCTTAATGCAAGTGGTACGCAAGGGAAGTCAAAACAGTGAAAAAAGGCACGATAGGAGACTTCAAGGGCATTTTCGTAATTTTGCATCCATAGTTCGGAGGTATGGTCAACTGGAAAGTTGAAGAGCTCGCCGCAACGAAGATACTGAAAAAAACGGCACCTCAATCCAAGCTACGGTGAAGGAGTTATGACCATTTGAAGTTGGAGAAAATTCCTCGAAGAATGCTGTTTTCTAACCCTATACCAGAATGGTACCACCAAACCGCATGGGGAACCGGTTCGGGGGGCGAACCGGTTCGGTGTACCCCAGAACCGGTTCGGTGTACCTGTACGCTGATAAGATTTTTAGAGTTTTAAAAAAGCGGAACTCTTCATCTGTTTTTCCTATAAATACCAACTTCGGGGGAGCTGTTTTGCAAGACTTTAGAAGACGTTTTTGAGAGTCCAAATACCTCTAGTCTTCATATTTTTGAGTCTCAATACTCATGTTTTGATTCACACAATTCCCAAACCTTTGTGAATCTTTTTGGTAACCCAAGAACACAACTTTGAGTTTGTTCAACCCTTGTGGAGAAGCCGTTCTCTTCGTCATTGCTGCCCTCCTGGAAAGGGAAAATTCCAGCCGCCGACATAGGAACCGACACCTGCGGGTATTTCTGTGTCACACTGTTTCTAGCCGTTGCTTTGAAGGTTTACCGAAGACACCGTGCGTTACACTTGTGGGCGATAATCAGGTTGTATGTAAGTCAATGGTCTTGTAAATTCTTTAAAGTTCTAGAAATAAAAGGTTTTGCCCTTCGGGGATTTTTCCTTAACTTTGTGTCGCATGCTTTATTTATTTATGGTTTAACACACGCACACACATAGATGCATGTTTAAGGGTTGAATTTATTTGATTTAAAAGTAGACTCTAATTAAATAAGGGTTACTTGGAATCTTACGAAATTTAATTTAAATCAGTATTACACGACGTTTTCAGTATTTCTTTTTCTCTTGCTTTTCTCATTACTTTGCATTCTCTTGTTATCTCTTTGGGTTGTTCACATTTTAGATCTTGGCCATGCATAAATCACTCCTTCGAGTGAGTATCTGCTCAATAACTATGTTAAGTATAGTTTATAGTTCCCTAGTATTTTGAATGTCTGATTTTTTTGGGGAATTATGACACTTTATATAATAAACCCAAGCTATGAATAATTTCATAAAAGCGTTGAAAAGGGATGCATATATTGTGATAATATATCAACGATCCATAGATAATGTTGGCATACCTCAATCTTTAGTTCAATGTCCTTCTCATAATAATATTATTCATTTACCATGATTCAAAGTATACAAATTAATCATTTGGAAAAATAATTGTACGATTTAGTTTAAAAAATTGATATTGGGCACTACTTTAGTAATTGTGGAACTTTGGGAAATAAAAATGGGAATTGATATTGCTTTACATAAAATATCTTTAAATATTAAGGTTGAAATGGATACCCATATTAATTTTAATATGATTTACAAGAATGAGGAAGCATATCCATGCTACCAAATTTTGATCCAGAAATCTATGACCATTTATACCAATTTCAACACATCAAACACTCCTTTTGTTATAGGGAAACTAATTCATGTGTTGATGCCATGAATATATGGTTTTTTTTAATATGTTTTCTCTCGACCTCCTACCTTTTTTTAATCTTATTTTCTAATAAAGTATTTTTGTAATATTCATACTCATATGGTAGCCAGGAGTAATAAATCTTACATATTAATTCTATGATAATAACGCTTCCCCTTTCTTTTGATTTTTTTTTTCAAATTTACCCTCTTAAATGATGAATTTCTTGATTACAATACATAAATCTATATCGTGAATTTAGATGATTGTTGTGTTGGTGATGTTGTTCAGATTTGTAACTTTCAAAATCACACATAATTTTATATAAGTAAGATTTATTTATAACACAATGAGTAATAATTGACAAAAATAAGTTAATTGAAATTAGTTAAATGTTATGGAGACATTATTTGAGGACATAGTACTCATCAAGGTATTGACAAAAAATGTGAGAATACATTTCCCCAAATCGTGTATCCCTACCATCTCTCTTTAAATTTGATAATTATTGGGTGTTGAGATTAGGTAAAATTAGAAGATGACTTCCTACAATATTGACACTCTAGAACCAAGAGACCAGAGAAAGCTTAAAAAGGGAGAGCCCACCAATGAGGTAGAATCCATCGTCCTCAATGAGGACGACCCAGAAAAAAAACTTCCAAATCGGTTCATCCCTGAAAGTAGAAGTAAAGAAGGAATTAGTAAAGATATTGAAAGAAAGGTAAAGTAAATTTGTTTGGCTCCATGGGGATATGTCGGGGATTGACCCTGAAATCATCTGCCATCATCTAGATATTATTGAGGACTCAAAGCCGATAAAGTAGAGGCACAAAGCCTTAGATAGAGATAGGTATGAGGTGATCCAAAATGAGGTCAATAATCTACAGACAATGAACTTCATTAGAGAGGTCGAGTATCCTGACTGGCTCTCTAATGTCGTCATCATACCAAAACAGAATGGGAAGTGGAGGACGTGCAAGTATTTCACGAACCTTAACAAAGCATGCCCGAAGTAAAGCTTTCCCTTATGCCGAATCGACCAGATGGTGGATTCAACGACATGTTATGAGATCATGAGCTATATGGACGCATACTATGGGCACAATCAGATCTCCATGTACAAATAAGATGTTGAGAATACTCCCTTTATCACGAAAAAAGGAAGAATAGAAAATATGATCTTGCTTATCTTTTGAGGGAGTTTAGTTGAAGATCAAGGGGTTGTAAAATGAATTCTAGTATGCTTATTTTTTACGACGCTATTGATTTATAGAAGCATTAATATTCCAGACTTGTGTGCATTGTGCTTATTTTGTTCATTAAGTTCAACTTTATTTGTCACTTGAGGCTAAAGCTTAGTTTGATAAAGTTTTACAGTCAATTAGAACTTCTTGCACATATTTGAGTGTTTGGGTTATAATTCATTTGTGTCTAATTCACACCCATTCATTCCGTCCCACACATTTAGACACATCGATATTATGCTACTGTGTAAAGTTTATGTGCTTTATGTCATGTTTTGTGGTCGTTTATACCTATATATGTGTGCTGTATTTTCTTTGAAATATATTTCATATATTATATATGGTATTGTTTGTTGTATTTGTAAGTTTTACATTTTTTTGAAAAAATGAAAATTTTCAAAAATAGTTGGTTGTGTTTGCCTTCGAGATTATCACTACACATGCTTGATTTATATCTTTTTGTGATGATATCTTATCTTCTACGTGATGCTTTGTATTTAATGCCTATGTTTCTACTTCTTTGTTTATTTCGGATAAAAAGGGGGGGGGGGGGGGGGGAGCAAATAAAAAGTGAGAGTTTGATTTATGGGGGAGAGTTTAATTTTATCTTATTTCAAACTCGATGCGTCACGGGGTATATTTTTTTGTCTCATGTGTGTAGGTACTTAAAGAGGAATTCAATACACACGAATGAAGACAAAATATGTTAATGGGAAGAAGAAGAAGTTTGAAGACAAAGAGACTTATGCCATTACGTTCTGGGGTTAGGAAGAGTGTTAGGATTTTTGTCATAGGAGATTTTTTTTAACTTGGTGTTCGGTAATGTTTGTTTGTTTTGTATCGGATTAGCCAAAGGAGGAGATTTGTAAGAACAATTTTTTTAACATTGTTCATAGCATAGTGTTAGACTAGTTGGGCTAATCTCGCTGTAAATCATCACGCACTGTCAGGATGAACCGAACTCAAGAATCTCCAAGTTTGAAGACTTCCCGACATCCCATAAAGGTATAAAAAATTTAGAGTTTGAATTAATTTACGAAATTACGTTTTGGGATGTTTATTTCTTATAAAAAACGAACAGGGATTTTTATTTTCAAAAATATTTTTTTTTTATTTTTAAGGCTCGTTCAAACGAGATTGAATGTCGTTAGAAATGAGATTGCATGTCGTTAAAAACGAGATCGAATGTCGTTAGAAGGTCGTTAGAAGCTTGGATCAAACGAGGGCTCACTGTTTTGTTTTTTGGATGTCGTTAGAAGCGATACGTATCTCGTTCAAACGAGATCATCATCTCGTTTGAATGATATTACATTCTTTTTCGAACGACGCATCGCCTCAAATTTGTATAAATACCTATTTCGTGTTCAGAACCCTTAAGACTTTTGCTAGATTAGTTTCTGCATAACTTTTGCGAAAGTTCTTCATTTTTTGTGTTACAAAAGCACTATTTAATTCACAAACAAACATCTTGAATATCTAGTTTTGTGAATTCGTTTAAACCCTAGAATTTTGGTATCCTTGCATACACCTTTGTGGAAAAGGCATCTCCATGGCTAACTTGTGAAACCCAAGGGGATCACTGTTGAAGATAAAGGTTGAGGCTGAAGAGGGAGGACTTCAGTCTTATGATTCTTGTGAGGATCATAGTTGTTCATTAGAGATTTACGAAGATTAGCGTTTTATGCTTGTGGAGGTTATTGAGTAGTTTGTAAGTCGACTATCTTATAGATTTCTAAAGTGAATAAAAGGTTTTACCTGAAAGTTTTTTTTTTCCTTCTAAAACCTTATCTTTATTGAATGCTTGGTTTGATTTATCTGTTTTATCACATAGATGCATATTTAGGATAAAAAGATAAATTGAGTTAAGATGAAATTGGAATCGTTGTTCATCCTTGCCGAAAATAAATATTTCAGCATGAGCACTTTGATAAAAACATAAATTGAGTCAAGATGAAATTAAAATCTTTGTTCTTTCTTGTCGTGCATATTTATTTTCGCATGAGCACTTATTATTTTGTCCCAATATTACTAACAAAGGTTTGCAATTTAGTTCCTATGCATTTAATATTTTAATAAAGTATTCGACAAGAAAAGAATGATGAGAGAAGTAAATGAATTGCTTAGAATAATGGAAGTGAATGGTTGTACGCCAAATGGTTGTACTTATATTGTTATTATCCAGGGATTCCTTCGAAAGAATGACAAAATTATGGGCAGTACAATTGTTCGTGAAATGGTTAATAGGGGATCCTTAATGATGCAACCATAACTTATTGTTGATGGATGTTTTAACCAATGATGAGTTAATTCAAATCAATTTTGAAAATGATTTGTACAGTTGTGTAATTTCTCTCCAGTTTTGAATGCGGGGCCAAATTTTTATACTTATTACATGATAAAGAATCAAGATTTGGATTAATTTGTTTCATTGAGACAACGAAGTACACTTGATTTGGTATTGTAATATATCTCTGGATCCTTGTGGAATCAAATTCCTCCTAACAAAGTAGAGATGGTGCAAAAGGGCTTCAGTCAAATTCCTCCAATATTTATTTAGGAAGCTACTGCTATAAAAAATGCTCTTCATCCTGAAGAACGCAAGGTCAACTTATCATAGGTTGGTCAATAAAATGTTCGAAGATCAGATTGGAAAAACTATGGAGGTATATGTGAATGACATGCTAACAAAGAGCTTGAAGGCCGAGACGCATGTGGCCGACTTGACATGAACTTTTGACACGATGGATAGATATAAAATGAAGTTGAATCCAACAAAGTGTGTCTTTGGGGTCGGCGTAGAAAAATTTCTTGGATTTATTATAAATGAAAGGGGGATTGAGGCAAACCCTATCAAGATAAAAGCACTGATAGACATGCAAACATCAAAGACCATTAAAGACATACAGATATTGATGGGACGATTAGTTGTCCTTAATCATTTTGTCTCATGGGCGACCAACAAGTGTTTGCCCTTCTTCAAAATCTTGAGAAAGGATTTTTCTTAGGACAAAGAATGTGGAAAGGCATTCCAAGAATTAAATCTCGGCTGGTCGAGAGTGCTGAGGTGCCTTTGTTGAAAGGTATTGAAGTCTCGACATGATACAAGTATCAGACCCTAACATTACTGAAGCCGACATAAATTTTTCGCTATTTGCAAGCCTAACAGTGTGCTCAATGATCAATGACAGTAGTCAATGGATGAAGTACTCTTAGAGGCCGAGACTATAGAACATGTGTCATATTCAATATCACGATGATACCCCATTCGGGATGTTTACCCGAAGCTAGTTCCCATTGTTCATTGTAAAAGCCCCGAAATTAACTATGTTTATTCGGGGTAAACATTCTGACTAGAAAATAAAATGCAATAGACAAAAATAGCGATTCTAGGGTCCTTAAACGAAAGATTTTTACATGATTTTAATGGTTCGTTGGTTTGAGAACCCTAGAATCGCGATTTTCGTCTATTACATTTTATTTTCTAGGGTTCCATTCATATTGTTTACCCCGAGTTCGAGACTTTTACAACGAATAAAGGGCACTAACTCAGGGTAAACATCCCGAACAAAGTTTGATTGAACAAAAAAATTAACATTTGTTAGGTCGCGGTAATTACAACGAAAATAGGACATTAACTCAAGGTTGTTAAAGCGAATTAAGGACACTAACTCAGGGTAAACACTCCGAGTGAAGTTTTTCTTAAAAAAAAACTTGCTTTGGTGATTTGGTAGGATCACTTCGAAAAATATCATCTTCCTCGAGATCCCGATACCGAACCACTGTAATGAACTATTTTCGGGTTTAATTTTTTCTAGGGTTAAAAAACATTTTAGAACACGTATTTTTGCAGCAAAAATTACCCCAAACATAATACTTGGCCAATTTTCATTAGTTTTAGAGTTGCCACGCCCATTGTCAACGCCTCAATTAGTTGTTGTAACTTCAATATGACAACTTCAATGACTCAAAACTTTAGTTATTAAAGTGTTTCAATAATTCATATGATAATTTGTTAGTGAAGTTTGTATAGTGTTTGAATGGAAAGTTTATGTAGGGTTTTAGTGAGAGAATGGTTGGGAAAAAATTATGTTGAGAGAAAAAATATTTTGTAAGAATGATTGAAAGAAGGTAAAAAAATATATATATACTATATGTGACCCTTAGCAAAACAATGTAAAAAATTTCTTTTTGTATTTTGAAGCATTTTTTGTGGTGCCCTTAGAAACACCCATGTAATAAAACCTAATTTAGGGTTCATTTGGTTCGAGGTGAAATTCTTTTAATCGCAATAAAAAGTAATGTGGTGAAATGTATTTTAAACCTAACAAAAAATCAACTTTGAGTAGATAAAAATATATTTTACCATTTTACTTTTTACTGCGTTCGAAAAATATTTCATTCCGAGCCGAACGAACTTTGAGCGGACTAAACCGCATTTTAAATTACCAATTTTACATTTTAACTTCGTACACCAATCGTCAAAAACCCACCAAAGTCTCTCTCTCTCTCTCTCTCTCTCTCTCTCTCTCAAATTATGGAGTAATTAATTTTTTTTTGATGACGAAGAACGAGGCAACTGTTATTTTGTCCCAAATCTCAGGCTTACGACATGTGAACGCTACTACAAGCTCAATTCATTCTCAATTAAGGTTTTGTTTCCATTCTCATTATTCTACAACTTCACCTCCTTCTCATCCAAAATTACAATTTCTCAATAACAATTTTATCATAAATCAGTGCAAATCTGGGTTCAATAGCGTTGAAGATGCCCTAGCCTTGTATAATCAAATGGCTCAAATGAGACCTTTGCCATCACTTATGTATTTTAATCAGTTGCTAGGGGCCATTTCCAGAATGAAATATTATACAGCTGTTATTTCTGTGCTCAAACAAATGGAGTCATTACGAATAGTTGAGGCCGACGTGTATAATCTTAATATTTTGATCAACTGTTACTGCCGTTTGCATAAGGTGGATTTTGGCTTTTCTGTTTTCGGGAGAATATTCAAACTTGGTTATCAACCAAATTGTATCACGCTCAATACTTTGATTAAGGGGTTGATTGGCGAGGATAGAATGGGCGAGGCTGTACACTTGTTTAATGTAATGGAGGAGAAAGGGTTCCCACCTGATGTCATAACTTGTGGGACCATTATAAATGGGTTATGTAAAATGGGGAATACTAGCGTGGCTATTGGATTGCTTAAGAAGATGGAAGAAATAAATTTGGGGGCTGATCTTGTGGTGTATAGCACAATTATTGACAGTCTTTGTAAGGACAAACTAGTCGATGAGGCTTTAGACCTCTTTTCAAAAGTGATCTGTAAAGGTGTTACACCAGATGTCATCACATACACTTCATTGATCCACGGTCTTTGCAATGCAAGCCGGTGGAAAGATGTTACAAAATTGTTGAATGAGATGCTAAACCGGAAGATAAATCCGAATTTACAGACTTTCACTATATTGGTAGATGCACTTTGTAAACATGGCATGGTTGAAGAAGCGGTGGATTTAATCGAAAGGATGGTTCAAAGAGGTGCTAATCCCAATATTGTCACTTATAGCGCATTGATGGATGGATATTGTTTGCAAAGGAGATTGGGCGAGGCAAAGAAGGTGTTTGATTTGATGGTCCGTAGGGGCGTTGAACCTAATGTTCATAGCTATAGCATATTAATTAATGGATATTGTAGGGAGCAAAGGATGGATGATGCCCAAAGAGTTTTTCATGAAATGTCTCATAAAGGATTAATTCCAAATACAGTTACTTACACCACTCTTATAGGTGGCTTGTGCCGTATGGGAAAGCCTCTTGTTGCACTGAAGCTTTTAAATGAAATGCAATCTTATGACCAAAAACCAAATATCATGACTTACACTACTCTATTAGATGGGTTATGCAAAAACCAGTGCTTTTCTAGGGCAATAGCCTTACTTCAAGAGATGGAAGACTGCGGGTTGCATCTTAACATTATAGCTTACAGCACCCTCATTGATGGTATGTGTAGAGCAGGGAAACCTAAAGTTGCAAGTGAACTTTTTGATAGTCTTCCTAGCAAAGGTTTGCAACCTGATTCTCGTGCGTATACTATTCTAATTCGAGGATTCTGCGAGGAAGGGATGCTAAGAGAAGCGAATGAACTGTTTGGAAGAATGGGAGAAAGTGGTTGCACGCCAGATGGTTGCGCTTATAATGTTATTGTCCAAGGATTTCTTCGAAATAAGGATACATTGAGGGCAATGCAACTTCTTCGTGAAATGGTTAATAAGGGATTCTCTGCTGATGTATCTACCACCACTTTGTTGATAGATTCTCTAGGTAATGATGAATTAGGTTAATCAGTTTTAAAAATGCTTAATAAGGTTGCGTAACTTTTCTCTGGTTTAAAATAGAGGTTTAACCAAACCAACCATATGAAGTCATGGAAGTACTTAGGAAAAAGGTAATATATCTACTTTGTAGACCCTATGGATGAAATAAAATTGAGAGTTGTTGTAAAGTCAGTGTGAAGAAGATTGTTGCAATAGTGAACTGTTTCCACGATGTGTCATCACTACTTTTAGAGTGGTACTTTCATGTATGCTTTCTTTATCATCGTAATTCAATCAAATCCTTGAGAACTTGTTTTGTTGCTCACGAGTTTATGATATTTCGTTTGTAGGTGTTGTTCGGGTGTGTATGTCTGGATGGGTTCAGTTTTTAGACATGGTTGTTTAGACATAGTTTTATCTTGTTGTTGTATGTTTCCCGTTTCATCTTAGTGAAGTTTCACATGGTCAAATCTTGAAATAAAATTACTCTTTATTAGTTAAATTTTCAGACGTGGTGCTCTCTGGAGGCTGCAAAGGAGGAAGCTTCAATCTTTCTAACTTATATTGTTTGCAAGAATTTAATCGAACACTTCACTCAGATAGGAAAACTTGAAATTATTAAAAGAAGTGACATTTATCATCTCTTTGTGTGAAGTAGGTACTAAAGTTTGTGAAAACATCATATGTATATATATATATATATATATATATATATATATATATATATATATACACACACACACGAATCTCAAAATAAAATATATTTTTATGAAAGAATGATGCATGTTGTATATAAAATAGTCAAATTGAAAAGTACAGTCAAGTCAAGGATTGGGGCATTTATAGATTGAACTGGGATCAACCTTTTTTAATCGGATTTAGGATGTCATACAAATCAAAAGTATCAAGATGGTAATTACATTTTCTTAAACACATCATAAAATATCATGCAAGACACTAGAAAAAATTA
Organism: Sambucus nigra; assembly: GCA_949130495.1. Classification (NCBI taxonomy): domain Eukaryota; kingdom Viridiplantae; phylum Streptophyta; class Magnoliopsida; order Dipsacales; family Adoxaceae; genus Sambucus; species Sambucus nigra. Next base: position 825,458,564 of record OX422208.1, on the reverse strand, counting down.
TTAACCAAAGAACAGGATTTCGTTAATGGTTTGAGAAAAATATTTAAAGATTTCATCAATTGAGGCTTAAGGACGCTTAAGTTCCATTGTGCATGAGTTTTTCTTAAACAACTAAGGGCCTCTTCGCATTTTATTTCTTAAATTTCTGAGAATTGAGAGACTGTATGTCCATTACTTTTAATTGTTCTTGATATAAAGTTTCCTGTTTTTTTCCTTTCTCTTTGTTTTCAATTGAAAACATGGGTTAGGGTTTATGATTTGTGTTCCATTGAGTGTTATATTCAAAATTTGATTATCAAATGCAACGAAAGTTTCGGCAAAAGCAATTGGTGGATCTGGTTGAAGTTGAACATAACATTATCAAGAAATATTACTTTTATTGAACTATGATTTTGTTATCCCATTAAAATTTTCTAAATTATAGATGAAATCTAAATATAGTAGACATATTTGTTTATATGGTGATGTCGTAGAGAATTCATTTTTTATTGTGACACGGTGACCATTAAGATGATTGCCACTAATTTGAATTAGAGACTGCTCCATTTTTCATTTTGGTCTTGAATTCTATGAAGACTTTCACGACTAAATATTTACAAGATAGGTGCGTTTATGTACTTGTGTTTCATATTATACATCTATTTGTTTGCTATTTACTGTATTTGTTGACCTGGTACTTTGGAAGATTTTATGACTTTTTTGGAAAAATAGGATTGTTGCAGACTACTTTAACTTATCGTGTCATAATGTGTGTAACAATGTTTCGCACCTTGTCATGTCATTAAAATTTTAATTGACTCGGCCATAGGTATTATTTTCTTGCATTTTCTAAGCTATTTTTCTTTTGATGTATATGATTAATGCTAAGGTCATATGACTGTTTTTACCTATTTGGTTTCTTTTATGTAAGTTTTCCCTAGATTGCTAGTTTGATTTAGATTATAATTTTTTAACATCATATTTTTTTTATCTTTTTTCTATGTTTCTTTAAAATTTAGTGATCCAAAACTTTGTTGTAAATGTGTGTCATCAACTTTTTTTTGCTCTTCTTCTATCTGAAACACTCTGATAGTTTTGCTTATGTTAAAATGATGAACTCAAATGTTCCTTATTTTTTTGGTGTTTGCAATCAGAAAATAAATAATAAAAGGCTTATAGTGTAATAAGTACGCTCTCTGTGTGTTGTTTCCGCTTGTGTTTGTACTACATTGTGAGTAGTTGGTTGTGTACTATAGAGTGTGTGTAGTTGTGAAATCATTATCATGTAATAAATATGAAATAAAATTGTAAATTCCATTTTTCAGGCACTGTTGGGACAAAATTTTGAAGTTCAATAATGTCAAACACGATAGGCCAGAAAGCTCACTAGTAGCTAAATATCATTAATAAGAGTGAAATGGCGATCTATAGCTTGAATAAATAGCCATTGGAAGACTTTTTTAATAACTTAATTGAAAAGAAGCTAAACATGAAAAGGAGACTTTGATATTCTGATATGGCAGAGCATTGTACGTATTTGAGAGTTATTTGTTTCTATTTACGCAAGTCTATTTCTTCATGGATGTTGAACATTTATATTTTTTGCCGTCTCACTCTCTCTGCTTAGACTACTTTGTTATGTTTGGCGATGGTTTGGGTGCGTGAGAAGTTCTTATTCGGTGTCCAACTGTTTTTTGATATATTTTTTCGACTGAAGCTATACAAGTGAGAATTAAGTTTCTTCATTGTTTCGCATCATTACTTTCATGATTTTCTTAGCCTTTCTTGATAATTTACAATTCATTCTTTCATGAAATTCTTGCATTTCTTTGTTTTAATATCTTTTTTTCCTGGGTGATTTATACACTTTCACATTATATTTTTGTTTAGAATTATATTGAGATTTCCTTCACTAAATTTATTTCTTACCACTTTTTTTGATTCAATATCTCGTTTTAGATTATGCATCCTAAATCCTGGTTATTCTCTGTTTTGCTGTTGCTTTTTGTTAGATCATTTAGGGGTTCGACTGTTTGTTTGTTGATATTCTGGAAATGAAATATATAAGGGATTTGACTGTGTTTTGTTACTTGATATTCCAGAAATCAATAATAGAAGAATTAACATCCACTTAAACCAACATAATAACCGTAATCATTTGAAATATTAAATATGGCATTGTCAGTCATCTTCATTGCCTTCTGCTTGCTACTCAGTACGTAGAAGATATAATTAATCAAACAAAAATTTGTCAACAGAAAAAAAACTCAGTTAATTTGTTATGGTTGCCCCTCTGTTTTAGGAAGCAAAGGAGCCAAAAGCTTCACATTTGTTTCTTTGCTAATAACACAAAGAACTATGAGTAATTCTACTTTCCTTTTTCTTTGATCAGCCAATTCTTTCTTCTCTAAAGTCACAAAAAGTACTACAGTAGGCAAAGGAATGTGGCTGAACAAGGTACACGATTTCTTTCCTCTCCCTAAAAATCAAAGTTCCTTTCATATGAAGATTGCTCACAAGATTAGGAAAATAACTGAGTTGGGGCTTGCACCGGTTTGGGCTATAAATGCGAATACCTTTGTTGAACCATGAGGTTTCGGGAAACCCAACCCTATCTAGATGATTCAATAGTCATGGGAACATAGTGGGCATGTTAATTAACTCAAAAAATGAAGGAGATTTATCATTCATGAGCATAGTGGAATGGGTGGTCAAGGGAAGATAACCCTTGCTTAAACAATTTACAATAATGTAAAGTTAAAGCAACGCTTTATTAAGAGAATATGTGTCCGTGTCTGAGGATTTTGACATCAATAGGCTTTTAAACGAGATAGTGCAATATCTTACCAAATCGATCCACCATTGTCAAAAAATATTTACTTGTACTTGTCAATGTATGGGACCAAATTATGGAGAAATGGGATTGGTTGAGAAATTAATTGTTAGTAATTTGTGATTTTATCGGAAGCAAAATTAATTTTCCCACTCAAAGATTTGAGGTTTTTTCAATCGCCCAAACATCTCTTACTCATTCGATTGGTCAGAGACTCTTTTATGATGAGATGATAGTTGGGTCTTATTTAAGCGAAGAACATTTGCCATCGGTGGGGCAATAGAGAGTGATGATTTGGTCTTAATCAATAGAGGTATCATGCAAAGGTGTGGGGCTCTTCCGTTATTGATAAAGGATGTAAAGGGAAACCCAGTGCAAGAGGCTCCCGCCAATGCAGGGTACTAGGGGGGTTAGATGTACACAGTCCCCACTGTAGGCTGTTTTTGCGACTCGAGTCTGTGACCTCCAGGTCAAAATGTGGCAACCGTACCGCTGCTCCAGGTGATAAAGGATGTATGAGGGTTAATTAATTCTAAAGTGTCTAAAATGAGTGGTTATTATTTAAGACAAATACGGTATTAATGCAAAGACGCATATAGAGTCTTACCCTCCTTAAGGATGACTTATAATTATTTGTTGTCACCATATTTGAAACATTTCTTTGCATATTGTTCAATATTCCAAAGGAAACAAATATTGAAAAGGACAATTGAATACTACTTTGGATAGCCTTAGGGTTGCTTAAACCTCAACATCGTGTGCGAATTGAGGATATAGGTAACCACATTTTTTACACTTTGTTGAATTACTTGCTTCAAGATGCACAAAAGGATGATGCCACTACATGCATCATATAATTATTTCTCCACTTTTGAGGCGGCAAGGTGAACGATGTTTCTAACTTTGTCCGTCGATCTCTGCCAAAGAAGAAATACCAAATATTTTAAATGGAAGTTTCAGGAGACTACACACATTATCTTTAAGGGGTGGTTTAATCAGCAACACACTAACAAACTTCAAATGCTTATGAGTTATAATTTTGGTTAGTTATGGTATCAAGAGTTGCCAAGGTCATTAGGGAATGATGTAAAGAAGAGAGGAAAGAGGGAGGCAGGGGAGGGTTCTGCCCCTTAGCAGATTGAAAATTAAATTATTTATTTTTTGTTAATTATTTCTAAGTTGGCTATAGTTTTAGGTAGTGATAATGATAAGTTATTTATCTCTTAGTTATTTCCCTTTTAATTAGCTTCCTATAGTAGGTAGAAGTCTTGAGGATCAAGCAACTTAATGTCTATTTGAAGATAACTCTACCTTAATTTAATTACATTAATAGTAAGATATCTTTGATTGAGGCTTTGCTTAATATTTTCTATTTCTTTCGTGTATGTGTTCCACTGCGTATTTGCGTGTTTACATCAAATTGGTATCAAAGTGCAGTTCGCTTATGTTGTGTGGTAACAATATTCATCAACACAACGAAATCAATGGCCAAAGTTCAATTTAAGGAATCAACCCAACCCTAACCGAGTTTGTGACTAGGATTGAATCCATATGCAATGAGGTGGGACAATTGAAGGATCACAGCTCCACCGAAATTTCGTCGTCCAACCAACTGCCATGTTCTAATCTTGGTGCCCTGTATCCCTCATCAACGAGGTCAATGGATTTCATGGGTGGCGGTGGTGGCAAAGGGAGGGCCCAACCAGGAGGTTGTTCAACCTCTAGGGGTAGCAAATGGACCCATGGGGTTCGCAAGACACCATCAAAGGCAGCCACACATCCTAGGGGCACTGCCATCCTTGGGGAGCCAATGAGGGCTCGCAGATGCTCCTGTAGGGCAAATGAGCGAGACCTTTTGGGAATGTCGTTCGAACCCCAATGGCCCATTAGCAAATAGCAGTTTTGCATGTATCGTTTGTCGCCTTCAATGTGATGGTAGCTAGACACCGAACGAGGCAAGAGAGGCATGAAGGGAGACAACTAATGGGGTTCTCGGAACAACGTCCCCCACATAATCAAAGCCCTTGGGGGTCCAACCATGTTCCGCCAACGCCATTCTCATCATGAGAAAACCTAAGAATGATTCATCATTTGTTCCCGTACACGATCCTGATAGTGAGCTTGTGAAGAATAAGCTTATAAAGAAAAAGGCACTAAAACGAAGAGTAAAGGGTTATACTACTTATGTACTGATACATAAGACTTGTTCTTTTTATATCGCTAAAATAGGGGTTATTGTGAACTATGAATATAAAACTTGTTCTTTTTATAAATTTTCAGTTTTCATGTCCAATATTTTATGAAGGGAACTACATAACTTGAAGTATTGATTTTGGGGATAAATGATTTTTTATCAATGTGAAGGAGAAGAATATTGTTGGAGTAAAATACTTTATGGACTTTGATGGGGAGTAGAATAATTTAAGGACTACGAACAGAAGAACTAACCTTGAAAATCCATGTTTTCTATCTTTTTGTTTGAACGCCTTTAACCTATGCGCAACATGTGTTACACTAAAAGGGAAAACCAAAGAATATTTTGTGTGAGCTCAATAAAACAAACAAAAAAAAAACGTTACTTATAAAAAAGGGTTAAAAAAGTTTTACAGAGATATACCTACACCAGTTATGACTAATGTTGTGCATAAGAGAGAGTAGCTGTGTTCACGAAATATATAGATATAAATGGTTACTGGAGTGGAAATTCTAATGATTAAAGAAGAAGTTATATGCATCTTCTAGGGAATTACAAATGGTCCATGTCACACCTCTCCCTGTAATTGTATGTGACACTTGATGCCAAAAAGTGCAACATGCGTAGATTTTGTTTTTGTCAAGAATGAGAATGTATATACCGTATACGAAACTAAATATTTCCCAAACCTGAGGTCATTTTACACCCTTGACTGCTCTAGTGGAAGGCTGCAGCTGAGCTATCCCTTCAAGTTGGAAAGTCCCTCAGATATTTCTTTCTTATATATTATGCATAAACTCAACTCAGTTAAATAAATCCTTTTTCCAAATTACTTGGGATCGGCAGCTACACGAATCATGTATCCTTGTTCAGTTCCATTTAGCGCAGTATCCTCGGTGAAACCACTCTTTTATAATTTATGCATATCTAATGTGTATATATATGTGTGTGTATTGGTGTCATTATTGGAAGCATGGGAGGTCACTATAACTCTCAAATTTGCTAACCAAGATGATCAAACTATGAACCCTAAACCTCCTGATCCCATTGCGACCTGGTCAAAGTCTTTTGCAAGTGTTGTTTGTCCTCTTCACCTCAAGAACCTACCCTAAAAACCCCATCATTCTTAAAAGGAGAGACAGTTGTTCTGTTCACCTCTGAAGATATACAAGCCCTTGCAGAGCCTTTCAAATACTCGATTGTGAGTTAGTTTTCTCACGGTCTCCTTGCTATGGAAGAAATTTGGAAAAACATGTTAACTTTTAACCTAAAAAACTTATGCTCAGTTGGTCGCCTTCATCATAAACATGTCCTCATTTAACTAGGCTGTGGAGAAGATTTTATGCGAATGTACGCGAGGACAATGGTTTTTTGGTAGACATCCTATACTTTTAAATGGAAACCTGGGTTTAGGGTGGATGAATGAAGAGAGTCCTAATGTTCCTGCATGGATCAATTTCCCAAATCTTCCCATTCGCCTCTTTGCAAAGTCCTATCTTTATTTGATTCTCAGTTGATTGATAAACCCTGAAAACTGGATGATTCTATTTTAAATATCTCTAAGCCTAGTCTTGCAAGGGTCTGTGTAAAGATCAACCGTCTCCAAGAAAGAATAAGAAGAGTGTGGATAGGGATCGGTGACCAAGGCTTCTAGCAAGAAGTATCGTATGAAGAAATTCCTCTATATTGCAAGTCCGGCATGAAGAAGGTCACAGCTTTGAGACTTGTATTTTTAATAAGAAAATTCCAGCAGATATGAAGAAGATGGAAGCCCCTAATCCCAAACAAGTCTTCAAGCCTGTTACTACAGCAAAACCCACTGACAATGCTCCCAATATTAAAGATCAAGAAGAAATTCTCAGTATCCAAGAGACATCCATTTTCCATCCCCAAATTTTTCAAATCCTCTCGCCAAGGATTCTACTCTCTACCACTCCTATCCTTAATAAAGACAAACCTGAAAATTTGCTCAATACATCATTAAAATTTAACACTGTGATATTACGACAGATGAAGCAGTTGTAGTAGATAATATCATGCTCTCCCCAAGAGCAACTGAGCTTCCAGACTATGAAAGCCATCATGCTAAACATAGAAGCTACCAATCTGATTCAGCAGATAAGAAGAAAATCCCCACTCCAATGCATGAAGAACTGGAGATGTTTGCTACTTTTTTTGATTGAAAATGGACAGCTATATGCACAGCCAAAGCCAGAAGAAACAATAAGATCCTCCCTAATGAAAGTATAGCTCCCAACATCAAGGCAGGTAAATCCTACCATCCCATTATTTGGAGTAAAAACCTTCAGGATCCTTTATGCAAAAGAGTCACTATAGCTGCTAAACAAGCCTCAAGTTTAATCTCCTCAAACTCACAATGATTGGCTTCTTATGTTGGAATGTTAGAGGAGTGGCTAACAAGATTAACAATTGAAGAATCAAGAGATTGATTAGAAATCATGGTATTCCTGTTGTTTCCCTTATTAAGCATAAAGTTGGCAATTCTCATTTGGAGAAATATCAGCTTAGATGGAATTTCGAGGGTGCCATTGCAAATGTTTCCAATAAAATTTGGTTATTTTGGAGAATAGATATGTCAGTTACTGTTCGATATGATGATGAACAAAGTTTAGCGTTGAAGGCTGGCCACCAATCCCTTAAAAGTGAATATAATCTTACTTAAGTTCAGTGGCGGATCTAGGATTTTTGGTTAGGAGGGGCGAAAGTCTCGAGTGGTGTTGGGGGTTCGGGGGTGGGAGCCCCCGAGGCAAATTTTTTTTGGGTTAATACAAGTTTTATACAAATTTTTGATTAAAAAACAGTGTATGCAAGATCTCAGGAGGGGCCTTCCTTAAAAATTGCACCCCTAAAAAAAAAATTACACATTTTGCATACCTAAAAAACCTTTTTTTTAATCTCAGGGGGGGCCTCCGCCCCTCCTGGCACCCCCCTGCATCCGCCCCTGCTTAAGTTTATGCCAAATGCAATAAAGATGATAGAATGTCTCTTTGGAGAAACTTGGAAGATATTTGTAATAAATATGATGGTTATCCTCTTTTGTTTATTTTAATGTTGTCTCTAATCAGTTAGAAACAGTTGGGGTAATGTGATTGATTTCTACGCAGTTGAGGATTTCAATGAATGCATTTCTTTATGTGGGCTCAAAGACTTGGGCTATTCAGGTTCCAAGTTTACTTGGACTACTTTCAGATGTGAAGATAGAACATTTCTTACAGGTTAGACAGGATTTTGCAACCTACAATGGCACAATGACTTTCCCAATTCATCCATATCCCACCTGAACAAACACTGCAGTGACCACTCCCCTCTTCTGCTTCCAATTAAAAGTACTTTTGATTCATATCCTAAGCCATTTAAGTTCCAGAAAATGTCGTGCAGCTTTAAGTTTATACAGAATACGGTGATCCAATCTTGGGAAGCTCCCATTCTGGCCTCCCCTATGCAAACTTTGCATTAAAAATTCAAAGACTCGAGAGGGACCTTAAAATTTGGAATAAAGATGTCTTTAAGGACAATTTCCAAAATATTAAAGATCTTGAAGATGATTTGATTCTCAATGAAGTTGTTTTTGAAGAAGACCCCAGTGCTGATAATAGAATGAAGTTGCACGAAATCAAGGCCAATCTTAATATAGATCTTAATCAGGAGGAGATCTATTGGCATCAAAAGTCTAACATTAAATGGCTCAAAGAAGGGGATATGAATACAAAAACAATTCATTATTCTATGAAAGCTAAAAGAAGTTTTCTTGCTATTCACAGAGTCAGATCGAAACAACAATTGGATTGAAGGTAAACAAGATATTGAAAGTGTTTTTGTTTCCCATTTTCAAAGGCATCTGAGTGTTGAGCCTACCAACCATGATCTTTCTATTCTGGAAGTAATTCCAATTTTGATTACTGATGACTCGAATGCCTCTCTTACTGAGATGCCATCTGAAAGTGAAATTCTTAAGTCAGTAAAGTAACTGATTTTAATGCAGACAACATCTCAGGTCCTGATGGTTTTGGTGGTGTATTATATTTTTTGGGGGGAGATCATCAAATAAGACCTAATCAAAGCAATCCAATCATTTTTTATGGATGGTCAAATCCCTAGAAGTTGGTCTAGCACTGTTGTGGTGTTGATTCCCAAAGTTCAGAACCCCTCTACTTGATCCCATTTTAGGCCTTTCGGTCTTTTTAACTTTTCTATGAAAATAATTTCTAAGATTATCAACACTACTCTCAAATATTCTGCCTTTCATAACCTCTGAAAATCAAAGTGGTTTCACTATAGAGAGATGCATTTAAGACAACTTCTTCTTGCTCATGAAATGACCAATTCTTTGGGTAAAAAGGCTCATGCTGCTAATTCAGCATTAAATTGGATATAGAGCGAAGGTTTATGACAAATTATCATGGTTGTTCCTGCTACAAGTCTTTAGAAAATTTGGCTTTTGTGAAACTTTTATAGACATCATATGGAGACTTTCATCCAATAACTAGTTCTCAATTGTGGTGAATGCTAATTCAACAGGCTTTTTCAAATCTTCAAGGGGTCTTAAGCAAGGGGACCCTCTCCCCCTACCCTATTCATTATAGTTGTTGAGGTGCTAAGTAGAGGTATTGACTCCCTTATCTTGTCCAACAAAGTTAAGCCATTTAGTCATCCTTCAGGTAGCTCATTGTTACAGCATCTCAGCTTTGCTGATGAATTCTCTTCACTAATGGAGGCAAAAGAAGTCTTTTGAATTTGATGACTTTCTTAAATCATTATGAGGATTGTTCTGGTCAGCTAATCAACAGAAACAAGAGCAGTTTCACTGTTGACAGTAAGGTTTCTGCTAAAAGAAGGTCTGCAATTGGTTCTTACTTGGGTCTGTCTCAAAAGAATCCGCCTATCAAATATTTGGGGTGTCCTTTATTCAAAGGAAGAAGGAAGATCTCCTATTTCTCTGAGCTATTAGATAAGATTCGAGTGAAATTTAAGGGATGGAAAACGAAATTTCTATTAGCTGGGTGTAGAATTATTCTTATTAAACATGCCCTCTCTACTATTCCTATTTATACCCTAGCCTCAATCAAGCCTTCTAAATCTATCATTAACAGAATACATAAAATTTTCAACAAATTTTTCTGGGGTTCAAGCAAAAGATAATGGTGATAATTATGTCTGTCTTAAATAGGAGAAGTTGTGTTATCCTATTGAAGAGGGTGGTTTGGGGGTGAGAAATCTAAATGATATTGTTGTTGCTAGTAGTATGAAGTTGGTTTGGAGGGTCAAGACTTCTTATGGTCTTTGGGCTTCTTTTGTAAAGAACAAATACAAAAATTCTCTAGAAGCAGGTACATTAGGTTTCCATACTATCAAAAGGATTAGAGAGGTCCATCAGGTGGTTGAAGATCTTTCTTTAGAGCTGGATTCAAAAACTGTGTGGACTCCCAATAACAGTGGGGATTTTTCTTTCAAGTCAGCAATTAGTCTGTGCAGGCATTCTAGTTCCCCTCGCAGCAGTTGGAAATTCTTATGGCATAAACATTATCCAAATAAAATTTCTATTTTTGTTTGGAAACTCCATCACAATGCTATCTCTCTTGATGATCAAATACAAAATATTGGCATTAAATTGGCTTCTCGATGCAGGTGTTGTCTTAATCAAGTGGAGGGCACTCAACATACTTTTCTATACAGTCAGCTAGCCAAGTCTATATGGATTCATTTTGCAGGTCTGTTCGAAATATCCGCAAACTTCATTCCTATCTTGGTAATGCTGATCCCCTGGTGGTTATCTATGCCCAAAAAGGACATAGCTCAGACAGTCACCTTTAAAGACGTCATCAACAACAGTCATCAATTTCTGGTCTCAGATTTCCACTTGAAAGTTATGGTTCATATGCCTAGATTCATCATTACTAAATGGATTAGTCCCAAATATGATGGTATTAAACTAAATGTGGATGGATCTTCTAGAGGTAACCTAGGGGGAAGTGGTATTGGTTGCATCATCAGGGAATACAATGGCATTTTTATAGCAGCTTTCTATGTGTACATTGGTCACAACAACAGCTTTAAGGCTGAGGTTCTAGCTGTACAAAAAGGTGTGGACTTTTGCAAGAAATTTGGCTTCTCTAATTTCGTTGTTAAATCAGATTCTCTTGCCTTAATGCCTATGATGAAAGGATTATGGAAACCTCCTTGTAAAGATACAAAGTACATCCAGCATATTAATTCAAGCCTCACATCCCATCAATGTCCAGTTTACTCATGTGTGGTGCCAAAACAATGGTGTAGCAGATGGTCTTGGAAAGTTAGCTTCCTCTTCAGGAAACTCAAAGGCTCTTTTGTCGTTTCTGTTCTCCAAAGATTAATTAAGGGTCTTTTTAATGTTGATAGATTAGGGCTCCCATGTATGAGAAAAGTGCTTTAATGTAATGGGGATAATGGAATTTCCCAAATTTAGTTTTATTTTCCATTAGTGCTTGTAAGTGCCACTCGGAGAGGCTATTTCTCCTATCTATTAATACAATTTGTCGGGGTATTGTCCCTCTTCCTTTTAAAAAAAATATCTTGGAGGCCGGAACCATGTTGTTGAAACAACCATGCGTTTGACTGTTGGTTTTAAATTTATAATTCCTTAACTGTAATGCATATGCATTTTAAGATCTATACATGGGCTTATATGTTAGGTTGACATACTTCTATTTATATATACGTCATCGAGGTGGATTCTATAATTTATTAGTGTTTCTTTTTTATTAATTAGGGCATTGTGAGTTGTAATGAGAAATGCCTCTGAGATTGGGGATGCCTTACTTCCAAGTCCACAGGTTTTCTACTTCCTATGCATCAAAACTTTATTACCTTTGAGAGTATATTTGCAATCCTATTGTTTGTATGCAATTCAAACTTCAAAGTACTGGATAGGTCTGAGTGTAGTTGGCCAAATCAGTTGGACACTGGATGAAATATGTTGGACATGGATAGATGCTAGTATTTTGACCAAAAAGGGGTGAAATATAGTAAACTCTGTGAGTCATCAGAAAATTGATATCTGATCACCAAGTCAACACAGATTGAAAAAATAACAGATTACAGAATTGTTGAAGTATCAGAAAGTGAAGTATTGTAGAGGTATGTGCGACATGATTATGATGTCAATCAAATTACAATTCTCAAACTCGTTTGTTCTTTTTACATGAATTCACTATACACCCATTTAGTTGTGCTCCATTATAACCAGTTAAGAATTAGTGCTTGTGCACGTATGTACCATAGCAGACCCCCGTGAAGATTGCGTTTATTTTACTTGTTTTTTCTTCTTTGTTTTTTTTTTATTTAAAATCTAAGATCTTCAATATCTTGGGTTCATCTCATTACTTTACATTTTTGCTAGAAATAGAAGTGATTTTTTCAAATAGATGAAGATAGAGGATCCATTTGCTTAGTACCTCGTGAAGCTCTAAACAATCATCTCGCTCTCTGTTAATAATTTAGCGACCTTACACAGCCTCTAATCTAACTCCTCTCCTTCCTTTTAAACAGATCATCCAGAAAATGACAAATCTGTAAAATCATAGGCCTTTGTTTTTCCCCCAACGTTTCATTGTATATATAGTATAGAGAAAATCGAGGATCTGCTAATGAGAGTTTATCTAAGAATCAAGAAAATTCGAATTTGTTAAAGCCCATGTGTATAGACAAAGAAATTAGATTAATGTACCTATAGTCAGTGGTCGAGTTTTGTATTTTTCTGCTTCAACATTGTCACTAAAAATTTTATTTTTTTTGCAGCTACTTTTTCTTTTCTTTTTTCTTGTCTTTGAGTTCTTAACATATTAAAAAAGGTCGTACCCGGTGCACAAGGCTCCCGCTTAATTGCAGGGTCTGGTAGAGGCGGATGTCAGCAGGCCTTACCTCCATACATATATGGAGAGGTTGCTCCCACGTCTCGAACCGGAGGCCAACCACAGCTTGGGCGAGGGCACTTGCCATCGCACCAAGTCCCTCACCTCCCCCTTCCGCTGGACCGGTCAATATAGGCAGGCCACCGGTTGTTTTTCGGGTCACTGGGCGCCGATAGGGGTTGGGGGTGTTGCTAGTTCAGACACTAGTTTGTAGATTAATGTGTCAAGGGGTTTATGTGTTAAAGGCTTATATTTAACAAGAAAATATCTTATTGTAAACATTTAATGGAAATTATCTTGAGGGACTAAACATAATTTAACCCTATTTGATTCCATCAGAAAACAGAGTAGCATTTTCCTCTTTACGTAAAACTTGATCTTAACTGTTTTTTTTACTGTAATGCTTTTGCATATTAAGATTTTGAACAGGGGCTTGTGTGTTAGGTTGACACACTTTTATTCATGTATTATTGAGGTGGATTGGTATTTTTTATTATCATTTAGGGTGTTGTGATATTGGTTATGTGAAACTATTTTACTTTCTATGGATCAAATCTTTTCTACTTTTTTTACACGATATGGATCAAATCTTTTCTACTTTCTATGGATCATTTAGGGTGTTGTGATATTGGCAGTGTGGTATTTTTAGATATTACTCAAAGCTCAAGATCCACACCTACCTGCTCAAGAGGCAATTCTGGAGGGGTAGAAAAACAGGGCACACAAAGGATGGAATTTCAGGAAACAAAGGTATTTCTTACTCTAAATCATATTGCTACTTTATAATCTGCTGGACCGGATGGTATGCCAGCTTTGTTTTATTAAAGATTTTGGCATATCATAGGCCCAAAGGTCACGCACACGATCTTATCTGTTCTCAATACTAACACTCCCCCTCTTTAATTGACCATATTAATATTGTACTCATTCCAAAGATTAAAGAATTAAAATAAAACATGACACATTTTAAACGTATTAACCTATATAATGTTTTATACAAAATCAAAGTGCCTTTGTTCCGGGAGGTTGATAACAGATAACAGAGAGAGATCTTTGACAAAGGGACCTAATCCCACCATATCTCTTCCTTTTATATGGAGAGGGGCTCTCATCATTGCTGAATCCAGCTCAAAGGGAGTAGAATATCGTGAATGGCTGTTAATCAAGGTGGGCCACGGGTATCACATTTATCCTTTATCGATGATTGACTCATTTTGGGGACAACTTTAAAAAAGGAGATTGAAGAGAAAAAACACATTCTTGAGGTGTATAGACAAGTGTCGGGACAACAAATTGACCTGAATATACGCGGCATTATTTTTAGTAAAAGCACTTCATAAGACACTAAGTGAGGATTTGTCAATATTTAGTGGATCAAAGAGGTACTAGGGCATGAGATATACCTCGGCTTTCCAAACGTTGTGGGTTGATCTAAGAAAGAATTGTTTGCTGGCCTACAGGAAAGAAGGTTGCACAAGCTTAAGCCACATAGTTGTTTCAAGATCTCAAAACACGTAGGTGGAGAACTTAAAGAAGTGGCGATGCACATATATACAGATTTATCAAGATCACGGTGAAGCTTCATTTCACCCAATCCATATTAAAGAAGTAGCGATGTGCATATACATATGGTTCTCGGAGCCCAGAGCGGTTATGGAGGAAAGCAAAAGCATAAATTTAGGATTAGGTTGTGCCTTTCATGAAAGCATGTATAAAACTAATTTTTATGCAGCAGTAGATACAAAGTAGAGGTGTATTGGAATTGGTGTAGTTGCTCGGGATTGGAACGGGAAATTTATAGAAGCAATGGTGCAACTGGGTCAACAAGGTAATGGATAGCCCTAATATTTATTGTTAATAATGGATGGACTCGCATAATTCTGGATGGATATTGCAAGCGTCATTGAGTGTCTAAAAGTGGAATCCGAGGATACCTCTGCTAATGGTACTGGTACTGTCTATAATGATGTACACCGGTTTGGGGAAGGGCTCACATCTTTTTCTCTTTCTTTTGTAAGGCGCAATGGCAATAGACCTACGCATATTTCTGCTCAATATGCCAAATTCATCTCTAATTTCCAACTTTGGATGTTATACCCAAACTTTTTGAGCAACTCCTTATAAGATTATATAAGCAACATTTCTGTTTAATCTATGTTGTTTTTAAAAAATAATAACCAGTGAATTGGTAGATATTAGCAAATGGTTATGATGAGTTGGTGTATGTTTTTGCAATGTGTTACTAATTTGATATACATAATTGGTAAAAGGAGAATGAGCCACCTGAAGAGGTACCTTGTATCTTAATGCATGGATATTGACATATTGTCAAATCCAGATAATGGCAATAAGCACATGGTTCTTTTGGGTTTTCTTCCATTCCTTCATCAGTTATCAACACCAAATCTAATTTTTTTCCATATATATAAATTTGTAATCAAACTGAAGTCTATAAAACTCTTTTTAATCAATAATTATTATCTGTAGGAATCAAGCATATATAAATTTGGTAAAGCCCGCATGTATAGACATATCTCACATATAAGAGGTATGAAAGAATTTGCATATTGGTATCATTTCTTTTCAATCTAACAATTTTAATGTTGGGTAAATTTTGTTTGAGTTTCTTGCATTGCTTAATACCCCCATTTTCAACGAAGTACCAAATCTCAATTTTGGTTGATGTGCAACTATATGCTATTTAAAGAGCACTGTTTTAAAAGGAAAAGTTCTGAAAATTAATTATAATAACATGGATCAATTAGATAATTACAAAATAATCACTAGTATGGTAACATTGTCTAATTGAATATAGGGTCATTTGGCGTTTGACCTTATTAGTTATGTCGTATATCACTTTAGGTACTAACGTTTAACATAATATCGCTTTATGTACCATTTTCACTTTTTACGACACATTTTGCACTATCTGTATATTTTTTCGACACTTTTTTCCCGAAAAAGCGTCGCAAAAAGTGTGAATGGTATCCAAATTGATATTACGTTAAACTTTGGTACCAAAAGTGATGCACGACATAACTAATGGGGGTCTATGGCCAAAAGAGCCTTAAGTATACTTGTTAATTGCATTGTTCTAAAAGTTAAAAGCACGTGATCAACAAATGTGTTTATTTAAAAAATAAATTGCAAGTTATAAAATTATATGTGTAGATTATAAATAACCTTCATTAATACATATCAGTAGCTAAAACGTCTATAACCATATGGAGGAAATCGCATAGGAAACACCACAAGTTAGATGCGAATTGAAGATGGCATTTTGGCCGAGATCTCTAATTCTTTGACTGAGTCAGCAAATATTTAGGCCGGGTAAGTACTATTTTATCTATTTCATGATTCGTGACTAGAACTTTATTAGGTGCGCTACGGCTCCTAATTACATTGGCCAAGTTGTTTTAGTTTCAGTTGATGCTTTAAATCATGTTTACTTAAGGGTTTGTGAAATTTCATGTACCCATTTCAGTTTCTTGGTCACCAATGAACAAACAAGTACTTTGTTTACTTTGGAAATCATATTGATAGGTTAATATTAGTGGGATAATTATTTTTTATTCTTGAACCTTTTTTTAGAGCTCTTCATAGTTCATGAATAGATTAAACTTATCAAAGCAAAAAAGATGAAATGTTTTGGCTCTATTTCCACAATGTATTCCCAATTACATTAGGTATATAATAAACAACGATTTAAAAGCTAAGTAAGTAAGTTCTTTCTAGTGGACCTCTCGCTCGATGTAACTCGTACAATTGATTATGTTAAAGATGTGGACTTGACAATCAAGTCCAAGTAAATCCAAACTGTTCCAAATCAGTTTCAAAAATCAATTAATTTTACTCCGTGCTCATCGACAACAAATTGATTTCATGAGCATATAATAATTATACACTTGTACACAAAATAGACACCCAGTCACGCATAACATTTAAATATTAGAATGTTACTTATAATTTGAAACATTTTTGGCCCGTGTCTAATAATGAGATATTTTCAGGGAATAAAATAAAATTACCATTTTATTTTACAAGGCTAACAATTGTTATTTATTTGCCTATTGAATATCTTTTCTACTGAATTCCATGTTAGCCAATAAGAAACTCCACGGAAATATGCATTTTTTGTTGAAACTCCATTAACCCAAATATGCATTTTTTTTTAATGAAACCCTATGAACCCAAATATTCATTTTGTTGCAAACCCCTATGTTGCTAAATACACCCCCAAAGTAGGTCTTTGCAACAATATACATAGTTCTGCACAATTTGCGGAAATAGCCCCTTGTGCAGCTAAAATGCCCCCTCCCACCCCCCCCCCCTTCGGGGGGGGGGGGGGGGGGGGGGGAGGTCTATGCAACAAAATGCAATTTAAACAACCATTTCCCCTTCCATTTAAGAAATTGTTGCTTTTTTATATATCTGATTTCCTTATATGGTTGATGGCAAATGGGATTTATTTTCCTTAATGAATATATTTTCATGTATGTGCACTTTTGATAAAATTCTTATGTTTAACATAGTTGAATGTAATAAGATGTTGATTGAGGTTTAATTTTTTGTGCAAATGATGAGCACAACTCAAGCGCTAATTGTTATGTAAATGTATTCATAACAGTTTGTTGCCAACTTTTAACCATTGGCGTGTCAAAGATCCACAATGTTGACGATTCAAGTACGACCGCATGCTCTAGAGCCGATAAGGAAGGAGAAAAACCTCACTTACAGATCCTCTTTGATCGTCAGACCAATATGGTGATCCATGGTGGTGGCACCAAGCATACGTTATGTGACGAGATCAATGAGACAACTTTGAATTGAATAGAGAGATGTTTAGAAAATTATTTCCAATATATTGTTTACATTTTTTTTACTATTATATTGTTTACATCTATTATATTACAGAAATATCACTCAACCCATATATTTTTTTCTTTATAATGTTAAAAGTTTCTGTTTTACAACTATTCAAGTTTTGATTTATAATATTCGTTATGCTTATATTTCTTTCAGGGATGTAAATACATTATTGTTTAAAATGTCTTCGTCTTCAAGTTCTGAATCGTATTTCGGGAATGAAAATGATGAATATTTTGAAGATGACAAAGTGGATTATTATGGTAATAATATTCCAATTAATGGTCTATGCAATATCACAATGATGGTATCCCTATCATTCCATTACTACTACCATGTCAACAAAATCGATCTCGCCCGCATGGGGGATCTGTAATAGGACGACGTACTTATGCACGAGCGAGAGAGTGCCAATGATCGGATATGGATGGATTATTTTGCCGATAATGCAAAGTATACACTCTTATTTTAGGTGTTGGTTTCGGATGAGGGTCACGACTCATACTTCACATAACGGTATGATGCTACTGGGTGGAAGGGATTATCAGGTTTACAAAACATGACAGTAGCGGTTAAAATGCTTGCAACTGGTTGCTCGGCAGATAATCTTGACGAATACATTCAAATCGGAGAGAGCACTGCAATTGAGAGCTTGAAATTTTTTATTGTGCAGTAATCAACCTCTATGAAGATCAATACATGAGAATACATGAGAATGCCTACTGAGAATGATATGTCACTACTACTTGCACAAGGGGAGGCTTGAGGATTTTCAGGGATGCTTGGTAGTTTAGATTGCATGCATTGGTTTTGGAAAAATTGTCCGACTACATGGCATGGAACATATACAGGAGACCATACAGAGCCCCCACATTAATTTTAGAAGCGGTTGTAGATATGGATTTGTGGATTTGGCATGCATTTTGTATGTCAGGTGCACACAGTGACATTAACGTGTTGGATCGATTGTATCCATTTGATCATATCATAAATGATAAGATTCCTCGATGCAATTATGTAGTCATCAATCAACGGTACACTATGGGATACTACCTCACTGATGGTATTTATCCCAAGTATGCTACTCTTTTCTCAATCGGTAGGATCGAAAAATAAACTATTTGCTAAAATTCAAGAAGCTGTCAGAAAAGATGTGGAATGGGCATTTGGAGTTTTGCAAGCAAGATTTGCTATTGTTAATGGGCCGGCACATATTTGGCGACCAAAAAACCTTGCTCAAGTTATGAAGATGTGCATTATATTACACAATATGGATTGTTGAAGATGAATGTGATTTTGATATTAAAGTTTAGCAACCTCCGGAAAATAAGTGTCCGCAAATTGTGGAGCTGGAACACGACAGAAATTTATTGACGACAATGCTAATTACAAAATTGAAGAAAGTTCGTGATATGACACCTCATAACCATCTAAATCTCGACCTTATAGAGCATATTTGGACAGAGTATGATAATGGAATGTTAATTTAGTTACTTAAAAAATGTGAACATAAATAATTCAAAAATTTGTATGCCCGTGATTAGTTTTTGTCATTCTTGATTAAATAGTACCCCATTACTATTTTATGACATATTTTTCATAATCTAAGATTGAATTTGTTCCTGTAAATCAAGGAGTGAAACCGTTAGTTCAATGCAACATAATATATATTTATGGTGAGGTATCAAAATAATAGAGTCATTTTATTTTCTTCTTTAATCAAAAACTCCCAAATTCCTTCTCTTTTTCCTTGTATGATTATAATGGCCTCCCGTTCAAAAACAAAATTTGAATAGTTATGCGACCACTAAGACACCATCATGGCCTGCTTGTTAAGAATATGTTAATTAAGATCAGAGGATCCAGCAGTTCTTATATGGCAAACCTGTAGAAGAGCAACTCCGTCGAATATCGCTAAGTATCCCTCGTCCAAGGGAGGAAACACTTTCAAGACATTCTATTTTGGGTCCAAATGGACTTCGTGGACAGTGGCAACGAACCAGTAGTTTTACAGTGGTCAATTATCCAAGCAATATAGGCATGACACCTGTTAAAATCCCAATCCTGCAACAGCCTGTGGAAGACGTGGTTCTGATTAAAAGAGAGACTACTAATTCAAAAGTCAAAAAATTAAATTTGGAATCAATTATGCTGCCAAATGATGATAGCCAGAAGCATCAAGTTGGAGAACCTGGTTCCTTGGTTTCCTTTGGAACAGTAGAAATAACTTCTCTACAAGCAGATATAACCAAACAACTTTCCCCTCCTCCTGTTCTAGCAGATATACAAGATTTGATCCTTGCAACATCACCCCCATGGAATTACACGTTTCGACGGCATTGATGAACAATTTCTTACAGGATCACTT
This sequence comes from Sambucus nigra, assembly GCA_949130495.1. Lineage (NCBI taxonomy): Eukaryota > Viridiplantae > Streptophyta > Magnoliopsida > Dipsacales > Adoxaceae > Sambucus > Sambucus nigra. The sequence goes on along the minus strand of OX422208.1, from coordinate 825,438,417 downwards.
AAAAATCGATAGTTTTATATTACTGCTCTCATCATTCCAAAGCAATAATCAACATCAGACTCATGTCAGGCCACAAATGAAGAGGAAATATTCCAAGTTCAGGTTAAGCAATCTCTTTTTCCCCTATTGTGGATTCATACGCATCCTACCCAATCTTGCTTCATGTCATCAGTTGATGTTCACACACATTAATCATATCAGATAATGTTGCCATAAGCTGTTGCAATTATCATGGTACCTCAAGATAGTTTGAGGATCCATGGCATTTTCGATTAACTACTCCTGGTGGCATGAGGTTTATAAGCCAATGCCCACGGCGTGGCTTCCATTCACATGACCCTCCTTCGGATGGCAGTCCAATTTGTAAACAATGTACATATGTTTATATGAATCCAAACTTAAGGTTTGACATCATTGATCTTCGGTGATCAGTCATACTGATAAAATTGATACACAAACATTCATTCACCGCCATGTAGATACGTTGTATATAGGGAAATATTATCAATTGGGTTGTATTGTTTTCACTTTTATGTTCTGGTTTTAGTCACTGACCGTTGCTGGAACTTCATTGACTCATCTTCATCCAGTAACAGTTATAATATATCCAAAAAAATAAAAATAAAGGTATACAAATCATTTCTAACCTGTAGCAATTCTACCAAGAATTGAATTCCCTGATCAACACATGTATGTTACTGAGTTGAGAATAATCTCGAAAGAGTATCTCAACACGCCCGTCTTTACTTAATTTGAAGTAGAAATATTGAATTTTATTATGAGTTTTTGAAAATAATAGTATTTTATATAGATATGTTCGCATAAGACAATGATTTTGGCACGTAATTTAAAAATAACACTCTTTGGTCATACCCAAACTGTCCATCACCCCTTCTGAAGAATCTTTAGTATTTTAATTTTAAACTCTTAACAAATTTCTTTAGAATAGCGAGACATTCTCCATACATAAACAATCTGATTTATTAATAGATCTGTGCATTCTAAGTAATGGAAAAAATAGATTGGCTAGAAATACCCATAGAGAGATATGAAGAGATTATATGGATTTTGTTATTTTTCTTTGCTAATTTTGGATTCAGAAAATAAATGCTAGCCCATTTGTTTATCATTTCTGCAGAATGTGATCATTATTGACAGTTTTGAAACACGCGCAAAAACACGAAGAGATAATATGGGAAGTTACAAAAGGAATTAGCTCACAGGTAACACAAAGAACTACCTGTAATAAGGCACAAGACCGAACATATGATTAAAAAATAAAACCAAAACTTTATAATCTTTTTAAATATATATTTGAAAAAGCACACGAGTTAGGGGAATCTTTTGATAATAAATCCTTATTGAATTATGCGGTTTGGGTCCAAAGGTTTCCTTCTTTATGGGGTCAAAAATTGCCAACTATTTGTTTAAGCAGACACTAAACACAGATTTATTTTATTTAGTGGGCACAGTGGAAATTTTGTGTTAGCCTATGATGCACGAACACTCTCCCAGAATCCATGAGTCGCGTGTCGTGTTGAAACACGTATTATGTGTGTGCTCCGACACATTACCGTGTATTTGAATTTTATGATGATGATTCTATTTTATTTATGATTTTTAATGTTAAAGTGTAGTCGAATTTTGTTTTGTATGGTCAATTTTCTTAATTTCATGTTAAGAATCCTCTAATAATGTGTTTAATGGAAAAAATATGTTTCAATTCATTAATATATATATTTACATATATATTATACTTATCCTAGTGGGTCGTATCCTAGTTTTAGAAGAATCACGTGTCGCGTATCGCGTGTCGAAATGTGTATTACGAGTCCTTGATTCATAGGTGTTAGCATATGGATGCATTTGTAAAAAAAAATCAGACTCGGCAGAAGTGAGCAGAGCAACATGATATAAAATTCCATGTTCTCCAAACAAAAGGAATAAATGAATAATACTCATCCACTTAATTCAACCTTAATAACAAAAATCCTAAACTACCAAACAGTACACATGGAAATTAAAGAAAGATAGTTGCAAGCTATACTAATCCTACCTTAATAACGAAAATAAAAACAATATATTTCAATTTTAGATAGAAAACATGGAAACGAAGATAGTTCCGAATTATCGTGTCGCGGTAATATGCCTCGTTGCCACTTCTCCTAAATATATTGTTGCATTTTACGAAACATCTCGACTTGATGCGGTGCCATATCTTTAAGATCTTTCATCAAGATTTCCTTCCCGTCATGTTACTGTTTATGTCGAATCTTTTCACCTTGTTGGTGAAGAAGTTATTCATTTTGTTTAAGGTCACGCTCCTTTATTTCCTGCTCCCTTTGATGCATCTCCTCTTTGATCTTAATTTCTTTTTCAAAGTGCACAAGTTGTTGTTCTACTGAAGCATCAAACTTTGACATAAATTCTTTCAGTATCGTAAATGATCCGTCAAAGTTAATTCCTCTTTGCTTTCTTTCTTTAGCTTTTTTTCTTCCCATCCCTGGCCTTTCTACTCCCTTCTCATCTGTACCTGGAGAGAGCTGACCGCCACCTAAAATTGGTTGAGTTGAAGAACCCGTTGTGTGTCGATTAGGCAATAATGGAGTGCTGCCTATGTTGGTTGATCCAATATTGTTAGAGGATCCATCAAATCTTGGAGGGGCAGGTGGTGTTCCCCCTCTTCATTTTTCTTGACAAAAACTTGCTTTTCATTCCACTTTGGATTATCTCGTAAGATCTTCCACAACTCTTCCATCTTGAAACTAAAATCTTGGAGGGAACAAAATAATTTCTTTGCATCTTCCACCTATATTATATCATTTTTTTAATTAATCATACGAACTTCGAAATTAAAACCAGTATGAAATGAATATAAATTGATATAAAATAATTAGAGGAATACATTACCCGATCATCAAAATTTGTGCCACTCCTTTGATTTTGATCAATGGTTGCAAAAATATCCATAAAATTTATTCACTTGCTGTATTTTTTGCCAACGACAAGCCAAAGTCTAAAGGAACAATAGTAATTCCATTTCCCGAGTTTTCTAGCCAAGCTCTTACAATCGCCTCATCTTCTTTTGCATTAAAATTTCTAGTCCATTTACTCTTTGGGGCCTTTTTAGAAGTAAATGATTTTTGGGACGGTGCTTCGGCAGGAGACAGTTGGAATCGATGTTGCAATGGAAAATGGGGTGCATATGGGAATGGGTATGCTTGTGAGAATTGAGCTGAATGTGGGAATGGGTATGGATATGTTTGTTGCAAATTGGGTGCATGTTGAAATGAGGATGGTTGCTGAAATTGTGATGATTGTTGGGTTTGATATGTTTATTCAGATTGGAGGAGTTGTGAAAAATTCAATGTTTTCGAAAATTGAGATGGTTGTGAGTTTTGGGAAAATTCAGATGATTGGGAATCCATTCTTTAAATGCCTACACAGTATCATGATGTATTCTAATTAAGATATTATATATAAAAAATCATTATGTATTACAATATGAACAATTTCAAGTAATAGCAATTCCATTCAAAACAAATTTTTTAATACAACTTAAGATATTATATTTCATGAAAGAAATTATGTAATACATTTAGAATCCAAACCCAAACATCAGATTAAGTAAACATCTATACCTTGGGTAATAACTATAGTACACAACAAAATCTGAAGGAACAACAATAATGGAGTAATGACGTTAAACCAGAGAATGTCAACGCCAAACCTAAATAACTACAAAGCCAATTTAATCATCTACCACACAGATATATCACTCTTCATATTCAAAGTTATACACACACGCGCGCGCACGCATATATACGTGTGTGCGCGCATATATATATATATATATATATATATATATATATATATATGTTGAGAGAGAGAGAGAAAGCAAAAATTTACCTCAATTCGAAAATCGGTGGCTCGGCGGATAACTAGTACCAAAAAATTGCAGCAGCTAACATGTTTTGGGGTATGAAATTAGCATTGGAAGATGAAAAAAAAGAGTGAAGGGGAGAAAGACGGTGGGGAGGAGAATTGGGTAGATTGAGGGAGACGGATTTGGAGAAATGGATATATATCCGAATATGTGGGTGGGGCGTGCGGGTATACGTGATAGTTGGGAGAGAGAGGGAAAATGTTCTACGTGGCTGTGTATATTAGTTGTGCAAAATGCATAGTAATTTTACACATTTTTTTTATTTTAACACACGATTGGAAAGAGTTTTTTTATACTGTAAATTTATCTAAAAGTGGCTCTTAACATGTGATTGGAGATGTTCTAAGAGAAGAGAAATGAGAGCACCGAGATGGGTCTCTGTAAGGACATTTTTCTCATGTCCAACATGTTACATTTATATATGTCGTACGCCGCTACATTTGGCACGTCACCTCACGATCTCACATGGGGGCCTCAATCCGAATTTCGGGAATCAAGCATTCAACATCTCCATTAATATGTCCCACATCTGCCTCAACGACTTCACGGTCCACGATTTTAGGGACTTAATGCAAGTGGTACGCAAGGGAAGTCAAAACAGTGAAAAAAGGCACGATAGGAGTGTTCAAGGACATTTTCGTAATTTCACATCCATATTTTGGAGGTCTGGTCAACTGGAAAGTTGAAGAGATCGCCAAAACGAAGATACTGGAAAAAACGCCACCTCAATCCGAGCTACGGTGAAGGAGTTATGACCTTTTGAAGATGGAGAAAATTCCTTAAAGAATGCTGTTTTTTTTGTACGCTGGATAGAATTTTAGAGTTTTAAGAACGTGGGACTCTTCATCTTTTTTCCTATAAATACCAACTCCGGGGGAGTTGTTTTGCAAGACTTTAGAAGACGTTTTTTAGAGTCCAAATACCTCTAGTCTTCATATTTTTTGAGTCCCAAGACTCATGTTTTGATTCACACAATTGCCAAACCTTTGTGAATCTTTTTGGTAACCCAAGAACACAACTTTGAGTTTGTTCAACCCTTTTGGAAAAGCCGTTCTCTCCTTCATTGCTGCCCTCCTGGAAAGGGAAAATTCCAGCCGCCGACATAGGAACCGACACCTGCGGGTATTTCTGTGTCACACTGTTTCTAGCCGTTGCTTTGAAGGTTTACCGAAGATACCGTGCGTTACACTTGTGGGTGATTATGAGGTTGTATGTAAGTCAATGGTCTTGTAAATTCTTTAAAGTTCTGGAAATAAAAGGTTTTGCCCTTCGGGGATTTTTCCTTAACTTTGTGTCGCATGCTTTATTTATTTATCGTTTGACACACGCACACACATAGATGCATGTTTAAGGGCTGAATTTATTTGATTTAAAAGTAGACTCTAATTAAATAAGGGTTACTTGAAAACTTGTGAAATTTAAATTTAAATCAGTATTACACGCGTTTTCAAATTGGTATCAGAGCGGGTTACTCTAAATTGTCGAGTGATCCTGATTTTTAAAGTTTTTTTTCCTGATACAATTTGACTTCTCACATCGTCAAATTGGTATCAGAGCGGGTTACGCTAATTTATCGCGTGATCCTGATTTTTTGAGGATTTACTTTCTGATACAATTTGTCTACTCACGTTTTCAAATTGGTATCAGAGCAGGTTGCGCAATTTTATCGCGTATTCCTATTTTCCGTAAAAATTGTGTGATATTGATTTTTTTTAAAATCAGTTTTGTGAAAAATCGCATTTTTTCAATGGTACGCCCGTTTAATGAGGAGCCTATTTTTGAAAAACTTCACGACCATGCTGAAAATTTAAAAAGTCTGAATTTGAAACTTTGCAAAAGAATTAAAGTTTTGGAAAAAGAAAATTCTCGTTTGAAATCCGCGATGGATCTTTTGCAAACGGTTCAAAATCAAAGAGATTTTTATCGTGAAAAATTTGTTTCTTTGGACCATGAATTTAATGCTTTAAAATTGTCCAAAAAGGAGAGTGATGATAGGGTCCTTGTTTTAGAAAAAGATTTAGAGGACCTTAAAAATTCGATGGTTTGTGTTTGTGCCAAAGATGAAAGAAATATTTTAATCAATGAGTTTGTGGCACGTGAAGAGACTCTTAGGGAAAATTTTGATTTATTTGAGGGGGAGAGGGATACCCTTTTAGAAATTGTTGAAAATTTGAAAAAGCAATCCCTGTCTTGGGAAGAGTCTAATTTGTTGCTTGAATCAAATATTTTGAAGATGAAAAATGATTTAAACGATTCAAGTAGGTTTGATTGTGATGGTAATGGCTCATCTTGTTCTCATGCTTCTAGTGCTAAAGCCAAAACCATTATTTGTTTTAGAGGGTCAATCAATCCAAGGATATTAGAAAAGATCACACTTTAGGTAACATTCCTTCCGTTTACACATGTTCACATTGTGGTAGGAAAGGTTACCTTAGGAGATTTTGTTTTGATCTTGGAAGAAGTCCTAGGATGTCGAAGTCTAGTGTTACCTTGGTTCCTAAATCCCCCACACGTTGTTTCACATCTATTTGGGTTAGGAAATCACTTTTGGATACACTAGATTTTAAACAAGTTGATTCCCGTTTGCTTGCACATGATTCTTCTCTTGTCATATCATATAGATGATTGTGTTCGCATGTGTGTCATACGCTAGTTATGCTTTTTGATATATGTTTGCTAGCGTTGTGACATGTACTTTTTGTATAGATTTTGTATTTTTGGAAATATTTTGAAAAATACAAATAGATTTTATTTTGAGAAAATTTTGAGAAAATCCAAAAAGATTTTTGTATTTTGTTTGCACCGTTTATGGATGGAAACTTTGGATGACCGAGTCACAACATCATTCCATTATTTTCATGTGACTATTTGATAGTGTCTTGAGACAATAGGTCAATTCATCCATGTGCTTTATAATGTTTGGAGTCATTAAGATGCATTTAAGTGTTACTTCCTACATGTTTGACTCATAATTTCCTTTATTGCACACATGCACGGATTTTTTTTATTATTGTGTTTGTCTTATCACATGTTGGTTGGGTGTTTTCACTTCAATCCTGTCCTTAAAACGAACCAAGCGCGATAAATTTTTGATAAGGAAACTGTGCATATAAAAACCGTTTTGTGAGATTGTGTGATTTGTTTAAGAACGGGGAGGGGCTGCGAAAGGTAATTATCTCTTCTTTGGGCAAAAGCCACCGTTAAAAAGGACCTAAAAAATGGAGGAATTTTATTATCCGGGGTCCAAAGAGGTTTAAAAGAGCCCGAAAAAATTGAAAGGCAATAAAAATATATTCATGCCAAATATGGGCCATTTAGGTTTTTGCACCAATTCTCCAAAGTTTGAGAATTTAGATTACCTCTAAAAGAAAATATATACGAGGGAGTTTGGTTGGAGAATTAAAACGGGTTTGGACGTCCTTGAAATTATTGAAAATGCGCTACATAGTTTTGGACGTTATTGGTGTGGAAATCATTTGACTTTGATTTGTTGATTTGTATAAGTCGATGTCATCTAAATTCAACATTTTTACACTTAAGGATACTTTTGATGTTCATTCGATAGGGGTACACATATGCATCATGCACATATGATTGATTGAGTTGATTTACCTATCGAATGTGTTCACACCCATTCATTCCATATCCATGACTTGGTTGTTTGAGTCTAAATCCATGGCGTGATTTTTGTATCATGTTTTACATTTTTTTTCAAAATGGTATCTATTTTTTGTATAAAAAATTAAAAAAATCAAAAATAGTTTGTGTATTTTTTGTATACCGTGACACCCCGATTTTGCTTGTTTGATTCATTCTTCTTATTTGTCTATTTGGGGACATCATAAAAAGGGGAAGAAAGAATTATCATTTTATGGGGGAGTTTGAATTTTGGGGGAGTTGTGAGATTTGACTTATGCTTATCATATATTGGTATCTATGTTTATCTCATTTCAAACTCGATACGTCACTTGATATTTTTTTCTTTATCTCATGTGTGTAGGTACTACATTGATGATCTCTGAATTGCACACTCTGATGATAAAAGATTTGAGATTCCTGAAGATTTGAAGAACAAACGATGAAGACTATTCATTTGTACCTTTTCCAGTTTTGGGTTCATGGGAGGGTAGATTTGTATCGGCAATTTCATATTTGATAATTCGGATTTTTTATGTATGTACCGGCATAGATATAGGGGGAGATTTGTAAGGACATTTTTCTCATGTCCAACATGTTACATTTATATATGTCGTACGCCGCTACATTTGGCACGTCACCTCACGATCTCACATGGGGGCCTCAATCCGAATTTTGGGAATCAAGCATTCAACATCTCCATTAATATGTCCCACATCTGCCTCGACGACTTCACGGTCCACGATTTTAGGGACTTAATGCAAGTGGTACGCAAGGGAAGTCAAAACAGTGAAAAAAGGCACGATAGGAGTGTTCAAGGACATTTTCATAATTTCACATCCATATTTTGGAGGTCTGGTCAACTGGAAAGTTGAAGAGCTCGCCAAAACGAAGATACTGGAAAAAACGCCACCTCAATCCGAGCTACGGTGAAGGAGTTATGACCTTTTGAAGATGGAGAAAATTCCTTAAAGAATGCTGTTTTTTTTGTACGCTGGATAGAATTTTAGAGTTTTAAGAACGTGGGACTCTTCATCTTTTTTCCTATAAATACCAACTCCGGGGGAGTTGTTTTGCAAGACTTTTGAAGACGTTTTTTAGAGTCCAAATACCTCTAGTCTTCATATTTTTTGAGTCCCAAGACTCATGTTTTGATTCACACAATTGCCAAACCTTTGTGAATCTTTTTGGTAACCCAAGAACACAACTTTGAGTTTGTTCAACCCTTTTGGAGAAGCCGTTCTCTCCTTCATTGCTGCCCTCCTGGAAAGGGAAAATTCCAGCCGCCGACATAGGAACCGACACCTGCGGGTATTTCTGTGTCACACTGTTTCTAGCCGTTGCTTTGAAGGTTTACCGAAGATACCGTGCGTTACACTTGTGGGTGATTATGAGGTTGTATGTAAGTCAATGGTCTTGTAAATTCTTTAAAGTTCTGGAAATAAAAGGTTTTGCCCTTCGGGGATTTTTCCTTAACTTTGTGTCGCATGCTTTATTTATTTATCGTTTGACACACGCACACACATAGATGCATGTTTAAGGGCTGAATTTATTTGATTTAAAAGTAGACTCTAATTAAATAAGGGTTACTTGAAAACTTGTGAAATTTAAATTTAAATCAGTATTACACGCGTTTTCAAATTGGTATCAGAGCGGGTTACTCTAAATTGTCGAGTGATCCTGATTTTTAAAGTTTTTTTTCCTGATACAATTTGACTTCTCACATCGTCAAATTGGTATCAGAGCGGGTTACGCTAATTTATCGCGTGATCCTGATTTTTTGAGGATTTACTTTCTGATACAATTTGTCTACTCACATTTTCAAATTGGTATCAGAGCAGGTTGCGCAATTTTATCGCGTATTCCTATTTTCCGTAAAAATTGTGTGATATTGATTTTTTTTTAAATCAGTTTTGTGAAAAATCGCATTTTTTCAATGGTACGCCCGTTTAATGAGGAGCCTATTTTTGAAAAACTTCACGACCATGCTGAAAATTTAAAAAGTCTGAATTTGAAACTTTGCAAAAGAATTAAAGTTTTGGAAAAAGAAAATTCTCATTTGAAATCCGCGATGGATCTTTTGCAAACGGTTCAAAATCAAAGAGATTTTTATCGTGAAAAATTTGTTTCTTTGGACCATGAATTTAATGCTTTAAAATTGTCCAAAAAGGAGAGTGATGATAGGGTCCTTGTTTTAGAAAAAGATTTAGAGGACCTTAAAAATTCGATGGTTTGTGTTTGTGCCAAAGATGAAAGAAATATTTTAATCAATGAGTTTGTGGCACGTGAAGAGACTCTTAGGGAAAAGTTTGATTTATTTGAGGGGGAGAGGGATACCCTTTTAGAAATTGTTGAAAATTTGAAAAAGCAATCCCTGTCTTGGGAAGAGTCTAATTTGTTGCTTGAATCAAATATTTTGAAGATGAAAAATGATTTAAACGATTCAAGTAGGTTTGATTGTGATGGTAATGGCTCATCTTGTTATCATGCTTCTAGTGCTAAAGCCAAAACCATTATTTGTTTTAGAGGGTCAATCAATCCAAGGATATTAGAAAAGATCACACTTTAGGTAACATTCCTTCCGTTTACACATGTTCACATTGTGGTAGGAAAGGTCACCTTAGGAGATTTTGTTTTGATCTTGGAAGAAGTCCTAGGATGTCGAAGTCTAGTGTTACCTTGGTTCCTAAATCCCCCACACGTTGTTTCACATCTATTTGGGTTAGGAAATCACTTTTGGATACACTAGATTTTAAACAAGTTGATTCCCGTTTGCTTGCACATGATTCTTCTCTTGTCATATCATATAGATGATTGTGTTCGCATGTGTGTCATACGCTAGTTATGCTTTTTGATATATGTTTGCTAGCGTTGTGACATGTACTTTTTGTATAGATTTTGTATTTTTGGAAATATTTTGAAAAATACAAATAGATTTTATTTTGAGAAAATTTTGAGAAAATCCAAAAAGATTTTTGTATTTTGTTTGTACCGTTTATGGATGGAAACTTTGGATGACCGAGTCACAACATCATTCCATTATTTTCATGTGACTATTTGATAGTGTCTTGAGACAATAGGTCAATTCATCCATGTGCTTTATAATGTTTGGAGTCATTAAGATGCATTTAAGTGTTACTTCCTACATGTTTGACTCATAATTTCCTTTATTGCACACATGCACGGATTTTTTTTATTATTGTGTTTGTCTTATCACATGTTGGTTGGGTGTTTTCACTTCAATCCTGTCCTTAAAACGAACCAAGCGCGATAAATTTTTGATAAGGAAACTGTGCATATAAAAACCGTTTTGTGAGATTGTGTGATTTGTTTAAGAACGGGGAGGGGCTGCGAAAGGTAATTATCTCTTCTTTGGGCAAAAGCCACCGTTAAAAAGGACCTAAAAAATGGAGGAATTTTATTATCCGGGGTCCAAAGAGGTTTAAAAGAGCCCGAAAAAATTGAAAGGCAATAAAAATATATTCATGCCAAATATGGGCCATTTAGGTTTTTGCACCAATTCTCCAAAGTTTGAGAATTTAGATTACCTCTAAAAGAAAATATATACGAGGGAGTTTGGTTGGAGAATTAAAACGGGTTTGGACGTCCTTGAAATTATTGAAAATGCGCTACATAGTTTTGGACGTTATTGGTGTGGAAATCATTTGACTTTGATTTGTTGATTTGTATAAGTCGATGTCATCTAAATTCAACATTTTTACACTTAAGGATACTTTTGATGTTCATTCGATAGGGGTACACATATGCATCATGCACATATGATTGATTGAGTTGATTTACCTATCGAATGTGTTCACACCCATTCATTCCATATCCATGACTTGGTTGTTTGAGTCTAAATCCATGGCGTGATTTTTGTATCATGTTTTACATTTTTTTTCAAAATGGTATCTATTTTTTGTATAAAAAATTAAAAAAATCAAAAATAGTTTGTGTATTTTTTGTATACCGTGACACCCCGATTTTGCTTGTTTGATTCATTCTTCTTATTTGTCTATTTGGGGACATCATAAAAAGGGGAAGAAAGAATTATCATTTTATGGGGGAGTTTGAATTTTGGGGGAGTTGTGAGATTTGACTTATGCTTATCATATATTGGTATCTATGTTTATCTCATTTCAAACTCGATACGTCACTTGATATTTTTTTCTTTATCTCATGTGTGTAGGTACTACATTGATGATCTCTGAATTGCACACTCTGATGATAAAAGATTTGAGATTCCTGAAGATTTGAAGAACAAACGATGAAGACTATTCATTTGTACCTTTTCCAGTTTTGGGTTCATGGGAGGGTAGATTTGTATCGGCAATTTCATATTTGATAATTCGGATTTTTTATGTATGTACCGGCATAGATATAGGGGGAGATTTGTAAGGACATTTTTCTCATGTCCAACATGTTACATTTATATATGTCGTACGCCGCTACATTTGGCACGTCACCTCACGATCTCACATGGGGGCCTCAATCCGAATTTCGGGAATCAAGCATTCAACATCTCCATTAATATGTCCCACATCTGCCTCGACGACTTCACGGTCCACGATTTTAGGGACTTAATGCAAGTGGTACGCAAGGGAAGTCAAAACAGTGAAAAAAGGCACGATAGGAGTGTTCAAGGACATTTTCATAATTTCACATCCATATTTTGGAGGTCTGGTCAACTGGAAAGTTGAAGAGCTCGCCAAAACGAAGATACTGGAAAAAACGCCACCTCAATCCGAGCTACGGTGAAGGAGTTATGACCTTTTGAAGATGGAGAAAATTCCTTAAAGAATGCTGTTTTTTTTGTACGCTGGATAGAATTTTAGAGTTTTAAGAACGTGGGACTCTTCATCTTTTTTCCTATAAATACCAACTCCGGGGGAGTTGTTTTGCAAGACTTTTGAAGACGTTTTTTAGAGTCCAAATACCTCTAGTCTTCATATTTTTTGAGTCCCAAGACTCATGTTTTGATTCACACAATTGCCAAACCTTTGTGAATCTTTTTGGTAACCCAAGAACACAACTTTGAGTTTGTTCAACCCTTTTGGAGAAGCCGTTCTCTCCTTCATTGCTGCCCTCCTGGAAAGGGAAAATTCCAGCCGCCGACATAGGAACCGACACCTGCGGGTATTTCTGTGTCACACTGTTTCTAGCCGTTGCTTTGAAGGTTTACCGAAGACACCGTGCGTTACACTTGTGGGTGATTATGAGGTTGTATGTAAGTCAATGGTCTTGTAAATTCTTTAAAGTTCTGGAAATAAAAGGTTTTGCCCTTCGGGGATTTTTCCTTAACTTTGTGTCGCATGCTTTATTTATTTATCGTTTGACACACGCACACACATAGATGCATGTTTAAGGGCTGAATTTATTTGATTTAAAAGTAGACTCTAATTAAATAAGGGTTACTTGAAAACTTGTGAAATTTAAATTTAAATCAGTATTACACGCGTTTTCAGTCTCTTGACCGACAAACCACTTATGGTGGTCTATAGCAACGGGGGTGGTTGAAGCTGAGAACATCGGCGGTGATGAGATGCGGCTAGATAATCAATAGAGAGAGAGAGAGATAGGCGACAGTACTCCAACAGCGACATCAAAGTAACATGGCGGAGATACCTCTATTTATGCTATAACACAATATAAAGAAGAAGATATATTCCTAGAAAGTTACCTGTAGGGACAGTAAAAATTTATCCCTCCAAAGACTTCTAGAGAAGACTATGAATGGACGAATGGACAGAGGATGTCACATTTAATAGGCATCTTGTCTTTCCATCAAAGTTTATGCTAGTTTACATTAGGGAAAGAGAGAACAATTGTCCCTAATGTACATTTCTTTGGGAGGGCATGACCGTCCCTAAAGTTTCTAGCGCAAATTTGGAGGGTAACATTCAACCTCGAGATAAATGATTTGGGACTGCTTAAACATTCCTTATCATTTCAAAATCCATAATAATAATTTAATACATTTCAAAATCATCTACATAACAATGATTAATCCATCATCTCCCTCCCTGCCCCCCCAAAACCCCAAACCACCCACCAAGTTCACAATATCCAAAAATGTAATCCATAAAATCAAATCCCACATGCATAAAATCACACAAGAACTTAATTGATGTCCCACAACACAATAACATAATCCATAATGCCCAAAAAATATCATCCTATAACAAAAAAAGAAAGGAATCTTATTTCGGTAGTAAACTCAACTTTGAAAATCAAATGTTCCATGCTGATCCAGAAAACCCCGAAACATTAAAATTAAACAGAAAATTCAATTAGTCTTCTAACATTGGGGCCGACCCATGAAGCTATATGACAACCGTTATGCAAATGGCGATGGAAATCGTGCTGGAATCTGGTCGTCGGACTGACCTGGAAAAAAAATACATTTCAAAACGTTAAACTCAGTTAAATATAAAATATATTCATCATCTTGAGTCATAGAACATGTGCGAGGGAAAAATACCAATAAATAAGGGACATAAAAGCTGGGACAAGACTATATGCATTTAATGGCAAGAGATTCAAAGAATAATGGAATATTGTCAAGAATGTGTGTGTATATATATATATATATATATGTATGTATTATTTAAATACAAATGAACAATCAAGGAGGTGTACAACTACTAATTGATTAAATATTGTTTTTCTGTCTTTCTTGACAAACTTATATATATAAACATGAATAAATGAACAATTACAGATCCTAGGCTTATTAGAAAAAAATAATTATTTTAAATGGGAAATGACACTCCTGAAAATATATTATTCACAAAAGCTGGAGAAACAGCCTCTCCATGGGGGCGCAAAATGATAAGGACGCATTTGCAAAACCCCTCAATAAGTATAGAAACAGAATCAAAAGGAAAACTACTGCTTGTAGCTTTCTTTTAAGAGTATTGGCTACAAATTTTGATTTTCGCTATTGAATCAATCATAGAGGAGGCTCTTAGAGTTAAAAGAATGCTAAGAATCTTTTTACATCTTGAAATAATAATGCTATAAATGCGCAAACATTTTGCAAATTAATTGAGAGTATATATCAAATGGTAGATACATTTGAAGTTTATACATATTCTCTGATGAAAATTAATAAAAAAGTCAATTTCTATTCATTTCTTGGATTGGATCCATCTGTAGAAATGGCAAAGTTGAAGAAAAAGTACAAAAAGATGGTTGCGCGGCTTGCGCCCACCCTAGTAAAAACAAGATTGTTGGGGCTGATGGGGGAATTTAAATTTGTATCTGAAGCATGGAGTCTATTGTATGATAATGTTAAAAGGAGTTCTTAGGATATCAGGAGAGACAAGCACATGTCATCTCAAATGGGCTTGATAATTTTTGGACCATGTGCACCTCTTGTCATATCTAGTAAGAAGAATGTCTACAGAAATATGTGAATAAGATTCTATCTTGTAAGAACTGTCATGGTGTTTTCGTAGCCATCAAAACAGGCTGGTGAATAGTTATTTCCCTTATAGTTCATGGTCATATATGCCTGAAATGAGCATAGAATTCATGGATTCAAACGGTTTATGTATGTCCCAAACACTGCAGTATGTTTTACGAGAAACACGTTCTCTGGATTTCATTTTAGACATGCTCTGATTACAATCCTATTGTATCGTTTAAGTGGGTTCAACCCTTGGATTACCTAAGAAATTAAGGAATGTTGTTCATCAGTCCAATGGAAGTGTTGGTGCAAAAACTAATGGAAAACATTATATGAGACTTGTTGCAGTTGATATGGGCCCCAATAGGTACAATGAACACTTGTTCTCAATAGTTGGAAGTCCACTTGAGAAAAGGGTTGATGTGGGGCAACTTCTCAAAATGAACAAGAAGAAATCGCTTTAAAAACTGAACCAAAAGAGAGTAATTTGGGGGATCGGAAATATCAAGCTTTACTCTAAGCTTCCTACACCAAGTAAGACTTCGATCAAATGTTAGCAGGCCCTGCGTTTGATGCTAAGAAGTTTTTTATTAACAAAGTAATAACAATAATTTGTAAGAAACTCGAAGAAATAAGGTTGGCTTCTGTTGTGGCTAACCAGAATGAAAAAACACATACTGAAGTTGGTGAATCCATTGAAGCTCCTAGAAGAGAAGGTTTGACTGGCCCTGAGGGTCAACCAAACCTGAAGAAAATGGTGTCAATACCAATGACAGTCCCCAACTTAAGACTTCCATGATTTTGACAAGGACGGATCATAGGAGTGGTTCAAGCTAAAGCAAATATGCGCTCTATGCGATGAAGATGTAATGTCTCGCTCGTACTGTCTGATCCGTGAGTTCATCTCAGTAAAATCATTTAGACTCAACTCAACAAAGCTTTTCCCAATTATTTGGAGTCGGCTTGGTGTTTGTGTAGCTCATTTGATTAAATTAGATGGGGTTAAGACAGTTTATCAGAGGAACACAGACAAGGGTGCCATTCAGTGGACTCTGAGGAGAGAGATGACTTGGTTTTCATACCAGGTGCCATCTTGTCTAATTTAAGGAGAAGCCATAAACATGTCAGATGGCTGCTGGGATCTAAATCCTACTGCAATTCTAGACGAGCTTCTTCACGTTGTTACTAAAGCACAGGCTGAAGAGAGGCCTAATCCTGCTGCTACTTCCGGTGATATTCTTTAATCTATAACAAGGACACTGAAGAAAAATCTGATTTCAGAAGTTATTTTTTTATTATTATTATTATTATTATTATTATTATTATTATTATTATTATTATTATTATTATTATTATTGTTGTTGTTGTTGTTGTTGTTGTTGTTGTTGTTGTTGTTGTTGTTGTTGTTGTTGTTGTTATTGTTGTCCAGACAGTCAATAGATTCAAAATGTACAGATTAAAACTCACACTAAGGGGAAATTTATAAAGAAATTAGGTGTCTGGAATGATGACTTGGTGATCCGCAGTATCAATCCACATTGTATAAAGGTCTTAAAACATAATTGAAAAGCTTTGTACCTGGAATTCAGAACAATTGATTGCTCTTGCCAGAATGCATCTCAACGGTGGGCCTAGTGTGTAACCAGAACCATTATAGTGTGATATGCAATATATATCATACGACGTGTTATGAACCCAACAAAATAGTATGTATCTAAGGGTTGCAAATGACATTGTACAAAAAACACTCCAGGTAATCAAAGTAATAGTTTAAAATAAGACGTAATGTATAAATATATATAGGAATGTAAACTAGCAATGAGCTAAATTAGGGAAAACAAACATTGAAATTAACCCTAACGTAGGAAAATTAAATGTAGAGGAAGAGGCAAGTATATCAAGAAGTTGTATGTATTAGAAGAACTAATCACCATAACATATATAAGAAGTTTGCAATTTGATGAATACATATTGACATAATTGACAATATATTAAAATTTAACCTCCAGAATATGGGTACTCAGTTTAACTCCACACTTTTTACAACATCGGTCTATCATATGGATAAACTCATTTGCAATTAATAACATAGCCAAAATAACTAAAATTATAATACCATGCAGTTTGATAGCGCCATCAACACAAAATTCACCAATATCTATAAATCTAGGATTTTGTTTTTACAAGCAACTTATAATCTATTTCAAAACGCAATTATTTAATTTCATTATCATTTCGAAGCCCTACTTCTAGCACAAAAACTTGCAACATTTTTGCAACCAATTTAAGAATAGATAAATATCTACCTGAATTGCAAGTGAGATGGTTCTCTATCAAGACAAAAGGCGATTGGTTCACAGTGACAGTCGCAATGGCAGTGTGAAATCGAAGGTTTTAATGGCGGTGTGAAATAGAGGGTTTGTGGTGTAAAATCAAGAGAGGCATCTGAAGCTATAGGGATTGAATACAAATAAGTTTTGCAGCAGATCGATCCATGCATATGCATGAGGGATAGAGGAGGGGTGGATGTGTATTGGTAAGGTGTAAACAATAAAGCATAAGGTGAAGCAATATAAGGAACATCAAGCATAACCATGTCAATATGAGGCCATCATGCATCCATGAGAGGCTTGCACCATTACACAACCCAAAAAGACAAATGAATTTTGAAAATTAGTAGACCAAAGTGAATAGGCATTGGTGTTGATGGAGAGATAGAGCATATAATCTAGGCAATTTCAAAGTGGGAGGAGTGAAATTTTGCACAATGGGTGAAAAAAATGGTTGAGAGAACTTTAACAAAAAACTTTGCCTACAAATTTTGAAAAGGGTTGTAGTAGTTGTATTTGTTTGAGGAATCCCAGTTTTTGACAAAAAGCAAGAATTATTGATGTAAATCTCTACAATTTGTCACAACCAATGTTCAACAATAACAATGATTATAATGTATAAATCTTTGGTGTCGGTAAAATGTGTCTCTCTGTATATGTAATTTGCAATAGGTGGATTGGTCGGTGGATATGTTTGAATTATGTCATTTTATTAACAACAATCAATTGCCCAACATAAATAATTTTTACACAAACAAAGAATTATAGTTGTGACGTTTCCACTACATTTCATAGTAATTTGCACCATCACGCCAATCAAAAAGTACAAAAGTAAATTGACAAATTAATGAGAAAACGTATCTAGAATGGATGTTGGTGATAAGTAAGAGTATAAGAAAAGACAATGGTGAAGTAAGAGTATGAGAAGTGATATTTTTAAAAAGGGTGGAAGTGTGCTAGTTTTGTTTGTTTGGTGAAGTGTCCATTTTGAAAAAAATACCCAACCAAAAAAAATACAACGAACAATTAAATTCATCCACATTAAATTCACAAACACTAGTGTGTGTATTTTGCGAATAGAGGTAATATATACGTGCAGATGAATATGAGTGTTATGAGGTGATTTGGAGAGTGTTATATTATTTGATGAGGGTTGAAATTTTTGGTGAGTATGTTTCTGCGTTAAGGAGATGTGTTTGTGTGATGAACCGCGAGTGTGAATTTTAGTCTGTGAGGTGATATGTATGTCATTTCTAGTGAAAATAGGTATTCTTGTGTGTTAAGTGAATGACAAGTGTATATGACCTCATATGTGCTTAGCACTAGAGTTAAATTTTTTTAAAATTATATTAATAATTTCACAAATTTTTTTTTTAAAGATATATGTTTTCTTTAAACTCTGAAAAGATTAAGTCCACACACGTTCCAAAGTAAAAAAAAAAAAAAAAAAAAATTAACTTCATCACCCGCGAATAATGCACCTAAAAAATTTGAATTTCACCACACAACTTTGTAATTTAGCCTAAAAATACAAAAAAATGACTCCGTTATAAATACCACAATGGTGAAAATTTACAGAATTGACCCTCACATGTTACATAAAAAACGCGACTAATTTGAAAAACTAATGTGAATCTAAGAATGCGGAAGCGTTATTATTACTGATGCAAAAGCATAGGGATATAGCCGTCTTTTAGCATTTATGCTTTATTTTCCCTTTTTTATGCCTCTTAGTATAAATAGTTATGGAGGCCCTCATTGTATCACTTTTGCCCATTTGAGATTACGAGATTAGAGAGAGAAACTATTGAAACTCCCATATTCTACATGTTGTTGTTGTGTAGTTAACTTCTTTATTTTACACTTCCGCATTCTAATTCACACCAAATTGGTACCAGAGCGTGGTTTGTTCTTGGATCAACCATGATTATGGAAGACTGGGACCCGAATTGGATGCACCCGAATGAATTTCCAAATCCTAATTCCCAAATGAAAACACTAATTTCTCCTATGACTGCTAATACCCCTCCAAATCCCACTGGAACCCTCCCTCCATGGAAAGACGTCCCAACCGAGACCACTAATCCTTTATCCGACCTTCCCAACCGCCGAAAACCAGTCGGAGACCCCTCAGAGACATCCGCCTACCTGGGCCGACCCCTGATAGCCCAAGACTCATGCCAGACGACTCAAACCGAGACTCCAGGAGATCCTCTGTCGTGTGCCGAAGCCCTAAGGGATGTTAAGGAAGATCCCGACCAAAAAATGAGAGGAAAACCATATCCGAGGGTGTCGACCACCGTGATTCATCCTCAGTTTGGATCCAAATCAACGGCAAACCTAATGGAAGACTCCAATTCAGAAATCAAATCCAAGATTGAACCAAATTCCAATCCTAATCAAGTTTTCCCACACAACTTCAAATCCAAATCCAAATCATCTCTACTTCCTTCCCATGAAACCCTAACCCTTATGCCTCCTAAAAACCCTAATTCTTTATACAAAGGATGCGCCTCCTTGGGCATCCTACCTGTCCCACTCAATACACCTTTAGCCACCGCACAATCCATTTGTCATCAACGCGACTGTTTTTGCTATTCTCAAGCGAGGCTCGCCGATGTATCTACCGTTATGATTATGACCTCGGTGGATGTCCAGTCATCTGCTACTAGTGACGATTCTTGGATTCGAACAAACATTTTTTTTACTCGTTGCACCATAAAGGGTAGGTTGTGAACGGTAATTATAGATGGGGGAGCTAGTGATAACTTGATTTCAGAAGATACGGTAGATAAACTGAATCTTTACACGGAGTTATTGACTAAACCATGCCGCATTGGCTGGTTGGGTAGCGGAGCCACATTTGCCCCTAGCCGGCAGCGTCGAGTGGCTTTCTCTATTAGGTATTATCATGACAAGATTCTTTGCACTGTGGTTGACATGAAGGTATGCCATTTGCTTTTGGGGAGGCCATGGCAATTCGACCATAGTAGCATACATGATGGTCGAGCCAATACTTACTCTTTTACACATGGAGGTCAAAATTTTCACATGCAACCATTTCCAATGATTCGACCCTTGGCCCTACTTGTTTCCCATGAGGAGTTAGACACCGAGGTCGCGAAGACAGGGGTGTGTTATGCCCTTATTAGCCCCATCACCACTCCTGAGACATCTGTTTCGCGTGTGTTCAGCATTTACTGGATTACTATGGTGATGTGTGCACTCCCTCGGACGAGCTTCCTCCCTTCAGGACATTCAACATGTGATTGACTTCATTACTAGGGCGTAGCTCCCCAATCTCCCCCACTATCGCATGTCCCCTACAGAGCATTCAGAGCTACAGAGACAGGTCATCGAGTTGTGTGCCAAGGGGTATATACGGGAGAGAATGTCTCCTTGTGCAGTTCCAGCACTTTTAGATCCAAAGAAAGATGGGAGTTGGCGTATGTGCGTAGATAGCCGTGCCATTAATAAAATTATGGTGAAGTATCGGTTACCAATTCCCCGGCTCGAGGATATGACCAAAAGGCATCACAGTCCACTCATAAAGGCCTTCCTTGGTCTTAAAAGCTGTCTTCCATTCGTCATCCAGCCTCATACGTATCTCCAATGCCCCATTTACATTCATGCGGGTGATGACTCAGATTTTGCGCCCATTCTTGGGCAAGTTCGTTGTGGTGTATTTGATGATATCTTAATTTATAGCCGTTCCGAGGAGGAGCACTTGCGACATGTGACTTCGGCTCTGGAGGTTTTATGAGCCGAGCTCTTTTTCCTCATGTTAAAAAAGTGTGCTTTTGTGGTTCCATCTGTGACCTTTTTGGGATATGTAGTACAGGAGATGGCGTCCGGGTGGACGACGTCAAGATTCATGCGATCGTGGATTGGCCCACCCCCACTTTGGTGACTCAGGTTCATAGTTTTCATGGACTCGCAGGTTCTATCGGCATTTTATAGCGGGGTTTAATACTGTCATGGCTCCACTTATGGATTTGATGGGCACTTCTTCGACGGAAGAGTTTAGGTGGACTGAGGAGGCCGATCAAGCCTTCACACGTATCAAGGAGTTGATGAGGACTGCTCTTATCCTTGCCTTGCCAGACTTTGATCAGTTGTTTGAGCTGTCTTGTGAGGCTTGCAAGACGGGGGTGAGCGTTATCTTGAGCCAAAATGGGAAGCTCATTGCGTTTTTGAGCCAGAAATTGACGGGAGCGACCTTACACTACTCTACATATGACTTGGAGTTTTATGCGGTTGTGAAAGCCATAAAGTTTTAGTCACCCTACCTCCTACACAAGGAGTTCATGATCAAATCGGACCATGAGGCCTTACGATTTCTCCATAACCAGCGGCATGTTAGCGATTGCCACGCTAAGTGAACATCCTACCTTCAGCGTTATACCTTCCACCTTCAGTACAAGTCCATAAATGAGAACATGGTAGCAGATGCACTTAGCCGGCACTTATGCATTAGTCACCTTGAGGAGTCAGGTTTTTGGGTTCGATGATATTCGCGCCCTCTACCCGACCGATGTGGAGTTAGATCCCATTTATGCCGCTTGCCAGCAGGGCAATGGCGCATCGAGCGAATACTTATTACAAGATGGGTTTTTGCATCGAGGGATAGCCTTATGTATTCCATCTTCATCCTTGCGAGAGAAAATTATTTCGGAGGTTCATGGAGGTGTCTTAGCAGGTCATGTGGGGCAGGCCCGCACCCATTCTTTATTACAAGATCAATTTTATTGGCCCACTATGAGACGGGATACTAATGCCTCCATTCGCCATTGTTATACCTGTCAGACAGCAAAGGGCCAACACTTCAATGCGGAATTGTACACTCCCTTGTCGATACCCGAGCGCTCGTGGTAGGACATTTTGAAAGATTTCATTGTGGGCCTTCCTCACACCTCCAGTGGGCATAATTCTATTCTGGTGGTCGTTGACAGATTCTCCAAGATGTCGCATTTCATTCCATGTTCTTGGACGACTGACGCTTCTCATATTACGACCTTATACTTCCGCGAGATTGTCCGCTTGCACGACATCCCCTGCAACATTACTTCCGATCGAGATGTTCGCTTTATCGGACATTTTTAGCAGACATTATGGCACTTACTACGCACGAAGCTCTAGTTTTTCACTGTCTTTCATCCCAGACAAAAGTGGTTAACCGGAGTGTGGGCGATCTTTTGTGTTGTTTGACGTCCGAGTACCCCCGTAGGTGGGATCTGGTGATTTGCTCAGGCTGAATTTTCTTTCAACAACGCAGTCAATCGCTCTACCGGTTTCTCTACTTTCCAGATTGTGTTGGGCCAGTCCCCCTCTAGGCCTATTGACCTTATCGAACTCCCAGCGACAGTGTCTACATGCCCTTCTGCGGAGGAGTTTGCAACTCATTTGACTTCCATACAGGCAGATGTCCGCTCTCGCCTCCAGTCCATTTTCACCTCTTATAAAGAGGCGGCGGATGCCCATCGCCGCTTCATTTCCTACCAGCCCGGTGATTTGGTCATGGTGTACCTCTAGAAACAAAGGCGTGTTAGCAAAGGCTACAAGCTTCTTATGCGTCGTTTTGGGTCATTTCCTATTGTTCGTGCTTGTGGGCCAAACGCCTATGAGGTTGATCTTCCCCCAGAGTTTTGCATGAATTGTACCTTTAATGTGGCAGACCTTTCTCCTTTTTGGGGTACCCATCCTCCTCCCATTCCTCTCCCCTCTTACCCGACTCATCCCGTTCGATCTCATGTTGATCGTATCGAGAGCATACTTGAATCCGCTTTTGTCTCCTCCACCTCGGGTGATTACACACGCTATTTAGTTAGTTGGGTTAGCCGCCCTGCCACGGAGGACTCCAGGATTACTGAGGCGATATTGCAACATGTTGATCCTGACTTACTTCGCTAGTATTCCGCCTATATGGATTCCTCTCGCGGGAGAATAATGCAGGAGCATAGGGATATAGCCGTCTTTTAGCATTTTTGCTTTATTTTCCCTTTTTGTATGCCTCTTAGTATAAATAGCTATGGAGGCCCTCATTGTATCACTTTTTCCCATTTGAGATTAAGATATTAGAGAGAGAAACTATTGAAACTCCCATATTCTACATGTTGTTGTTGTTGTTATTGTTATTGTTGTTGTGTAGTTAACTTCTTTATTTTACGCTTTCGCATTCTAATTCACACCAATTACACTACACAACAACAACAACAACAAATAAACTAAACTAAAGAAATAGGTCTCTTTCCCTCTCTATTCTCTTTTCTCAATATTGAAGTGTGATTACAAATGAAGGTCAAGGGCCTATTTATAGGAGAGGTTAGCTTGCTAACCAAGCTAATACCCAAAAGGGCAAAAAATGACAACTAAAAAGATGACTAATTAGCCCTAAACATGCTTGGAAACCAATTAAACACTAAAAATAAAAGTAAATGACAAACTAAAAATGCAAAATAAAATATTCTTATCCCACTAGCACAACCACGCGCCACGTGTCGCTACAGATCACCAAACACATCATTTTCCCGTCTTCGAAAAAGCTTGTCCTCGAGCTGGGAGGGTGACTCATCAATACCACATGATATAAACCTCGAAAAAGTTTTGGACCCCAATCAAACTCAATTAAAATTGGGTTGCCCAAACTAGAATTAGTCATGGGTGTATGAACCTCATTAATAAAGGATCTAATAAACCCAAATCCCGACGATGTCCCTCTACAAAATCCAAGCAGCTAAAAACTAACGACCATACATGCCTTCTCGACACCACACTACTTTGTATGGTAGACTGATGTGAATAAGGGTCTTTTCATCAATTTTAGTCCTTTTTAGTATTTCTTTTATTTTTAGTATTCATTGTATTTTTCCTTTTATTTTGTATTTAGAGGAAGGGAGGTTATTTAGCATTAGGGGCATATTTGTAATTAGATACTTAGCTTAGTGGCCAAGCAACCTCCTCCCTTTAAATACCTCTTTTGTAGCCTCATTAAGGCATTCTGCCATTTTGAGATATTGATATTAGAGAGAGAGTTTAGACGAGAGTTACTTTCTTCTTGCTTCCATTTGACGTCTTTTTTTACGTCAATGGGTATCAGAGCCTCGTCGGTTCTACTCGTTGTTGTAGTTGTTGTTGTGTAGACAAAATCGTAAACAATGCTAAATGGGACCGAGAAGAAGATACGCACCCGTGGAGACTCGTACCGATCGTTTCGAGGAGGTTCTCAATTGGTTAGTGGCTCAGATTGATGCCATTGATGCTCGCCTACCACCACCGGAAACCACCATTGACCGCCCTCGCACTGCCCCTACACCATCTCAAAACCCTAGCCCTAGTTCCCCAAATTCTGTCCATTCAACCTCTTTACCACAAAAAAATCAAATCAGAACCCTAATACCCATTATACCCCATCCGGAACCATTACTGGTGGTAATGTTCCACCACAACTGCCGCCGATTTCATCCCGGCCCATTTCTGCCACAACCGACCACCAGCAGAGGTGAAACCCTTCCCTTATTGATCCCAAAGCCTCATCTATGAGGTGTAACCCTAACCACCAAGTCGGTCAACCTTCTACTACTCTTCCAGCATCAGTAATGGTAGGTCCACACTTGGACATGTCCCCGAACTGTCCTCCGACACCACAGGGTTCAAAAAACACCACCGTTGATTCAAATAAGAAGGTTACGAGGTTGTTTGGCCTCTCTGGCACTCAATCGATGGCCCCTGCTCCAATCTAGAGCCCCGACCAGTCGGGCACCATTAATGAGGGATGCTCTTAACAACTAGAGCAGATCCATCCTTCTACGGTACAGGATACACCAACACGGGTTCAGTCCACTCCTCAGGTGGACGAAATACACTCCCCAACTATCGCAGAGATCATTCGTAATCTCTGGCATCCAAAAAGGGCAGACTCGACTCAATTACAATCAATCGACCTAGTTCAACGATCTTTCGACCACAATCAGGTGTTAGATGACTCCGTAAGGGTCATTGACAAAGAGTTTGAACAAGAAACCCTAGGGTTTCAATTCCCACATGTCCAAGAAAGTTTAAACACAAACCATAGTCTCCACCAACATACCCCCACCCTCTAAAATCATCAAGAATCGTCCAAAAACCCTCCACCACCACCCAATTTACCATTTCACCACCAACATCTCCCATCCCGATACCTTCCCCTGCCTCGAATTCTTGTCTCACCCCATTTACACCCCCACAAATTCACCAAACCTATCCCACAGCCCCTCATCATGACCATTCCTTACCACCTATCTCTATTCACCCTCAACATTACCCACAACAACACCTCGAACCTCCCCATCTTCCCCCCAAACCCCCTACTCCATCTGTTACCACACACCCTCACCCACCTCATTTTACTTTCCCCACGCTTCCACCCCCACCCATTCTCCACACTTCAACACCACCCGATCACCCGAAACGTATACCTCACCATCATTCTTCATGGGTAGCTCATTTCGTTCATTCCGTACCCGTTGAATCCCATGAGCGGGTACAGGAGTGGGCTAGTTTTCCTCCACATGACGAACCACCCTCACCCCGACCCCACACTCTCCCAGACATTGAGCCCCCACCACCCACTGAGTGGCGCACCGATATGTCCCTTTTTTACTCCTTGAATCGGAAGGTCACCCCAGTTGTGCCTATCACTGAGCGACATTACTTTTTGTGCTACTAGCGAGGGCATCTGAGAGCCACTGCCACTACCGACAGCCTTCGATTCCCGCTCCACCTTATTCCCCACCTAAGGAGACCATACCACCTTATACTCCTCCGCCTCCACCTGTCCCTTTAGAGACACCACAACCAGCTCCTGATCCTCCTCGCCCACCGCCTCGGAGACCACGCCAGAGAGCCCAGATTGTTGAGCCTCTGCCAGGCGATGATGATCTTGTTGAGGATGCCCTATCCCTACAAGGTGGAGATGCCATCATGCAGTTAGCCCTTCAATTATTCTCGAGGAGTATGTTGGGCGATATTCGGGTGGCTGTCCCGATGTTCAATGGCCACCTTCATCTAGACGCTGTTATTGATCGGTTTTTTGCGATGGAGCGGATTTTTGAGTATAAACGACAGATGGGTCGTCGATGTGTTCTACTAGCAGCGACCAAGTTTTAGGGCTATGCCAGTGTTTGGTGGAATGATTTGGACCGGTGAGGTGTTCTTAAGGGCTTACCTCATATCCAGTCCTGGGCCGAGCTCCGTGCACAGTTGATGTCTGCTTTTATTCCCGCTACTTACGAGCGTGACCTCTTCCTCCGAGTACAACCTCTCCGTCAGGACACTTTAGTTTTAGACTACACTGAGCGCTTCCAGCTTTTATAAACTCGTGCCCGCCTCGATGAGAATGAGGAGCAGCGGATTAGCCGTTACATTCACGGGCTCCAGAGTTATATTCAACGGGGATCTCACTTTACGTGACGTCACCTCCTTTGCCAAGAAGGTGGAGTACACCACTAAAGTCGAGTTCTTCCATCAGACTGCCCCTCCACCGTGTAGCCGCTCCATGACAGCCCCTCCAGCCCCAGTGACTTTTGCTCCTCCTATGACTTCGTCTACTGCAGCTACTCCCACTACCATGGTTCCTCTTCCTGCATCAGCGCATCCAGTCACCTTCAAATGCTACAATTGTTGGGTGATGGGTCATCGAGCCTCAGATTGTTCCCTCCCTCACCGTCGCACTCTCTTAACTTTTGGGGACCCTGAATACCTTGAGGAGACACCAGAGATCCCACCTTAGCACGTTCTCATTACGATCCTTGATGGTAACACGAAAGCCCTTCCCCTCTGAGTTCGAGGACGAACTCTTTCAGGGGGGGAGAGTGATGTGAATAAGGGCCTTTTCGTCATTTTTAGTATTTCTTTTATTTTTAGTATTCATTGTATTTTTCCTTAGAGGAAGGGAGGTTATTTGGCATTAAGGGCATATTTGTAATTAGATACTTAGCTTAGTGGCCAAGCAACCTCCTCCCTTTAATTACCTCTTTTGTAGCCTCATTAAGGCATTCTACCATTTTGAGATATTGATATTAGAGAGAGAGTTTAGACGAGAGTTATTTTCCTCTTGCTTCCATTTGACGTCTTTTTTACGTCATAGACCCTTGAATCTGATCGGGTGGGAACTCTGGCGACCGCACCTTTATGAGTACGATGGCGAAACATGCGGACTAAAGACGGTGACATTCCAGAAATTTAGACCAAAAATGGCAAATAGTCGGAAAATGGATCCCAAGTGGAACGCATTTTTTATGAAAGTCATAAGTTGTGTCACAAAGAGGCCCTAGGACCAATTTTGACCGGATTTGAGGTCAAATAGGGGGTAGGGGATTGGATCGGAGTAGGGAAACCCATTTTTGTTAGGTTTGATTGTGGTTGGGCATAAATGAGTGGGAAAAAGGTAAAAATAGGGGTGGGCGGATTAGGGCTAAAAGGGGAAGGGTTTAGGGCTATAGGTGGTCGGCGAGGGTGGAAAAGGTAGAGTTTTGATCGGAATAGGTTTTTGGATGGTTCTTGACAACAGGGGGCTACCAACCTAGGGTTTCATAGGCGGTGGCACATTCTTGGGTGGATACAGGCAAGAGGAAGGGTCGTCGGCCACCTGGGTGGTGGTCCGAAGCTGGTAGGGGGCTGACGCACCTCGACTGGGGTGATTCGCGGTGGGGCATAAGCAGAATCAGCGGTGAGGGTGTCGTCGGCCACCGAGGTGGTGATCCGAGCAAGGATGAGTGGATTTGGGGCTCGATCAGAAGGGGTTTCGAAGGAGGGTGCTGGCCGGCTCTGAAACTGGCCCAGAGAGGTTGGTCGGTGGTCGGCTAGTGGCGGAGTAGGGTTAGGGTTTAATTTGGGGGTTGGGGAAGTAAGGGGGGGAGAGGGGTTGCTGGGGTTAGGGTTTGGCGGAAGGTAAGAGATGGTGTTTCATTTGTACGAGGTGGTGATTGTGTGGCGGTAGGAGGTGGAGGTGGAGGTAAGTGATGGTGGAGGGTGGAGGAGGCTAAAAGGGTTGGTATCCCCGCTTTTAGCGGTGATGGAATTTAGGGTTTCCATCCACCCGATTCTCATTTGGACATTTATCAATCTACCGATTGAAGGGTTGCCCGAGTTAAAATCACAACTCGATACCCACTTCACACACCACGATGAATGCCAAGAATATACGCAGCTCTGATACCAATTTGATGTGAATCTAAGAATGCGAAAACGTTATTATTACACTACACAACAATTAACACACAACAACAACAACAAATAAACTCAACTAAAGAAATGGGTCTCTTTCTCTCTATATTCTCTTTTCTCAATATTCAAGTGTGATTACCAATGAGGGCCAAGGGCCAATTTAAAGGAGAGGTTAGCTTGCTAACTAAGCTAATACCCAAAAAGACAAAAAAGGACAACTAATAACTAAAAATGACTAATTAGCCCCAAACATGCTTGGAGACCAATTAAACACTAAAAATAAAAGAAAATGACAATAAACCCTAAACTAAAAATGCAAAATAAAAGATAGTCTTCTCTCGGGAACACAACCACGCGCCACGTGTCGCTATGGATCACCAAACACATAAAAAACAACGCTCCCAGAACATTAAAAAGATGAAATGCCCAAACTTTCCGATTCATATACCATCATGGCCTCAATGAACCCAAAATTACCTAAATGAACCTTTTACGAACTTAAATCACCCAAACGCTCATAATACGCAAAAATGACCTTGATGCCCCCAACATGTAAATATTACCAGATTTTTCTTAACTCAATCAAACCCCTCAATGAACACAATGCCACCTAACTCCCCTGAGGGATTTTATCGTAGTAGGGGCGCGTTTCGGCAATCCCATTGGTTGTGTTCTTTTGTGCCTCTATTGCCTCGTTCAACACTATAACGTCCACAGTATCAAAGGCCCCGACGATACTTGTGATAGTCTTTGCTTAATTATGGGCCATTGGGTGGCTAAACGACATCCCCTAAAGGTCTCACTCCTCTTCCCTAGACTTGTGCGCAAATACACGGGTCATCCTGATTCATTCGGTGTACGATACATGCCACGCACGCGCGCATTTACTTTGACACAATTTTTTTTAATAAAGCAAACAGATACAATAATATAATGCACATATATTTACATATAATATTTCAATGTTTAGTGAACATGTGTGACATGGAAAGTCTTAAACAAAACTGTCTATCCCAAATAATAATAATATCTTCCAAAGTACCCAGTCAAGAAATCTAGTGTTAGGAAAAATTATAGATGTAAGAACATAAAACACACTTCCGTTCACATAAAGACACCTATATTTACACATATTTCGTCGTAACAAGTCTTCATACACAACGCGAAATGAAAAATAGAGCATAGTCTATTTGCGCAATTATCTTAACTGTGACAATCATTAATTTTGCAATTCTAAATGCAACTCTCCTCTAGTACTCAAAATTGTATTGATAATTTGAAATTCATCTAATAAAAAATAAAAATTAAAAAATTGATATGTGTCACGTAATAAAGGAACTCTCATGACATCACATTAAAGGGAAAATATACATATTTTGGTAGATAAATAATGAGATTCAGATATACAACAAATAACAATTCCAAATTTAGCGAATTCTCATAATATTTTACAATAATACAAAACCATTAAAACATGTAATATAAGCATAATGCCGTAACTCAAAATTATTATTCTTATTTTGCATATTGGTATTCTGTAGCGGTGCAATGTGTACTTTCGGGCAAGTCTTTAAGGGTAAGTTCATTAATGAGTGCTTATAAGAATTCTATAAAGGTAAAATTTCTTCTCAGATTATCACATAATCATTTGAATTTCCATCAATTACAAGTAACCCCCCCCCCCCCCCCCCCCCAAAAAAAAAAAAAAAAAAAAACCTAGAGTATAGTTGTTGGCCATTTTTGTACCAATAGTTGTGTTCTTAAGGGATAGTCATTAATCAATGCTTATGAGAATTATATAATGGCAAGGCATTTGAACTTCCATCAACTCAAATTTGGTGGCCCAGTAATCACCATTCAAGAACTATATTAACTCAAGTATTTCTAAGATTAATCTAGCAAGTAAAAAAGCTAAATAGATGAGACTTTTTTAAGCAAAAGTCTCAAATGAGCCTCTAAATATATTAATCAAATTGAAAATACATAGTACAAAACCAAAGTACTTCCTCATCCTAATGAAGTAATTTTCCTTCAAAAATCTTGATTCTTTAGCATGTCATAAGGTCAAAAATTCAACCTCGCATTCAAAACTGGAGAGAAATTATACAACTCTATGAAGCATTTTCAAAATTTATTTGACTTATTTCATCATTGGTCAGAGCATCCATCATCAGAGCAGTTGTAGATGCATCAGCGGAGAATTTTGAAACCATCAACATTAGCTAAGTTTTCGTAGCTAAGTTACTTGATAGGGCATCCATCAACATTAGCTACTTTGAGTTGCATAGCTAAGTTACTTGCTAGAGTTTTAGCCCCCTTGTTGTGGAAACTATGTGCTAGGGATGGGCCTCACACTTAGATTGCATTTCGATACAGTCAGGGCGTGATATACATCTCTCAGGGTATCGGCTCTAGAGACATTCTTGATCTCTATCTCCTCATGTTATCATTTATTTTTTTTAGTCTAGCTTATTTTGAGATGTCTAGTTGTATGATGAGACTTAGATGGCTTGTAATATTCATAGACTATTTTGGGATAATACTTATGTATTACTGTCGAGAAAACATTGTTTATAGTTTTAGATTTTAGACATTATGAGTTATATTTGAGGATTTTCTCATCGCTTCCAAATTATCGTCTACTGTTTCATTTGATCCCTTCATGCTACGAATGATATTATTTTGTTTTTTATTATCCCGTATGATTTTGTATTTAGACTTGATCAACCTAAGCGTTAAATTACATGGGGTATACATGTTTGGAGATCACCTACAAGTTCTTCGAGTTTTAATGAGTCTAACGCACCTAAAGAATTAAGGAAGTGACTTTAGCATCGAAGTATTTAGGGAGAGTTCTTAGTATCTTCTTGATTACACGATTTTCAGGGATCTTATCACCTAGGTTGTAACAAGAGTTGAATATATCGAAAATACGGTAATAAAACTCGTCGAAAATTTCACTCTCTTTCACGGTGATAGTTTCAAATTGAGTGGTTAAATTTTGAAGTTTAGATGCTTTAACCGCACTCGTTCCCTCATGAGTAAGTTAAAGAATATCCCACGCCTCCTTTGAAGTTTCACAAGTTACGATACGATGAAAATCTTCGGGAGTAACGGCACTAAACAAAGCATTTAAACCTTTAGAATTAAAATTACTCAATTTCAACTCATCCTCACTCCATTCCTCTACAGGTTTTAAAAATTTCTCTTCATTAACTACAAAGTTTTTTTTTTTTTTTTTTTTGGGGGGGGGGGGGGGGGGGGCACCCGTTTTCAACAACAAGCTATACACATTCATCAATTGATTTCAAAGAAGAGTTCATACGTGTTTTTCAATAGGCATATTTATTTCCATCAAACATAAGAAGTCTATTTGATGAATAACTTTCAATATAACCTCCACGATTCATCCAAATAACTTTTAGAAACAATCTCTGATACCAATTTGGCAAGGATCAAATTCATGAAATACACTCCAAGATACACTAACACACCACAATTTACAATTATAGTTAGACCAAAAATTATTGCTTTCCCAATTCAAATCTTGATTACTAAATCCTAAGTGAGCATGCAGGATTTGATATATAATAAGAAAACACACAACCACAAATCCGCGATGTATGAGGAAAGCCTAAATGAGAAAAATCTCAGACATCTTGACCTAGACAAAATTCACTACGAATATGGTATTTACAATAAGACTCAAAAGACTTACAGACTTAATTCGACAAGACCTGTTGATGCCGTGTTCAATACTTCCGCCCGTAGCATGCGTAAATCCAAACGCGTTTCACAACACTGTCTGGTGTCTGGGTATCCACCAATAGCCAAAAGCTCCATCTCCAACCCATGCAGAGGTCCACCAAACACTACGATGAGAATGAATGTAGAAGCAGATGGTGTTGCATTTGATTTCTTGAAAAGTGATTCACAAAGATCACATAAATGTTGGAGAGGTTTTCTTCAAAAGGATTTGGCTTTTCTAAATTTGAAAAAATGATGTTTTTTCTTAAACTCCTCGAGTCCCTTATTTAAGTCAAAAGTGGAAGTAGTGGGAGTAGAAGTTAAGAAAAGAAAACTACAAAAATAACTATAATTTTTCATAACTGCATTGGTCGTTGGAACGCTTGGAAGTCTCGTTCGAACGACAGCGTTTGAACGACATAAGAACGAGACTTCTAACGACTTCTCAGTCCAACCCTCTACGGTGTCTCATTCAAAGGTTGTTCAAACACCATCGTTCGAATGAGATTCCCATATCTCGTTTAAATGACTTAAAAATGACTTGGGAAATTAAGTTAAATTAAATAAAGGTTTTGAAACACTTTAAAGACAATAAAATTTTATCTCCAACGATATTTAAAATGGGCTTATACCTTTAGGAAAAGTGAGTGTTCCGATAGATGAATTGATCTTTTCAATGAGGTGAAATCCCAGTTACTCAATTTTCTTCAATGTGGAATACATATGACAAGCCATACACTCAGTTTTCACACTGAGTGTTGAAAAAGGGGACCACCCTTTTTTAACAGCAAGCCATACACGTTCATTAATTGATTTCAAAGAAAATTTCATAGGTACTTTCCAATAGGCATAATTATTTCCATCAAACATGGGGGTCTATTTGATTAATAAATTTCCATATAACCTCCACATTTCATCTAAATAACTTTTAAGAACAAGCTCTAATACCAATTTGACAAGGATCAAATTCGTGAAATACATTCCGGGATACTCCCACTACGATTTACAATTATAGTTAAGCCACAAATTGTTGCTTTCCAAATTTTATTCTTGATTACTAAATCCTAAGTGAGCATGCGGGATTTGATATATAATAAGAAAGCACACAACCACAATGCCGCGATGTACGAGGGAAACCCAAATGGGAAAAACCTTGGACGGCTTGGCCTAAACAAAATCCACTACGAATATGATTTTTATAATAAGACTAAAAAGACTTACGGACTTGACTCGACAACACCCGCTGATGTCATCTTCAATACTTCCATCCATAGCATGCGTAAATCTAAACGCATTTCACAACACCGTTCGGTGTTTCGATATCCACCAACGGCCAAAAGCTCCGTCTCCAAATTGTGCGGAGGTCCACCGCACACTTTGATGAGAATGAATGTAGAAGAAGATGGTTTTGCGTTTGATTTCTTAAAAAGTGATTCATAAAGACACGATTAAACAAGAAAAACTCTCCAACATTTATGTTTAATCGTGTTCTTTTAACCATTTTTTTTATTTAAAAATATTTTTTTTATACTTATCTCCCTATTTAAACATAAAAACTCTTTGTTTTTTCTAAAACAATGTTTTGTTTATACTGCTTTACAACAGTTTTTGCTTTAAAAAATGTTTATGTACTTATTTACCTTTTAAAATGTAGAAACTATTTTTTAGATGTTTTTTGTCAACTTTTTTAACAATTTTTAATAAATTTATATTTATTTCCCTTTTAAACATAACAACTATACTTTTAAAAAATGTTTTGTTTAAACTGTTTTTTAATTGTTTTTGTTCAGGAAAAAATGTTTTTTCAACGTGGAAGCTATTTTTACATACTAAAAAAGGTTATTTTATTTTAGCTTGTTTTCCAATGGCTTCTTTTATTTTAAAGACAACAATATTTTTATACTTATTTCCCTTTTTAAACATAAAAATTATACTTTAAAAAAAAACTGTTGTTTAAACTATTTTTAACGATTTTCGTTTAGAAAAAAATGTTTGCCATTATTGAAACTATTTTGATATACTAAAAAAAGTTATTTTGTTTAAGCTCACTTTTTTAACTACTGTCTTTTTTTAAAAACAAGGCAGTATTTTTAAACTTACTTATAATTTTTTTAAAAGGAAATAAGTAAAAAAAAATGGTCTTAACATGTACAAAAAAAATTGTAATCATTTTATTTGTTACAATGTCACAAAAAACGAATAAAAAAAGAATAGCAAATTCTCTATTGTAAGTGTTAGGGGACATGATTAGACGTCAGAGAGATACTTGAAGTAAGAAACTTGCTACTTAACAATGCAACAACTATTGCATGGCATAATTCAATTTTGGAAATTCAAGGTGAATGTGAGAAAAGTCTAGAAGCGCCAATTAAGAATTTGCCCAAGTAAAAAAAAAGTACGGATCAGAAAGGAATTATTAGTTAATTTTAACCAACAGCTAAAAGAAGGAATGGAAACAATACTTCAAAGCAACACACTACTCTTTAGAACTAGATCTAGGAAATTCAACGTAAATTTGAGGGACTTAAAAGGCAATTAAAATGGCTCGCACTTCACCTCCCCCAATTCAAAAAGTGTAACAAATCTCAAGTACTCTAACAACGAATTCTTTAATATTAAAACAAAAATATGTAAAAAAAGTAAAATAAAAGGGGGGGGGGGGGTGCTAGCAAGTAAGGGATTTACATTAAATTATAAAACTTCAATTGCAAAGTTTCATAGTCTTGTAGTAATGGAGATCATAAGAAAATTGTCTCATCTCAAGGTGAAATAGATAAGAAGCATATCCAAGGCAAGATTACAAGAGGAGAGCAATTGAGCAAGCGAGTAAATAACCTTTCAAACTTCACCTCCCCTCTTGATTGAAACCAAGCTCTCCGTGTAGATAACAACCTGCATAGTTGTAGCATCCCCCTCTTCAACTTGATATTCCTTCATTTTTTGAGTGTTAAGGTCACAACAAACCAATTGTCCATTACTCCCTTGAAAAAGTAGGTGTTCGGACTTCCAAAATGATATTGGTGAATAAATTCCTGAAAGAGGTCCAATGGTGAATTGCTTAGTCCATGACTCCTTCACACCATATTCATTCATAACCCATATGTCGAAGTAGGCATCCACTAGTGAAGGAACATAAAGAGTCAACGCAAGGGATTCATTTAAGACTGCAAGACCCCTGTGTTTTCTATCCGCATAAAAGCACACATCAGGAAAAGGTATCACTCGGAACACCTCAGAGCTCATGTTGAAAGAAACGATTATCTCACATTTATCGCCTCCGGAATCATTGTATTCATACCAATGAAGAGCTCCATTGAATAGCCTCTCACAATAGGGCAAATGCTCAATATAGGGCACCGTGTCGTCAACTTCTCTCCAACAATTCGTACATAAGTTGTATATTGTAGCTTTCACAGAATGGGGATTATAAAACAGATCATCATAGAAGAACTCAATGATCCTAACAAACTTGTAATCGTTATTACATGGATTAAACCCAAATCCCGTTCCCAAGTCATAATTCATCAAACCCGGTGCACATGTGAAGCTAGGACCAAGAACTACCTTGAGCTCTCTAACAGTAGGGTTACATAAAACAATATCAACACCATCAGTAAGACCAACAATGCCATTACATGGACCCAAAAGTTGTACAACTTTTTTCTTTAAAAACGGCACATCTATGTCTATAGTAGTTACAACACCGAGAGCTTCCTCAGACACAAGTGACAATACATTTTTGTTGTCTTGTTGAAGGAATCGGTTGGCAAGGATGTATTCTTTTCTGTTGAGTATAGCACCATTGAGGTGCTTGGCAATGAAACCAGGGTTATCTACCATCGCACACCAAGTTTTACAAACAGACTTGAATCTCAACAACGATTTCACAAGCAACATGGATAGTACCTCTATCATGACATCTTCGGGCAGCTTACCCCTTGCCATTTGTCCCTGGAAATTTGAAGACTCTGCGATGAAAAAAACAAGGACAAAAGCAATTAATATGTAAAACTATACACTATTTTTACTTTCTTTCTTGGGAGTTTAAATACATCCGTTTTAGATTTTTAGCATCCAATCCATCTTCAACCCAGAAAATGTTGTAACTTTCAATCAGCAACACTGTTTATCATGAATCTTTATGTTTGTAAAGCATTACTCAAGATGTACAAAACAAGGAGCAGGGTGGATGTTGAACATGAGAAAATAGCAACTCTGATTAATACATTCAAGGTCACAATTTTCATTGTATAATTAATTAAATTTTTACAGAATTTATATCTGTATGGTTTAATAGAGCATGATAAGTTGTTTACAAAATCAAAGTAGGAGAGATGATGAGAAATGATTAATTTGAAAAATACAAATGAATGATTAACGTAGTGTGGGGTATATGCTATGCCTGTGGACATTGAAGGATTTCCGTGAGTGACTAAAATGGGATTCTCATTGAAGGGAACCCAAATCAATTTGAGGATACTCATTGAAGGATCTGTACAGAACAATATTATTGAGGGATAAAAGCAGAGGAAATAATATCACACACAAAACAAAGTAAATAATGTTATCACTCTAGAAACTTGAGGAGAAAAGGTTTTTGAGTTTGTACAAACTCATCTAAACCTTGGACGGTTTAAAAACATGACACCAAGAATTCCTAAAATATAACAAAATTAAATATTAAAAAAAAACGATCATCAAAATGTTACATTTGGTTTATATTCTTGGAGACGATGGTGAGTTGAGAGAGAGAGAGAGAGAGTTTGGAATTGAAGTTGGAGATGAGGGAAAGCGGGTTTTGTTGTTCTACAATTTTAGGACCAGTAGTGGTTTTCTTTTGTTGGGAAAAGGAGACAAAATGCGAGGGAAGGTTTAGAGACGACAAAAAGGAGAGGTAGATGTCCGGACGCGGGCAGTAATGAGAAACTAGTATGAGGGAGAGCCTTTTATACATCCGCGCACGCTTAATAATAGTATTTGTAAAGAGTTATTCTAGACGGACACCACACGCAGAATTGGACACATTTTTTAGACACTGACGTGTCATATTTGTATTTGCTCGTGTCTGGATTCCGTACAGATTTTACTAGTATGGACCTCAAAATGAGCCAATACAAATGTGACACGTCAAAAAATATGTTCAATTTTGCGTGTACCCCAAGAATTATCCATTTGTAAATCAACTTCCCGATACTTTTTTTTTCCAAAATACACATATTTACAAAATTATCTATAGGACACTTACGATTAGGGCTGTGCTTTTTTTTCCGAACATTTTGATTTTTCCGATATCCGATCCAATATTTTCCGATTTTGGAAAGTATATAACGTTTTTGATTTTTCCGAAAAAAATCGGATCGAAAATTGGAAATAATTCTGAATTTTTAATTTTTCGATTTTCTGATCCGATTTTTCTCGAAACTATGCCGATCCGATTTTTCCGAATTATTTTCTATTTTTTCCGAAATATTTTCCGATTTCTAATTTTTTTAATTTTTTTAAACATTCTCATGTGTCCCATATTGGCTAGGAGAGGAAGAGAGGCCCAAAAAGTCATCTATAAAAGGAGAATATCCCTCTATCCTCTACACAAATGAAAAAAATGGTTAAATCCTTACATATTTACATGTTGGGTTAAATATTTTTTTCGATTTCTTTAAAATGAGAATTTTGAGTAATCGAAAATCCTATATTAATTTTTTTTTAAATTTTGGAATTTCCAAAATTTCTGAATTTTTAGTATATTTTTTGAATTTCCGAAAATTTCAGATTTTTTTTCGATTTTTCCGAATTCGGAAACTCTTTTGATTTTCCAAAAAAATTGGATAGGAAATTGGAACAAATATTTTCTTTCGGAAAAAATTGGAATTTTTTTCGAAAGGTCATTTTCTAGATCTGATCCGGCCGAAACACAACTCTACTTACGATCAACTTTCGTAATATTCTACGAAAAAAATAGGTTGTTCCATACAAACCTTGGAAAATCACGAAAAGAATAGGTTGTTCCATACAAACCTTAGGAAATATTTTCATGTAATTTACAAAAAATTAAATCAATCCATCAAAATAATTTTTAAGATAACTGGATTATATGACCTATGCAACTGTAATATAGGACACCATAAATTCAATCAACATCTTATTATAGTGAGTCATCCCGCATTGCCACTGATGCTTTCAAGTTGCAAGGAAGAAAATTACTTCTAGCTTAGCTTTGAAAAACCATTCAACATATGAAAAGCTCAAAATGCATAAAAAGTAAGACAGTAAAGCTAGGGGTAATAACAATAGTACAAGTAAAAAAATATATTACCATCCTAAAATATGTTCAATTTATACCAATACAAACGAAGCGCATCTCCACTACATAATTGTTGTTCTTAGTGGCGGAGCCAGGAATTTTTAACAGGTGGGGCACAATAAGATAACTTGCGGGGGTTCGGGGGCGGTAGCCCCCAGTGTTTTTTTTAATGGTTATTCATGCATTTATACTTTGTGGCTAAAAAGACAGAGATTCACATAATAATTGTAATAAAATAGAACAAACGAAACCATAATACTTCATTACTAAAACGAGTATCCAAAATCTGAATTTGTCATTACAAGTATTAATCAAAATATAAAACAAACAAACCACAATCTCCCTCTACGATTTTTCATCTTTTGAAATCGATCCAGAATTGCGTCATTGGAAATGCAATCAAAGACATCTTTTTCGATATACGTCACGCAAGAGTCACTTAGCCAACCATCCCCCATACGGTTTCAAAGATCAGTTTTTACGATGTTCATAGCAGAAAATGACCTCTCAACTATAGCTGTGGTAACTGGTAGAATTAATGACAACTTTATGAGCCTATAAACTAATCCATACATAATGTGCTTTCTTTTCTCTACCATTTTCCTAGACAACCTACTTATCCCATCCACATCAACAAAGTCACTATCGGATTTGATATCGAGTTCCTACAACTCAAGCTCATTCTGAAGTACAACACGCTCTTGCTCGGTGAAATCGTCAACATAAAGTTCATATAGACGAACCAACTTGTTTATATCAAAAGCAACAAAAGAATAAGCGGGATCAACTGATGCCATGCATAAAAGCAATTCGGAATTCACCTCATCAAAACGGTTGTTAAGTTCAACAAGTTGTTTATCCACGCAAAGGTAGAACAAGTCAACTTTATAGTGATGTAAATTTGTGGTTCTCAATCCTCTCATTGATCTTCCCAAAAGACAAAAATCACTTTCCATGTTAGGAATCACAATATCATTTTTCACAAAAAAAGACGATACCTCCATCAAAAGATTTTCCCACCCACTATCCCTCAATTTTTGCATTCGGCTCTTTGACAACTTCACTAAAGTCATTTCATTAACAATGTCTTGTTCTTTTCGTTGAAGATCTTTAGAAAGTTCATTACTTATTGCAAGTACATTCTTCATTAAATTTAAGGTGAATACATAATCAAATGATTGCATTGATTTCATCAAATTAATCGCCTAACCCTTTTTATCCGTGGAATATTCCCCCAAATCATCGAGAACACCAAGCACGGATTCATACATTAGAATCAAATTAATCAAGGTCCCAAAGTGCGAACCCCAACGTGTATCACCGGTGCGTTTCACACAAGTTTCTTGATTTAATCTCCGACCACTTGATATTTCACCACTAACCAATTGATATTTAATCCGCTCCACCTCTTTCTCTCGTAAAATGTCGTGACGCTTACAAGATGCGCCCACAATGTTCACTACATTATTAACTAAGAAGACGAACTCATCAATGTGCTTAAAATCTTTTACAAGTGACAACTGAAGTTGATGTGTAAAACAATGTACATAGAATGCTAATTTGTTCTCCCTTAGAATAAGTGATTTAAGCCCATTGTACTAACCTTGCATGTTACTTGCCCCATCGTAACCTTCACCCCGCAAATTTTTTACACCCAAGTTATGTTTGTTGAAAAATTGATCTAGTGACGCTTTTAATAATTTCGCGGTAGTGTCAGGAACATGTACCATACCCATTAATCTTTCCATCACATAACCCCTCTTATCCACAGAACGAACTACAATAGACATTTGTTCTTTAATTGATACATCACGTGCCTCGTCAATCAATATTGCAAAAGGATCTCCACCAAGATCTTTTAATATTGTATTAGTAATCTCACTCGCAATTTCATTTACAACATCCTTTTGAATGTCAGGAGATGTCAATTTATGATTACCCAGTGCATTTTTAAGAACAACTTTGTTAACTAATGTATCTCTTTTGCCAAACAATTCTAAAAGTTCAAGAAAGTTACCTTTATTCATGGAGTCCTCTTATTCATCATGAGAACGAAAAGATAAGGCTTGCCGCAAAAGAAACCGAATCACATTAATAGTTGTAATTAGTCGTACACGATAATCATCTTTACATTCCTTCAATTGCTTATCAAATAGCGCCGCAATATGTTGATTTTGGTTCAATAAATTTTGAGTCGTCATGTACGCCGCATTATGACCCTCGGTGTTAGCATGCCTTTGAAGTCGGTCTTTTTGTTTCCAATTGTCAAAACCATCTCTAACAAAAGCATCACTTTTATATCTGTCCGAGGATTCCAAACAAAATAAATAACAAGGCAAACAAAATGCCGCATCCTTTGAAACGCTATATTCCAACCAACTACCAAATTGGGTGAACCAATTCGAAACGAACCGTCGTTCCTTTTCTCCCAATGATTTTTGAGGATAAAGAGGCATAAAGGGTTGACAAGGACCCATTTGCAAGTATGCTAGTCAAACTTTGTCTTGATCGTTCGCATTATAATATCAAATGCGTGGTCGTAAGCTAGGACCCGATGGAAGATTTGTCAAATCAACTTCAATGCGAGTTCGATACACTCTTGAAGGTTCCACTTGGATAACTTTGGTTGGAAGCGGCGTGACATTGTCATTTGGAGAAACTTCTACACAGGCTTTTTAAAAAAAAATAATTATCAAGAGACTACAATTAAAAAAATATTATTAAAAACCTTCAGGAGATTGCAATTAAAATGGTTAATACAATTTACAATTTATCTACTTCTAAAAAAATGGACATTAAAAATTGGGCTATTACATAGAAAAAAAATGGACTATTATTATAAAAAAAAATGGACCCCAAAATGGAGCTTCTGCATAAAACCCATCAGAAAAGGCACTGCCTCCCTCCCGGACCACAACAACATAAATTCACAATGGACATCAAACATAACCCCCAATATAAACATATACAAAAATCTCCAATGATTTGAGTATCTTCATAAATAAAACCCCCAATACAAATATAAACATAAACTGGAGCTTAGCATAAATGGGTAGACTGGAGGTAGTGTTTGATTTACCTTCATCACGATTCATCGGAGGGAGCTT
Organism: Sambucus nigra; assembly: GCA_949130495.1. Taxonomy (NCBI): domain Eukaryota; kingdom Viridiplantae; phylum Streptophyta; class Magnoliopsida; order Dipsacales; family Adoxaceae; genus Sambucus; species Sambucus nigra. The sequence goes on along the minus strand of OX422208.1, from coordinate 825,396,737 downwards.
GAGTAAAAGAAGAGGAGGAGGCCGGACCGGAGAGGCGATCTTGAGCGAAGCAGAGGATGAGCAGATGAGGTAAAAGGGGAGGTGAAATAACTTTTGTTTTGGGAGAGCTGTGTGCTTATCTGTATGTAAGCTGTAATATAATTTATTTATTTTTTTGAAATCAGGTGTGGGGCACGTGCCCCACTCACTAACTCATTCCCTCCGCCAATGGTTATTCTCCCACTATATTAAGTCAAGGCCCATTTTCAGTGTTCATACTTAGTTGGTAGAATTCGATGATGTGTAGAATTTAAAAGAGGGAGCCTTCTTCCTCATCTTTTTCTTCTTGCCTTTAATTAATAGAATGTGATAATGAAATAATAAGGTAATATCAAATCGGATGAGAAAGAGAGAATATGAAAAGGGTAAATAATTTTAGAGCAAGTAATTATTTTTAGATCAAGTAAATATGAATTTTTAATTTAGATCAATTATATATTTTTTTCATTTCCATCTTTGAACATTTGTTAAAATAATACATAAATAATACAAAGTTAAAAGGGAGGTAAATCAATATTTGAAGTATATGCTATGTTCTATTTTCTACATTGAAAATGCAAAGGAGTAATAAAAATTAAAAAAGAAAGCCCAAAGGAGAGCCATATAAATAGGATTTACTCTAATAGTGGGCTATATACCGAACAATATAATCATCCACTCTATGTATATATGTATGTGTATCTCTTCAGATCTTGTCTTACAAAACCAAGAAATATTAAATCAACAAAAAAATCTATAAGAAGAGAAACTAGTAAACAGATCGAAGGACGGATTCTTCATCTTCTTCACCAGTGGTGACAACGATTTCTTCGATTTTAACGATGGCTGAAAAATTAAGATAAACAGTTATAAACATAAATGGAAAACTCGGTATAACATATCTCAAAAGGGTTTTTTACTTGATATCCAACTCCAAATTATGAAAAAAAAGACATACACATATCAATAAGATATATTTGTAATATTTTTAGTACAACGAAATGAAAAGAATGAAAGAGACATATAACCATATAAGTTACAAAAATAGAAGAATATAGAAAGGAAATGAAGAGATAGAGCTTTGCGACTTTTGAGAGTTACAGTATAATCAAATGAGAAGAAATAAAGAGACATGGAATAAGTTAAAAAATAGAGGGATAATGAAAGTAGATAAAGAGACAAAGCTTTGTGACTTTTGAGATTTACTATTAAGAGAGAGGGGGAGACTAAGAGGGTAAAAGGAATACCCCTTCCATGTGGACACTCTCATTGTGAGTCGTTAATAATGATTGTTTTCCATTCTAGTATAGTAGTATAGATTGGGTGGTGTTTCAAATTTTATACATTTAAACAGTTGAAAATGATTTTTTATACCATTTTTTTACAAATCACCTCATCTCAACGGTTTTTTATTGAATTTTTTATTAAAACAATTGAAGATAATCTTCTAACTGTGAAGACTATATCCATAAAATTTCATCAAAAATTTTAATAAAAAGGCTTGCTCCCTCCTAACAACTCGTACCTCATACTGAATACAACTTCTGGCGTCTGAACGATGAGGCTGGAATTTTCTTGTGAGTGAGTTTCAAAAAGTCTTATTTGGCCTTTAGCTCCCACTAATATGTCAACTTTACAATTTGGTACGAAATAATTTTCATGTTGCACATTTGACTCTCATTTTGGACGGAATGCTTCCATTAACCTATGTTGACCGTTAAACGATACTTTTTTGTATTGAAATAAAAAATTACCCTTATCAACATCAACATCAAACCAAACAAAATAATCAATTTATTTTATATTTAAAAGGGGGAAAATTACGAAAATAGTTTTTGAAGTGCTTTGGTTTAAAAAATATATATTTTTTCCTGTTTAAAAACATAAAAATATTCTTTAAAAAATGTTTTGTATAGACTGTAATTTTACTATTTTGTTTAAAAAAACTATTTTTATACTTATTTTCACTTTAAACATAAAAATTATTTTTAAAAAATTAATTTGTCCAAATTGTTTCTAATAGTTTTTGTTTAAAAAAATGTTTTAAATATTATTTCCCTTTTTAAACATAGAAACAATTTTTTCAAACTCTTTTGTTAAATCTTTTTTTAACCATTTTTTTATTTTAAAAATAATGTTTTTAGACTTATTTCCCTATTTAAACATAACAACTCTTTGTTTTTCAAAACAAATGTTTTGTTTAAATTGTTTTTTAAAAGTTTTTGCATTAAAAAAATGTTTCTGTACTTATTTACCTTTTAATGTAGAAACTATTTGTTTAGATTTGTTGTTAACTTTTTTTAACGATTTTTAAAGAAAATTATATTATTTCCCTCTTTAAACATAACAACTATACTTTAAAAAAATATTTTGTTTAAACTGATTTTTAGTGGTTTAGGTTTCGGAAAAAATGTTTTTTCAACGTGGAAGCTATTTTTACATACTAAAAAAAGTTATTTTACTTGAGCTTGTTTTTTATTGGATTCTTTTTTTTAAGACAAAACAATAATTTTATATTTATTTCCCTTTTTAAACATAAAATTTATACTTTTTAAAAAAAAAGTTTTGTTTAAACTGTTTTTAATGGTTTTCGTTTAGAAAAAAAATTCATTATTGAAATTATTTTGACATAATAAAAAACGTTATTTTGTTTAAGCTCGCTTTTTTAACAGTTTTCTTTTTTTTTTTACAAAATAGTATTTTTAAATTTAATTATATTTTTTAAAAAGGAAATAAGTAAAAAAAATGGTTTCAACATGTACAAAAAATTGTAATCATTTTATCTGTTGCAATGTCACAAAAAATAATTAAAAAAGAATAGAAAAATCTCTATTATATGTGTCAGGAGATGATCAGAGAGATGCTTAACGTAAAAAAACTTGCTACTTAACAATGCAACAGCTATTGCATGACATAATTCAATTTAGGAAACTCAAGGTGAATGTGACAAAAGTCTAGGAGTGCCAATTAGGAATGTACCCAAGGGAAAAAATAAAAAATAAAAAATAAAAAAGAAGGTATGGATCATAAAGGAATTGTTAGTTAATTTTAACCAACAACTAAAATAAGGAATGAAAACATTACTTCAAAGCAACACACTACTCTTTAGAACTAGAACCAGGAAACTCAGGGTAAAATTGAGGGATTTAAAAGGCAATTAAAATGGCTCGCACTTCACCTCCCCTAATTCAAAAAGTGTAACAAACAAATCTCAAGTACTCTAACAACGAATTCTTTAATATTAAAACAAAAATATGTAATTAAAAAGGGGGGGGGGGATTAGCAAGTTAGGGATTTACATTAAATTATATAACTTCAATTACCAAGTTTCAAAGTCTTGTAGTAATGGAGATCATAAGAATATTGTCTCATCTCAAGGTGAAATAGATAAGAAGCATGTCCAAGGCAAGATTACAAAAGGAGAGCAATTGAGCAAGCGAGTAAATAACCTTTCAAACTCGACTTCCCCTCTTGATTGAAACCAAGCTCTCTGTGTAGATAACAACCTGCATAGTTGTAGCATCCCCCTCTTGAACTTGATATTCCTTCAATTTTTGAGTGTTAAGGTCACAAGAAACCAATTGTCCATTACTCCCCTCAAAAAGTAGCTCTTCGGACTTCCAAAATGATATTGGTGAATAAACTCCTGAAAGAGGTCCGATGGTGAATTGCTTAGTCCATGACTCCTTCACACCATATTCATTCATAACCCATATGTCGAAGTAGGCATCCACTAGTGAAGGAACATAAAGAGTCAACGCAAGGGATTCATTTAAGACTGCAAGACCCTTGTCTTTTCCATCCGCGTAAAAGCACACATCAGGAAAAGGTATCACTCGGAACACCTCAGAGCTCATGTTGAAAGAAAGAATTATCTCACATTTATCGCCTTCGGAATCATTGTATGCATACCAATGAAAAGCTCCATTGAATAGCCTCTCACAATAGGGGAAATGCGCAATATAGGGCACCGTGTCGTCAACTTCTCTCCAACAATCCGTACTTAAGTTGTATATTGTAGCTTTCACGGAATGGGGCTTATAAAACGGATCATCATAGAAGAAGTCAATGATCCTAACAAACTTGTAATCATTATTACGTGGATCAAACCCAAATCCCGTAACCAAGCCATAATTCATCAAACCCGGTGCACATGTGAAGCGAGGACCAAGAACTACCTTGAACTCTCTAACAGCGGGGTTACATAAAACAATATCAACACCATCAGTAAGACCAACAATGCCATTACATGGACCCAAAAGTCGTACAACTTTTTTCTTTAAAAACGGCACATCTATGTCTATAGTAGTTGCAACATCGAGAGCTTCCTCAGACATAAGGGACAATACATTTTTGTTGTCTTGTTGAAGGAATCGGCAAGCGAGGATGTATTCTTTTCTGTTGAGTATAGCTTCATTGAGGTGCTTGGCAATGAAATCAGGGTTATCTACCATCGCACACCAAGTTTTACAAACAGACCTGAATCTCAACAATGATTTCACAGGCAACATGGATAGAACCTCTATCATGACATCTTCAGGCAGCTTACCACTTGCCATTTGTCCTTGAAGAGTCTGCGATGAAAAAAAAAGGGCAGAAGCAATTAATATGTAAAAATATACAAAATTATATGCACTATTTTTACTTTCTTTCTTGGGTATTTAAATACATCCGTTTTAGATTTTTAGCATCCAATCCATCTTCAACCCGAAAAATGTTGTAACTTTCAATCAACAACACTATTTATCATGAATCTTTATGTTTGTACAGCATTACTCAAGATGTACAAAACAAGAACGAGGGTGGATGTTGAACATGAGAAAACAGCAACACTGATTCATACATTCAAGGTCACAATTTCATTGTATAATTAATTTTTTTTTACAGAATTTGTATCTGTGTATGGTTTAACAGAGCATGATAAGTTGTTTACAAAATCAAAGTACAAGAGATGATGAGAAATCATTAATTTGCAAAATACAAATGAATGATGAACGTAGTGTGGGTGTGGACATTGAAGGATTTCCGTGCTAATTAAAAATGGGATTCTCATTGAAGGGAACCCAAATCAATTTGAGGATACTCGTTGAAGGATCTGTATGGGACAATATTATTGAGAGACAAAAGCAGAGGAAATAATGTTATCATGACACCAAGAATTCCTAATATAAAACAAAATACAAAATTAAAAAAAAAAACGATCATCAAAATGTGACCTTTGGTTTATATTCGTGGAGACGATGATGAGGGAAAGTGATCTCTTTCAGGATAGTGGTTTTGTTGGAGGACGGGACTATTTGTGACCTGTAGTGCTTTATATTCGTGGAGACGGTGCCGACGCTGTTGAGAGAGAGAGAGAGAGTTTGGAATTGAAGTTGGAGATGAGGGAAAGCGGGTTTTGTTGTTCTCCAATTTTAGGGCCTCTAGTGGTTTTCTTTTGTTGGGAAAAGGAGACAACGCGAGGGTAGGTTTAGAGACCACAAAAAGGAGAGGCAGATGTCCGGACGCTGGCAATAATGAGAAACTAGTATGAGGGAGAGCATTTTATACATCCTCGCACGCAATCCGCCGGACGCTTAATAATACTATTTGTAAAGAGTCATTCTAACATGTCACATTTATATTCGCTCGTGTATGAGTTTCGGATGAATTTTACTGATATGAATCTTAGATACGAGTCAATACAAATGTGACACGTCAAAAAATGTTTTCAATTTTGGATGTACCCTAAGAATTATTCATTTGTAAATCAACTTCCACATACTTCTTTTTTCCAAAATACACATTTACAAAATTAGATTATGTAATTTTAGGATTTAAAGCGGCACTAAGTTGTTAAAGAAAATATTTTTTAGTGCCCCTTTTTATCGCAATTGGTTAGTGCCGTTGGCGCGGATCCACATTCATTAAGCAATGTGGGTCCGCGCCAGCCACAGTAACCAATTGCAATAAAATGCGGTACTAAGTTGTTAAAGAAAATATTTTTTAGTACCGCTTTTTATCATAATTGATTAGTGCAGCTGGCGCGGATCCACATTCATTAAGGAATGTTGGTCCGCGCCAGCGACACTAACCAATTGCGATAAAAAAACGGTACTAGAAAAATATTTCTATAAAAAAAATCCTATGTTGTGTTTAGTAAAAAAAATGCATTTCATGTCGTGTCACTTTTATTTGAGCGGTGTTTGTGCTTGGTAAAAAACTAGATTATGTTAAAAAACTAAATTATTTGAGTGATGTATATTTTGACGTATATTTTTTTACATATATTTATATATAGCGTGTATTTAACGTATATATAACAAATAATCTAGTTTGTAGTTTTTATTTCGATCGTGATCATGTTTGTTAAAAAATAAAAGATTCATAATCACATTGTGTTGTTTTTTAATTGGTTTGTGTTAAGTTAAAAGAAATGATTTTGTGTCTCATCTTGTTGTATTTTAATATATTATAATTTTAACATATATTTTTTTACATATATTTATATACCGCGTGTATTTATATTTTTAATTGATCTGATTTTTTTAATTGAAAATTATATTTTGCAAAAGAAATAAATTTATAAGGACAAAGCAAATAAGTATATTTTTTTAATGATGTGGCTTCAAATTTTAACTCTCAAATGAAGATTATTGCTTTGATGGAAGCCATGGCCATGCCATGTCAGCTGACACATCAGCCGGTGTAGCTATCCGGTTGATTGAAACCGGTGAAAGAAGCTTTATTTGTAAAGAGTCATTCTAAACGCACAAAATTCGATAACTGACGTGTCACATTTGTATTCGCTCGTGTTTGAGTTCCGTATGAATTTTACTTGTATGAATCTCAGATACGAGTCAATACAAATGTGACACGTCAAAAAATGTGCTCAATTTTGCATGTACCCCAAAAATTATTCATTTGTAAATCAACTTCCCCATACTTTTTTTTTCCCAAAATACACATATTTACAAAATTATACCACTGCTGGATCAGGGAATGTAGGGTTAGGGTTTGACAGGACAACGTTTTTTGGGGGTAGAGGGGTGAAGATGGTTGCAGAAGCGTGGATTGAAACATCTTGGTGTCTAGGGTTAGGGTTAGGGTGTTGGGTGGTGGTGGAGGCGACTCTCAAGATCGTCAAGTCGCGCTAAGAGATGGTTCAAGACCCCCTCGAATCGATCGTAACGAGCTTCCATGGGAGCATATCTCCTCTTAAAACACATTTGTTGTTGTTTACGATTTTTTGGTGTTTTTTCACAACAACAACAACGGGTGGAGCCAACGAGTCTCTGATATCGATTGACGTAAATAACGTCAAAAGGAAAATAAGATGAAGATATCTCATGTCTTAATTATTTTTTATAAGTCTCAAATAGGTAGAATACTCCAAATAAGGCTACAAGAGGAGTATTTATAGGGGGAAGTAGCTTAGGCTCTAAGCTATGATTCTAATTACAAAAATACCCTTAATTGCCTTTGCCACATCCTTCCCTAAATACCAAATAAACAACTACTAAAAGGAAATACAACTAAGTAAAGAAAATAATATAAAAATATTATAAAATCCTAAAAATTATGAAAATGCCCTCTAGCTTCTTGATTCAGATCAATGGATATCTCTAAATGGGGAATAACTTGAAAACTTTTTTTTTTGCATCTGTGGTGTTAAACCACCTCTTGTTTTTATATAGAATGCGTCATCTCTAGAGAACTTGAGACAGTTTAAATTATGTTTCTCAAAAATTATTGCAGCCTTGGTTTCATGTTGTACAATGAGTTGATTCTTGATGAAGGATGGAAATTATTTGTCACCTTATCTCTCTAGAAATGGCATATCTTCTCATGATATATTCTTAACTTTTATCATACACGCATTCCTGCATAATATGTTCATTTTTCAAGTTGACTTGGATGGTTGAGGTGTATTTTATTTAATTTGTGTTAGTCAGCACAGAACCAATAGGCGTTGTCTAACATATGTTCAGTTTTTAATTAAACATAATCAACTATTCTATATGCTTTATTTTCTTCCTGTAAACTGTAAATGGTTGAACTTGAGTCCTTGAGCATTCATTGCATTTTGATTGAACATGTATGAATGGACAATTCTATTTGCTCTCTTTCTGTAGCTAAAACTTATGGAATGTGTGATACAAAGTACCTAATATATGTTTTAGAATAATTATTGGAGTTGTAACTTAGTTGTGTAAGCAATTAAATTTTCTAAGTAGTTTAGTTCTATATAATTTGTTCAATTATGTTACCAAAGATGTTACTTAGGGAAATGAGAATATTTTTTTTAGTTTTTTATATGTTTATAATATTTTTGTATTTTATGGAATATCCCTTCTATATCTATGTACTTGTGTTAGTGTCTGTGTGTGGTTATCTATCTTTATATAAAATGGTGTTATTTATGATAATTCTGTATCATTTTCATGTAGACCTTCTTTAGAATTTTCAAGTCTGGCAATTGCTTGACTAATTTGGTGTGCATGTGAATTTGTAAGTTTCTCTCCCGGGGAAGAAATTGAACTCTTTAAGGCCTGCTTTCTAATTACTGTACATTTAAAAAAAAATCCTCTGAGCTTCCTAAGGTTGTTGCATAGGTTTGTGATTTTAATAGGGTATTTGTCTTACTCGTCCCTTTTGATATGTGTGAACATACTGACAAGAAGGTCAGTTGAATAGACTAGCCTTTGTGTTTATTTCGTAATTGTTAGATGTACCATGGACATGTATTAATATAACCATATCTTTTTTTTTAATATTTTGAGTTACATTATGTTTCAATTTCAATTGTTTTTTAGTTCTCAAACGTGGTTTGGTAGTCAATTTTTTAACCTAGCAGCTGATATATGGTGTAAGTTTGTACACGTGTTGAAATAGTTTTGTCGTAATGTAACTAATTGGGGATTTCATGAACTTTTAGTGAGCTGAAGTTGTTGGGTGGTCCCTACTTGTTCATATTTGCATTGGATGATAGGGGATTATGGGTTGTTAGTTGTACTAAGCTATCGTAGGGAGCGAGGATGAAATGAGATGGAATGGGTAAAGACTGTGGAAAAGGTATGTGTTAGTCTACACTTTTATGTCTTTTTTATGCATTTAAAGTGAGACATTGTGAGACTTGCATGGTATCTCTAAAACTAAAACAAGACTTGTTTGTAACGTACCTCCTTTTTTTCTTTTGATCGGTTGGTTCTTTTCAGGCGCTCTAATGTTTTTCTGATTTTTATCTATAGCTTTGATAGGTATATACGAGACATTTAGGTGGGTTTCACCCAAAATACTTATCCAAAAAAAAGCAAGATTTGTTTAATATTCTTATTTTGATTGTATTTTTACATTGTCAATGTGTGACGAGTACCCATTACATATTTTTGCTACTTTTAACCGAGTTACACTACTGAGATGTTCAATTTTATTTTTACAGTAAAATAATACACGGTTCTCTTTTCAATTGTATTGAGTTATGATGGTCATCTTTCATCTAAATTTTTACAGTAAAATAATACACTACTGAGATGTCCAACACTCGCTGATCAACGCCAGGGTGGATCGCCCACTACCTGCAACCTCTAACGATAGCATATTAGAGCAGGTATGTTCACACACACAAAAAAAAATATATATATATATACATATATATATATATATATATATATATATATATATATATATATATATATATATATATATATATATATATATAATAAGTTAGGGAAGTTTTTGAATTGTCTACACATTTTAACGGTCAAGATGTGTGCCACCTACTTACACATTTTTACACATTTTAAGGGTTCAGATCACCTCCCTTTCTTTTTTACCAACCTATCCCTTATTTTACTTTGATTTCTCCCTCTTTTATATTCACCAAAATTACACTTTCATTAAAAAACAAGGGTTTTTTTGTAACATTCTCTCACTCATACTCTTTCACACAGACACCCTCACCCGTCTCCCTCATTCTCTCGCCCCAAACCCCAAACCCACCCCCCGTCGATTTCACCTCTCTCCCTCATTCTCTAGCTCCAAGCCCTAGCCGCTGCTGCCCTAGCCGCTGCTGCCCTAGCCGCCGCCCTCCTCCGTTCCAGGCAAGTCGTCTCTCTCTCTCTCTCTCTCTCTCTCTCACACACACGCACACTTACACACATAAACACACGCACACGCACACACAAACACGCACACACACACACTTGAACCATTTGTTTTAAAGTTTAGATGCATACACATGATTTTTGGTTCCTATTTTTTTTTGCTATGTACAGAACTCACACATGTATACCTGATGATTACATATATACCTGATTTGTTGTTGTATGTTTTTGATTTACTACAAATATTGTGTTTATATTACTGATTTGGGGTTTGATGTAACTTTCATTGACAATTTGGTAGGGAATCAAGAATTGAAGATCGAATCAGGTATGCCTTCTTCACTCTTTCTCAGATTGAGATTTTTTAGGGCTTTTTTTTGTTCATTTAAAGTGTTTTTTGGACTTTGAACCATTTGTTTTAAAGTTTAGATACATTTTTTCACTTAATCCTACACATGATTTTTGGTTCAATTTTTTTTTTTGCTATGTACAGACCTCACACGTGTATTGTGTTTATTAGGGGTTTGATGATTACATATATACCTGATTTGTTGTTGTATGTTTCTGATTTACAACAAATATTGTGTTTATATTACTGATTTGGGGTTTGATATAACTTTCATTGGCTATTTGGTAGGAAATCAAGAATTGAAGATCGAATCATGTATGCCTTCTTCACTCTTTTTCAGATTAAGATTTTTTAGGACTTTTTTTTTTCATTTAAAGTTTTTTTGGACTTTGAACCATTTGTTTTAAAGTTTAGATGCATTTTTTTTCACTTAATCCTACACATGATTTTTGGTTCCGTTCTTTTTGCTATGTACATAACTCACACGTGTTTTTTATTACATATATACATAATTAAATTTTTTAGATCTATACATTATATATATTCTAATCTTTTAGACATGTACCTAAGAATATTAATGTGAATAAGGGTTTTGTTTTTGGTATATAGGCTTGACCATGGTTGTAATTTGCAACTTTGTACTGGATTTTGTTTTGCCCCTGATTCTCATCTTTGATTCCCTTTTAGTTTAATGAGAGTGGGAGTGGGGTGTGTAATTATTTTGTGAATGGGAGGTATGAAGGGGATTGGGTGGATGGGATTGATGTGTATCTCCCCCCACCCCACCCCTCCCCACCCCACATCCTATATATTTATTTATAATATCAAACAGGATGCATATATGTAGATGCATATATGCAGCAGCATATATGCAGGCTGCATATATTTACCAGCATATATGCATATGCATATATGTTGCTGCATATATGCGAACCGTCATCGTTTTTCTTTCGAAGGCGAATTTTTAGATGTACAAACCTTATTTAGGACTGAAGTAACTCCGTGGAAGTATGAGCTTTCCTTAAAGGGAAAATAAATTTTCTGAAGTAAGCAACTGTGTACTGGATTTTGTTTTGCCCCTGATTCTTATCTTTGATTTCCTTTTAGTTTAATGAGAATGGGAGTGGGGTGTGTAATTATTTTGTGAATGGGAGGTATGAAGGGGATTGGTCCTCTTAGCTCCCCCCTTTCCCACTCACACACGCGCACGCGCACACAAACACACACTCGCACTGCATATATGCACTACATATATGGAGATTGCATATATGCATATACATATATGCAGATATCATATATGCATACACGCGCACACGCGCCCCCATCCGTCCCCTCCCCCCTTCCCCACTCACACACGCACACACGTGCACACAAACACACACACAAACATGCACACACGCACACACGCGCCCCCTGCCCGTCCCCTCCCCCCTTCCCACTCACACACGCGCACACAAACACACACGTACGCACACACTCGCACTGCATATATGCAGACACGCACACGTGCCCCCTGCCCCGTTCCCTCCACCCCTTCCCCACTCACACACGCACACACAAATACACACACAAACATGCACACACGCGTCCCCACCAGTCCCCTCCCCCACTCACACACGCACACGCGCGCACACACAAACATGCACACACGCGCACACACACAAACATGCACACACGCGCCCCCCGCCCGTCCCCTCACCCTTTCCCACTCACACACGCGCACACAAACACGCACACACTCGCACTGCATATATGCATACACGCACACGCACACGTGCCCCTGCCCCTGCCCCGTCCCCTCCCCCCTCCCCCCTTCCCCACTCACACGCGCAAACACAAACATGCACTGCATATATGCATACACGCAAACACGAGCACACGCACACACGCGCCCCCTGCCCCGCCCCCTCCCCTCTTCCCCACTCACACGCGCACACAAACACGTACACACTCGCACACGTGCACACATACAAACAGGCACACACGCACACACGTGCACTGCATATATGCATACACGCACACACGCGCCCCCTACCCCGTCCCGTCCCGTCCCCTCTTCCCCACTCACATGCGCACACGAACACACACACAAACACGCACGCACGCGCCCCCTGCCCATCCCCTCCCCCTTCCCCACTCACACATGCACACACGAGCACACACAAACACGCACAATAACAATTGGGATTTGCTTAAAAAAAATAAAGGGTTGTGATGAAAAATAAGATTTCGCTATCCCGTTCAAACGTTTTCTCATCTCGCTAAAATCCATCACACTTCCAATAAAACCAATACACGAAACTACCTCACTTTTACTTTCAGGTGTTGAGTCAAATGCCATATTTTTGGTTATCTGGTGGCCGCATCCACATATTCATCTTTCCAAGGTAGAAATTTGTAGTTATTATACTAAACCATTTGGGCTAAAATTCTATTTAGAAACTCACGTGATTTACTTTTTGAAAAGATTAATGATAATAACACATCTATGATATATGATAATAACACATAATTCAACTTCATATGGGCTAACATGTGTTCATTCTGGTAGATATTTCCTAGGGCCGATGAATGTTCACTTCCTCAATGTTCTGAACTACATTGGATGGATGAATGGTTAACGAGTTTTTCAAAGGTACGTCCTTGATTTGGAAAGAATTGCAGGTAAGAATTGCATGTTATTATGATTTGTGTGTTATTATGATTTCCGAATGTTATTGTGACTAATAGATACGCGGACCTGCAGAGCTGATTTTAGATCAAGAAGCAGTAAAGAGGCTGGGGTGTTCAACTAAAGTTACAAGGCAAAAAATAGATAAGGCATCATTCCTCACAGTGAACAAAAAATAGATAAGGCATCATTCTTACTTGATGTCACACTCCGTCCTTAATATATGCAGCGGGTAAGTCTCAAAACTGAAAACACTCAAATGGATTTCTTAATATCTGCTACACCACGAATCACCACGACACCGAAAACATTTCTCAAAACTAATTTTACCGGTGAGATGAGATTTCATGGGTAAGTTTTCCTTTTTATTCGTAATATTGGGTTTTGATTTTGGTGAAGTCAGTTATGTAGATGAGATTTCAAATGTATTATTGGAGAAGAGAAGTGTATCTCATAATAATTCAATGCTTTTACAATGGCATGTTTTGACTACAATTGTTAGTATACACTTTGCAACCTTCATATAGTCTCACAGAGGCTTAGAATGCAACATACATTGAGTCAACTTCACATAGGGTCTGCATATAGTCTCACAGAGGCTTAGAATGCAACATATGTACATTTAGAATGCAACATCTTGGATTTCAATCTTAATAGTTGGAATTGGGGAATTGAATTCCAGTTCTATTGTTTGGTTACGAAATAAATGACTTGATTACACACATATCCACACATATATACACACTCTGAAGCCACTAAAGAACATTTATATACATTACTCCAGCACACTGCACACACTGCAACACCAACTTGAAAAATATACATGGTCTGAATGTACATATACATGAATTCAGGTGCTATATTTTTAACAACCCGAATTCAGGTGCATATGGGCTTACCATTCCATCATTTTCTATTATTTCAAACATGGTCCAAGGTAATGCAGATTAGGGATGGGAGTAACAGATATCATACTATTTGTGTTTAGAATCTTTATAACCCCATGCTTTGAAGACTTTATGCAACTGTTGCAGGATCTAAATTCTGACTTTTTAAAAACTGTCAGGAGGGTTATGTCTTCGTAAAGGAAAGTGGGACTAAAAAACCTATTATTGCTTTTATTGCCAGAGAATGGGACATGCTGGATCCATATTATCGGGTCCAGCAAAAATTGGACCTGCAATGCATAAGGTCTTTTCTTACTTTTGAGGTATGCCCTATCGAAAAGGAACCCCAAAAAATCTCCATGACTAGATGGTATGTCTGCCTTTTTTTTTAAATAGATTGGGATATAGGTGAAAAGTTCATTCAGAAGCACTGAAAACGTTTGCAAAAAATGTTGGAGCAGAATAACTTTGAGATAGCATACATAAACAATCAAGGATTTTCACATTGCTAAACAGGCCAACCACATTACATAGTTATTAATGCCATAAGAGTTCAAATATTTGAATCGAAAAATCCCAAATAAGCCCCCAGTATACGAGTTCAAGTTTGCTGATGGAAGTATAATGCCATAAAATCTCTAGAGTTTGTTGATGTGTCTATGTTCTTGCTGCATGATATTGTATAGAATTGATATCTTATTTATTTTTTCTATCTTATAGTTGATGATGCTGTATGGTTTTATTTATTTTAATTATTTAATTGAGCAAGCACTTACCAAGATGTCTAATTTGAATTGAGCAGGCATTTGTCGGAGGACACGGCAGTCACTCGAGAGTCTTAGTTTGTTGCACATATATGCATATGATGCATATATATGCAGTTGCATATATATGCACATGCTGCATATATATGCATATGCAACATATATGCAGCATGTGCATATATATGCAGTTGCATATATATGCATCATATATATGGAGATTGCATATATATGAATATGCATATGTATGATGCATACATACGCATATGCATATCTATGGTTTTTGCTTAAGTGGCCATACTGGGGAGTGGGAGTGGGAAGAGGGGTGCGAGAGCGCTAATTTTTAGCATAACGGGAACCCATATCGCCTCGAGCATAGCTTATATAAATAATCAAAATTTGTAAACCTTCGTAGTCCGATCATATCCCCAAATCCGATCATATCCCTCAAGAGCATAGCTTATATGAATGCATGTGACCAATCCCAAGTACGAAGGACTAGGCTTTGTTGAATTGTTCCAAAAACTAGGATTGACCAAGCATTTTCTTATTATTATTTGTTTTGTGTGTATGATTAGTATTTTAATGCTAATGCCATGTACTTGATTAGTATTTTAATGCATTAGTATTTTAATGCTAATGCCATGTAAAGCTAATGCCATGTACTGGATTTCATATATATGCATATGCCAATATATTATTCATCACAATTATATCGGTTTCTTTATCATGTTATGTTTTGTTTTCAATTTTGGATGACATCCCATCTATTCCTATTAATTTGGTTACTGCTTTTTCATTGTTGTTGTTTATTGCATTCGTAATGTTTTAACCCACCCCACCCCACCCCACCCCACCCCACCCCACTAAATCTTCAATTTTCATCTTATTCAATAGTTGTCAATAGTCTTAGCTGATACACGCATTAATATATGCATTATACAAATAATATTGCATTTGATATATGACAACCCTGGATATAAATTGAGTCACAATATCATTTTTCTTACAGATTCCGGTAACCAGCAAACTTATATTGGAGAATTGGAGAAGTATATGTTGAAGTTCATATCGGTAAGTTCTCCTACTTTTTAGGTAGGTTCTTGAATTTTTTCCAGTTATGCATATGTTTTTGAAATTATTCATACCGACAGTGGTGCATACGTCTTATGTTGATGTTGCATGTTTTAGGGTGTGGGTACGTGCAAAGCTTTGTGCACTTGACGGTGATGCGTGCCGTTCTTGACTCAACAAGTTACCTGGTCGACTCGATTCGGAGGCTCTTATCAATAGTGTTTTAGTATGTACATATATTTGGAGTTTATATTTGATTATTGTTAAATTGATGAAGTGGTTGAAATGAGGTCCAATATGGACCTCGAGTATTGTAGTATTGCGGTTGTTGAGTATTTTTATTTTTTTAAACAGGGTGGATAGTCCTATAAATAAAGGAAATTCTGCCCAAATTTTTTAAAATTAGAACAAAAATATTGTACATGTATTTTGACTACCTTTTTTGTAATTTTAATGTAAACGAATATTGTTGCCATGGATTTGGGTTGTTTATTGATTATAGTGCCAGCCGAGTATGAATATAGTAATTTTTACTGTGAGTTACTTGAGCAAAGTTGTATTATATGCTTTAGAAAATTTTGAATGACATTTTTTTTTTTTCACTTTGTTGTTGGGTAACGATTTTTTTTTTTGCAATTACGTACTTTTTTGTTTTGCAATTAAACATGACACGACATGAAATATTATTGTTTACCTATTTCAAACATGACCCAATGTTTTTTAACAAAAAACGAACTTTACCAAAATAAACATGACATGAGATTTTATTACCAATTGTGAACACTAACGTTTGGCAGGATAGTCCAATAAATATAGAATATTATAGCTAAAATTTTTAAAATTACACTTTGTTTTGTCGAGGAATGAAATTTATGATTTTCTAATTACGCACTTCGAAATTTTTTGCGAATCTCTATTACATACTTTGAAAAATTGTCGCTGTTTCGCGATTACGTACTTTGAAAAATTTTCGTTGTGCCTTCAGGCACGGGCATACGCTAGTATATATATATATATATATATATATATATATATATATATATATATATATATATATATATATATATATATATATAGAGAGAGAGAGAGAGAGAGAGAGAAAGAGAGAGAGAGAGAGAGAGCGTATATGCATATATGCAGTGCGAGTGTGTGCGTGTTTGTGTGCGCGTGTGTGAGTGGGAAAGGGTGAGGGGACGGGCGGGGGGCGCGTGTGTGCATGTTTGTGTGTGTGCGCGTGTGTGCATGTTTGTGTGTGCGCGCGTGTGCGTGTAGGATTAAGTGAAAAAAAATGCATCTAAACTTTAAAACAAATGGTTCAAAGTCCAAAAAAACTTTAAATGAAAAAAAAAAGTCCTAAAAAATCTTAATCTGAAAAAGAGTGAAGAAGGCATACCTGATTCGATCTTCAATTCTTGATTCCCTACCAAATAGCCAATGAAAGTTATATCAAACCCCAAATCAGTAATATAAACACAATATTTGTTGTAAATCAGAAACATACAACAACAAATCAGGTATATATGTAATCATCAAACCCCGAATAAACACAATACACGTGTGAGGTCTGTACATAGCAAAAAAAAAAATTGAACCAAAAATCATGTGTAGGATTAAGTGAAAAAATGTATCTAAACTTTAAAACAAATGGTTCAAAGTCCAAAAAACACTTTAAATGAACAAAAAAAAACCCTAAAAAATCTCAATCTGAGAAAGAGTGAAGAAGGCATACCTGATTCGATCTTCAATTCTTGATTCCCTACCAAATTGTCAATGAAAGTTACATCAAACCCCAAATCAGTAATATAAACACAATATTTGTATTAAATCAAAAACATACAACAACAAATCAGGTATATATCTAATCATCAGGTATACATGTGTGAGTTCTGTACATAGCAAAAAAAAAAACAGGAACCAAAAATCATGTGTATGCGTCTAAACTTTAAAACAAATGGTTCAAGTGTGTGTGTGTGCGTGTGCGTGTGCGTGTGTTTATGTGTGTAAGTGTGCGTGTGATAGAGAGAGAGAGAGAGAGACGACCTGCCTGGAACGGAGGAGGGCGGCGGCTAGGGCAGCAGCGGCTAGGGCTTGGAGCTAGAGAATGAGGGAGAGAGGTGAAATCGACGGGGGTTGGGGCGAGAGAATGAGGGAGACGGGTGAGGGTGTCTGTGTGAAAGAGTATGAGTGAGAGAATGTTACAAAAAAACCCTTGTTTTTAAATGAAACTGTAATTTTGGTGAATATAAAAGAGGGGGAAATCAAAGTAAAATAAGGGATAGGTTGGTAAAAAAGAAAGGGAGGTGATCTAAACCCTTAAAATGTGTAAAAATGTGTAAGTAGGTGGCACACATCTTGACCGTTAAAATGTGTAGACAATTCAAAAACTTCCCTAACTTATTATATAGATATATATATATATATATACACTAGGATATGCCCGTGCCTGAAGGCACGATCATAATTTTTCAAAGTACGTAATCACAAAACGGCAACAATTTCCAAATTACGTAATTGCAAAACGAAAAAAAATTTGTTGCCCAACATATTAGATTAAACCCAAACCTTTTAAACAAATGAAAATGCAAACCGCAAATTTCTCATCTAGAATAAATTAGGAATAATGATATCCTTACCAATTCATCCTTACCCATTTCATACCGGAAGCCAACACAACAGTTCATCTATATCCCCAATCTTTCCTTTTACCTTCTTCAAGTTAAAACATGCACTTTCTAATAAATAATTATTTTGGTTAATAATAATATTTTAAATATTTTAAATTGATTTCTAAACAGAATAAAGTCTTTTAATAATAAAGTATTAACTAATAAAGTGCCAAAACAAAATTAAAGGATATTCTCTTAACTTTTTTAAAATTTATTTTAAACTGTTAAATTATTAGAATTATAATTTATTTTAGGATCAATTATTAAAAAGTCATACAAATATTTTTTTATACACATTTAACTCAAGTCTTTTTATTTTGTTCTAAAAAGTCACTCAAACACTCATTTAATCAATATTTTCTTATTTTTAAATGTCAGCACCAGCAGCTCTCCCACCCCACCTCCCCCACCCACCACTGTCGGAGCTCCGATGACCCTTAAATGTTAGCGCCAGTGCCCGTGCCTGAAGGGACAATGACAATTTTTCAAAGTACTAATCGTCATCAAGTCATATAAGTTTTGTATTATAATATCAACGGTGGTACAACGAATACTTCCAAAGTATTGAATTGACTAAATTATTTTGTAAAATAGTTTATTATAATAAAAAATGTAAGTTGTTTTAAAATATTTGGGAAAAACTTCCTTTATTTATAGGACTATTCACATGTATTAAGAACCAAGAAATAATCCGACACTACTAAATAAAAAACACAAAAACTATTTTATTATAAAGTTAAAAAAAATAATTTCTCATAAAGTAGTTATTACAATTCTCACAAACTATTTTATTACAATTCTCACAACGTAGTTATTAAAAAAATAATTTATAAAAATATAATTTGAGAAAGAATTGTAACCCTAATTAATTATTAAACATACAACACTCATTAGTAAATATAACTATCATTTTTTTAAATAACGAATTTAAAAAAAAAAAAAGTTTCATCCAACTGTTTTTTCAAAATATGTCCATTTAAAAAAAAATGATTTTAAAAAAACTGTTTATAATTTGTTTTTTAAAAAAAGTCCAATTTTATTTAATAAAAAAATGTCTATTTTTTAAATTTTATAATAAAATAATTTTTGTAATTATTTAATTAAAAAAATTATTGAGAGAGTTTGAGATTTGTTTGATATTAGGGTGAGGATAATTATCTTTTAACAAAAATTTGGAATGCCATTAGACTCGATGGAGTGCCATTAGTCATGCCCATAAGAAAAACCTAATAGCAACAGTAAAGGAATAATGAAATAAAACCTCAAAAAATGTCATCTGAATAAATAATATTACGACCCAATTAAAAGTACATAAATAATTAAACTCGTGAAATTAAACACAAAATAGTGATAAAAACCTCATGAGCTGAATCATAAAACCATCTAAACAAAAACCTATACCCGTGTTAAAAACAACCCCTAGTTAATAACACAACATCTAAATCTACTCGACACGCATGTTCAATAAAACAAAAGAGCAAAAAATGAAAAAGCACAAAAAAATTTAAGACAACTACTCACCACCACTGTAAAATAGTCATTACCTAGTGTTTTGGACAAACCATATGCACTAATCTCAAATATTACATACTAATAACAACCCACATAGCCTCTTGGTTATTTTATCAAACACCTCATCTGTACTCATGTAGCTGTAGGAGACTAAAAAAATAAGGGCCATGGTTTCATCGCCATCGTCATGGAGAGAGAGAGAAAAAAAGCTATTGGATCTGTAGTACTCTTAAAGAGAAGAGTTGTCTACCTACTGTGAAGATGGGGAGCTTCAGAACTCTTGAACATCTTTTTTCTTGAGCCATGCACATCAGGTGAGAGACATCAGACGTGAGTGAGGGTTTTGTGGGTATGTGATTGAGTTGATATTGCTATTCCTTGGTTCTATAATTGATCGGAGATGAGAGATATCAGAGGTGAGTTACCGGAGGTGAGCGAGGATAATAATCTTGATGTTGAGATGAGGGTTTTTTGTTGGGACCAAATTTCTCGTGAGATGAGGGAGATATAATGATATTGGGTCTTGCCATGCTCCACTTGGGACTCACCTTCACCAAACGCCGCTTCTAACACAGTAACACTGCCAAACGCCACGCTTCCAACACAGCAATACAGCAGCCACCATAACCAGAAAAGAGATAGCCATGGACAACCAACACAGCAACCACCACGGATTTGAGAGGGAAAAGAGATCTTGAGAAAGAAATAGGGGGAGAGAGAGAGAGAGAGAAAGGAGCCTTTTCAAAGGGGACCGGAAGTATGGGTTTTAAGAAATCGTGGGTGCAAGACCGGTATGCCTATTCTTTTAGACATCCTGCCAACATTTAGTGCCAAAAAACTCTAAGTACCTGTCAAAAATCAAAATCAAAATCAGAACACATGAATACGATGAATACGATGTTCTGAGTTCTTATACTTTGATCACTTCAAATTCAAAAAGAGTCCAAGGTTTGTTCTTACCTGCAGAAAAGAAAATACACAATCTTACACCAAAGCTACATGATCTTGGTACGGAGTACCATCTTCATAAACAAAAAATACAGGATCTTACCGAAAGAGGATCGCAGTGGTAGGTGAGAAAGAGATTTAGAGAGAGGGGTTCTGCGCATCATTTTAATGGAATTGACCGAGGATCCTTGATTTAGAGAGAGAGGTAGTGGTTGTAGAAAAGCTAGAGGATTGTGTAAGATCTCACGTGATGTGGAAGGGTTTCAAATTAAAGTGAAAACGTATTTCGATGCATCTCGAGCCACGCGTTCTGCATATTGAAGCGCATTGGATAAGTTTTTAAATGCCCGTAGTTCACGTGATGGTGAATGGGGTTTGAGAGAAATGTGAGAAGGTTTGGGAGAGTGTAATTTACATTGTTACCCATATTTTTGAATTTTGAAGAAAGGATAATACAAAATAGAATGTGAGAAAAAAAAGGGGGAATCCAAAATTGAAAGGGCAAAAGAGAAAATGCAAGAAAAAATTCATTCGATGACATCATAGCTTTAACTTGTGACATACATAACTCTTATATATATATATATATATATATATATATATATATATATATATATATATATATATATATATAAAGATGGCTAATGTGCATAATATTTCTTGTAGCACTAGCCTACCAAATCCCAAAGTCTAACCCGACTTCCCGATCTTATCTAAGTATTCTCTTACGTATAGTTTAACTCTCTGATTACATCTGGCCAACATGCTATTCTAACCAAGAACTAGCCTAACCATCCCGAAATCCCAACTCAATTTCCCGATCCCTACCCGTGAACGTTCACTCACTTATTCATGTATTTTTCTTACATGGAATCCATCCCTCGTTATCCTACGAAACTTCCTAACCCTCCCACTGAATTCCCAGAAACCTAAATCCATCACCGGACCCAAGATTCCATGCCCAATTCTCAAGCGGTCCAAATAACAAACACAAGGAAAATGTGGCAAGCTAGAAGAACCGAACTGGTTCACTGGCTGGACATAACCGATTCAGTTAACGAACCAATTCGCTCCCCCCAGTGAACCAGTTTGGTTTACTAGTTTGTCAGAATGAACTTTTAACAGAATTTCATCTTCAACCTTCATCCATGGAGGTCCTAACATTCACCAAATATATGAACCCTAAATCATACCTAATCATTATATTATTGTTTTCTACATAAAACCATCCCGAAAAACATCATCTAATCGTATGAACCTCAAATTTAATCTATGGTTACATTAATAATGAACCTAAATTCCTAGCTTTGGTTTCTTTCTCTTGATATGATCAAGAGCTCATTTTCTTTATAACTTCACATCCGATTTTCTTTGAAATCATTCTTATATTCTTCCTCTATCATTTGTGTGTGATAAACCCCAACTTTTCCTTGGTTTCCTAACCCAAAATCCCATATTTTACATGTTATTCTACACAAATTTTTAACATGAATAAAAGAAATTGCAATAATTATTAGAGCAAGTAAATTCTTACCTTCAAGATGATAAAACCCGAGTTCCTTATTTTGAAATCCTTCTTTTGGTGATGATTTACGCCCCTAAGACGGTGGCCTTCCTTCCCAACACCTTTTTTCTTTCTCTTTTATCACTTTCTCTTCTCTTTCCTCGCTTTCTCAAGGACCCTAGCCTCTTTAGGTGGATATATAGGAACCTTCCTCTATCAACCTTGATTAAATATAAACCTAAAACTCTCCAATCCCGAAATAGGGTTAGCCCTTTAAGTAAAATGACCCGTATGCCCTTCTACGACTCCCATTCAGTCGTAAAAGCCCCCGAAACCCAATTGTAACCCCCCGAGTATTTATTCTGACTATTTCGACCCATTTCGGACAATCGGTGCACTCAAAATTACCATCTCATTCACCTAACATAATTTTCCATCTCATTCCTGACACGACTCTATCCGCGCGTCCCGAATGAAATACCAATAACCCGTGGCTTTTACTCACGTACGGCGTATCATAATTTAATACGTTATTGTTTACTTATCACACAACTAAATAAAAATGAACATAAATATTAATCATTCTTATTCGCTAATTAGTATTTACCTTAGCCAATTTATTTTTTGATTATTTTACAATTACGTGCACACGTGTAATTTAAAATTTACATTGTTTTTTATAATAACTAATTTTTTAAATAACTATTTTTACAATTAACTGTTTTTTAGAATGACATTTTTTTTGAAAAAATGTTTTTATTTAAAAAATGTAATATGAAAGAAACGGTTATTTTTAAAAAATATTATATAAAAATAGAGTTATTTTTATGATTTAAAAAAATGTTATTTAAAACTTGAGTTTTTTGAGAGAAAGTTCTTTTCTAAAATAGGTTAGTTTTACAAAATGTTATTTAAAATTGTTTTTATAAAACAAATTTATTTGAAATTGTCACTTAACCAAGCGTCTTCCCCCAGTGGAATAACGCTGTTATTGGGATATTTTTGGGGGTGGATTGGGTTTGGTCCCCAGTTCGATCCGTGACACTGTCAAAATAATGCTTGGCCAGCGAAAGCCATGAACCGTAAATAAAAAATAATCGAGGTGCGCATAGACTGACACGGACATTTCATTGCATGCTACAAATTATTTTTTTTGAAATTGTCATTTTTACTGATCGAAGTGAACGTAAAATGTTTGAACCATTTTGGGGTACATTGTTGAAGCCATTTTTGCTTTACCTTTTAGTTGCAACTCAAACCCATAGCCAACGCCATAAACCTAGCACAGGTCCCCGGCCGGAGTCTATCTTTCTCATACACTGTACAAGAGTGTTAATGACGATGAAGTTATCAGCTGTTATTACTTCCCAAAACTTAAGCTTAAGATATGTGGATCTTCTAAAAACACTAGTACAAACTCGACTCATTCTCAATCAAGGGTTTGTTTCCATTCTCTACCTCATTATTCTACTCTAACTTCAGATCAAAATCTACAAATTTTCATAAATAAGTGCAAATTCGGGTTCAATAGCCTTGAAGATGCCCTAGCCTTGTATAATCAAATGACCCAAATGAGACCTTTGCCATCACTTGTGTATTTTAATCAAAAATTATACCACTGCTATTTCTTTGACCAAACAAATGGAGTCATTACGAATAGTTGAGGCCGACCTTTATAATCTTAATGTTTTGAATAAGGTGGATTTTGGCTTTTCTGTTTTTTCCAGAATCTTCAAACTTGGTTATCAACCAAATTGTATCACACTTACCACTTTGATTAGGGGCTTGATTGGCCTGGATAGAATGGGTGAGGCTGTACACTTGTTTAATGTAATGGAGGAGAAAGGCCTCCAACCCAATGTTATAACTTGTGGGACCATTATAAATGGCTTATGTAAAACGAGAAATACTAGCGTGGCTATTTAATTGTTTAAGGAGATGGAACAAAGAAATTTGGGGGCTAGTCTTGTTGTCTATAGCACAATTATTGACGGTTTTTGTAAGGATAAACTAGTCGATGCGACTTTAGACCTCTTTATAAGAATCATCTGTAAAGGTGGTATACCAGATGTCATCACATACACTTCATTGACCCACAGTCTTTGCAATTCAGGCCGGTGGAAAGACACTATGAAATTGTTGAATGAGATGGTGAATAGAAAAATAATCCAAATGTAAGGAATTTTAATAAAATGGTTGATGCACATTGTAAAGAACGTATGGTTGAAGAAGCGTTGGATTTAATTGAAATGATGATTCAAAGAGGTGTCAATCCTAATGTAGTCACATACAATGCGTTAATGGATGGATATTGTTTGCAAAGGAGATTGCATGAGGCAAAGAAGGTGGTGATTTGATGGTTGCTAAGGGTGTTATACCAGATGCTCATAGTTATAGCATACTGATTAATGGATATTCTAAGGAGTGAAAGATGGATGATGCCCAAAGGGTTTTTCATGAAATGTATCATAGAGGATTAATTCCTGACACCGTCACTTACAACATTCTTATAAGTGGCTTCTGCCGCGTTGGGAAGCCTCTTATTGCATTGGAGCTTTTAAATGAAATGCGGGCATGTGGTCAAGAACCGGATGTCATGACATATTCTATTCTGTTGGATGGTTTATGAAAAAATCAATGCCTTTCCAATGCAATGGACTTATTTCAAGAGATGGAAGATTGCGTCTTGCATGTTAACATTGTAGCTTATACAACCCTTATCAACAGTATGTGTAGAGAGGGAAAATCTAAGACTGCTAGGGAACTCTTTGATAGTCTTCCTGGCAGAGGTTTGCAACCTAATGTTCGTACGTACACTATTTTGATCAATGGATTATGCAAGGAAGGGTTGCTAAGTGAAGCAAATGATTTGCATGGAAGAATGGAAGAAAATGGTTGCACGCTAGATTGTTGTGCTTATAATGTTATTATCCAAGGATTTCTTCGAAATAATGGGAAAATGAGGGTAGTGAAGCTTAGTCGCGAAATGGTTAATAATGGATTCTCTGCAGATGTTTCTACAACCACTATATTGATGGATTCTCTAGCTAATGATGAATGAGGTCAATTGGTTTTGGAAATGCTTCATAAGGTTGTGTAATTTCTCTTTGGTTTTGAATGTGAGGTAGAACCATAGAAGTTTTTATCTTATGGCATGCTATAGAGCCAAGATTTTGGATGAAAGTTTGCGTCATTGAAAGGAGAAGTACATGATTTGTGTTATGTTGTTACATATGAAATAGGAATTAATAAAGGTTAGTCTTCATTTATTGAGAAAAGGCATTTATGTGCATTTTTTTGCTGAATTACTAGTTCAAAGTTAGATTTACTTTAGTTATTGTTAGATTTAATACGTTATTGTTTTTTTCCATTCTCGTTGTTCTCAACTGAAAACATCTGTTTCATATGAAACATTTCTGTTAATGTATGTGTGTTACATATTATACATCTATGTGTTTGCTATTTCACTATATTTTATTGACCCGGTCCTTTGAACGATTTTATTGCTTTTTTGGAAAAATAGGATTGTTAAAGACTACTTTAACTTATTATGTCATGAAGTGTTTAACGATGTTTTGCACTTTGTTATATCATAAAATTTTTTATTGACTCAACCATGGTTGTTATTGCATTTTCTAAGCTAGCAAACAGAATCTTCTATTTTGATTTTGTTGGATATGATTAATGCTAAGGTTATATGAATGTTTTTCCTTTTTTGGTTTCTTTTATGTGATTTTTTCGCCCCAGATTGCTAGTTTGATTTCGAATTGGTTCTTTACTTATTATTTTTTAACAGTGAATATATTTATCATTTTTCTATGTTTCTTTAAAATTTTGTGATCCAAATATTTTGTTGCCAATGTGTATCATGAGCTTGTTTTTCCGCTCTTCTTCTATTTGAAACACTCCGACTGATTTGCTTCTGATAAACCCGAAGAACTCAAATGTTCCTTATTTTTTTGTATTTACAATCAGAAAATAAATAATAAAAGGGCTTAGAATGTGTGTAAGTACACTGTATGTGTGTGTTGTTTCTGCTTGTGTTATAGCAGTGTTAGTGGTTGGTTGTGTACTGGAGAGGGTGTAGTTGTGTTCATGAAATCATGTTCAAGTAATAAATATGAAATAACATTGTAAATTCCATTTCTCGAGCACCGTCCGGACAAAATTTTAAAGTAAAATAATATCAAACAAAATAGGTCAGAAAGCTCACTAGTAGCTAAATATCATTAATAAGAATGAAATGATAATCTATAGCTTTATATAAATAGCCATTAGCTAAATATCATTAATAAGAATGAAATGATGATCTATAGATTTATATAAATATCCATTACACAATCATATAATGACACATGAGTGATGCATAAATAAGGGATGCAAACCACTAAGATACCAACCAGAATAGGAGGGTTTTCCTAAAGAGACAAATACACGCAGTACATGAGACGGGTACAATTACAACCAAGTTAAATAAAAGAAGAGGTGACTTTGAATCATTAAATAATGGTTTGTTGTTTGGGGCATTGGTGACTTTGGACATGAAAGTGAAGATAATTTTGGGGCAAGATCCCACCGTTGAAACTGAGGGCAGTGAAATTCTAATGAATGAAGAATTTTATACAGGAAGCACCCTTAGGCCCAGAGGCAAAGGGGGGACAAAAAATCAGTAACTAGTTGGGGAATGGTTATTTAAATAAGATCAGTGCTGGAATCAACATGTTGTGCAAAATATAAATTGAAAAATAAGTCCACAATAGGATTCTGAATGTTGGTGGGATCAGTAAAAGTGCTATTACCTGATTGGAACTGCACTATTATACTTCTTTACTAGTATGAAAAGCCATACTAGGATTTCAACATTTAATATATGAATGTGAGTAGTGGTTCTAATTTTGTCACAATGGTTTTTGTACTTTTTCAAAAACTTAATTGAAAAGAAACTAAACATGAAAATGTCTTAAATTGGTAAGACTTTGCTATTCCGAAATGATAGAGTATTGCACGTGTTTGAGAGTTGCATATTTGTATTTTTGCAAGTCTATTTCTTCATGAATGTTGAACGTTGATATTCTCTCTCTCTCTCTCTCTCTCTCTCTCTCTCTCTCTCTATCTCTCTCTCTCTCTCTCTGTTCAAACTACTCTTTATGTTTGACGATGATCTGGGTGAGTGGGAAGTTCATATTCCGTGTCCAACTATTTTCTGCGATATTTTTGAGATTTAAGTATATAAGTGAGAATTTAAGTTTCTTCAATGTTTCGCATCATTACTTTTATTATTTTCTTGGCGTTCCTTTGTAATTTACAATTCAATCTTTCATGAAATTCTTGCATTGTTTTTGTTTTAATATCTTTTTTTCCTTGGGTAATTTGTAAACTTTCACATTATATTTCTGTTTAGAATTATATCAAGATTTCCTTCACCAAATTTATTTCTTAACACTTTTTGAATCAATATCTCTTATTAGATTTTGTATCCCAATTCTTTATTATTCTCTGTTTCATTATTGCTTTTTGTTAGATGATTTAGGGGTATAACTGTGCTTCTTCTAGAAATTAAATATATAAGGGGTTTGAATGTGTTTTGTTTCTTGGTATTTCAAAAATGAATAATAGAAGAATTAAATTCCACTTAAACCAACATAATAGCCATAATCATTTGAAATATTAAGTATGGCATTGTCGGTCATCTTCATTGCCTACTGCTTGCTATTCAGTACGTAGAAGATATAATTAATTAAACAAAACTTCGTCAATAGAAAAAAAACTCAGATAATTTGTTGTGGTTTACCCCTCTGTTTAAGGAAGCAAAGGAGCCAAAAGCTTCACATTTGTTCATTTGCTAATAGCACAAAGAACTGTGAGTAATTTTACTTTCCTTTTGCTTTGATCAACCAATTCTTTCTTCTCTAAAGGCACAAGAAACACTATAGTAGTCAAAGAACGTGTCTGAACAAGGTACACTATTTCTTTCCTCTCTCTAAAATAAAATTGCGTTTCATATGAAGATTGTTCACAAGATTAGGAAAATTAATTTATTGCTAGACAAAATTTACAAAGTTAAAGCAACATTTTATTAAGAGAATCTGTGTGTGTGTTTGAGGATTTTGACATCAATAGGCTTTTAAACGAGATGGTGTAATATCTCACCAAAACCAATCCTCAATAGTGAAAAAATATTTACTTGTACTTGTTGATGTATGGGACCAAACTATAGAGAAATGGGGTTGCTTGATAAATTAGCTGTTAGTAATTTGTCATTCAATCGGAAGCAAAATTAATGTGACCACTCCAAGAGTTGAGGTTGTTTCAACTGCGCAAACATTTGTTACCCATTCAATTGGTCGAACTCTCTTGTGATGAGATGATGGTTGGGTCTTATTTAAGCAATGAACATTTGCCATCGGCGGGGCAATAGAGAGTGATGCTTTGGTCTCAATCAATAGATGTATTGTGGAAATGTGTGGGGCTCTTCCATTAGCGATAAAGGCTGTTGGAGGGTTAATTATTTCTAAAATGTCTAAAATGAGTGGATATTAATTAAGTCAAATATGGGTATTAATGCAAAGACGCATATGGAGTCTTACCCTCCCTCTTTAAGGATGAGTTAAAATTATTTGTTGCCAATATATTTGAAACATCGCTTTGCATATTATTTATATTTCCAAAGGAAACTAATATTGAAAAGGTTAATTTAATACTACGTTGGATTGCCTTAGGGTTGCTTCAACCTCAACATCATATACGAATTGAGGATATAGGTAACCACTTTTTTTCGACACTTTCTTGTTGAATTACTTGATGCAAGATGCACAAAAAGATGATGAACTACATGTATCGGATAATTATTGCTCCACTTTTGAGGTTGGCAAGGTGAACAATGTTTCCAATACTTTTAGTCAATCTCTGCCAAAGAAAAAATACTAAATATTTTAAATGGAAGTTTGGGGAGACTGCAAACATTATCTTTAAGGGGTGGTTTAATTGGTGGCACACTAATAAACTTCAAATGCTTATGAGCTCTTATTTTGGTTAGTTATGGTATCAAGAGTTACCAAGGTTGATAGGGAATAATGTAAAGAAGAGAGGAGAGAGAAGGCAGAATAAAGAGGGTGGGGTGGGGGGGTCTGGCCCCTTAGCAGACAGAAAATCAATTTAGTTGCTTTTGTTAATTATTTCTAAGTTAGCCATTCTTTAGGTAGTGATAATGATAGGTTATTAATCTCTTAATTATTTCCCTTTTAATTAGCTTCCTATAGTAGGTAGAAGACTTGGGGATCAATTGTAATGCCTATTTAAAGAGGTCTATACCTTAATTTTTATTACATTAAATAGTAAGATTTCTTTGATTGAGGATTCGCTTAAAATTTCTATTGCTTTCGTGTGTGTGCTATATTGCGTATTTACGTGTTTACGTCAAATTGGTATCACGATGTGGTTCTCTCATGTTGGTGTAGTAGTATGCATATGTCTGGTAATCGTATATATCAACAAAACGAAATTAATGGTCACGGTTCAATTTATGGAATCAACCCAACCCTAGCTGAGTTGGTGTCTGAGATCGAATGCATAGGCAATGAGGTGGGAGAATTGAAGGGTCACATCTCCACCAAAACATCATCACCAAATCAACTCCCATGTGCCAACGTTGGTGCCTCGTACCCCTCGTTAGTGGGGTCGGTGGATTTCATGGATGGTGGCAAAGGGAGGGTTTTAGAACAGCCTCTAGGGGCAACAGAGGAGCCCATGGGGTTCGCAGAGCACCATCAGAGGCAGTCATACATCCCAGGGGCACTACTAACCCTGGGGAGCTAAGGACGGCTCGCAGCTGAACGTGGAGGGAAAATAAGTGAGACCTTTAGGGAAATCGTTTGAACACCCAAAGGCCCGTCATGAAGCAAACACCGGCCTTGCAAGTATCATTCGCCACTTTCAATGTGGTGGAGGCTAGAGATTTTATCAAGGTGAAGGAGGAGAAGAATTACTGTTGGAGTAGAATAATTAATGGGCTATGAAGGAGAGTAGAATATTTTATGGACTACGAAGGGAAGAACTAGCCTTGAAAACCCTAATTTTTTGTCTTTTAGTTTGAATGCCTTAAACCTACACATTTGTGTCACTATGCGCAACATGTGTTACACTAAAAGGGAAAACCAATGAATATTCTTTGTGTGCTCATTAAAACGTTACTTACAAAAAAAGTCAATTTTTTTTACACAGATATACCTACACCAACTGTGACTAATGTTGTACTCAAGATAGAGTAGCTGTGGTAACGAAACATATAAAAATAAATGCCCTCGAGTGAAAATTATATTGGTTAAAGAAGAAGTTTTACGCATATGCTACGGAATTGTAAATGTTACATGTCATAGCTCTCCCTGTTATTGTATGTGACACTTGATGGTTGCTTTTCATGAAGTCTTGCATACATTTATATTCTCACCTTATGTTATATTTTTCCGTAAATTACCGAAAAGTGAAAATAATTAGATTATTTTTTCAATTTGGGTAATGTATAGTTGTTTTGTTGACAAAAATGACAATGTATTGTGACACGAATATTTTCCAAATCTGAGGTCGTTTACACCCTTGACTTCTCTAGCGGCAGGCTGCAGTTGAGTTCTCCCTTCAAGTTGGCCATTCCTCCGTATCTCCTTTTATATATTATGAATAAACTTTAACTCAATTCAATAAAGTCTTCTCCCCAATTACTTGGGGTTGGCGGCTACATGAATCATGTATCCTCATCGAGTTCCATTTAGCGCAATATCCTCGGACAAACCACTCTTTTATAATTTGATGTGTGTGTATATATATATATATATATATATATATATATATGCATGTGTGATTGTGTTCGTGTCAATATTAGTATCATGGGAGGTCGCTATTCATCTGGATTGTCAAATCTTGGAGGTCAAAACCATGTTTTTTAAACAACCATGGGTTTGACCCTTGATACTAAATTTTTAATTATTTAACTGTAATGATTATGCATTTTAAGATTTGTACAGGGGCTTGTATGTTAGCTTGAGGTATTTTTATTCATATATGTTGTTATTAAGGTGAATTTCTATAATTTGTTAGTGATTATTTATAATTTAATGTGTATATATATGTGTGATTATGTTGGTGTCAATATGGGTACCGTGGGACGTCACTATTCATCTGGAATGTCGTATCTTGGAGGTCAAAATCATGTTGTTGAAACAACCATTGGTTTGACCCTTGATACTAAATTTTTATTTATTTAACTCTAATGCTTATGCAATTTAAGATCTTTACAGGGGATCGTATGTTAGCTTGACATACTTTTATTCATGTATGCTGTTATTGAGGTGAATTTCTATCATTTGTAAGTGATTCTTTATTTATTACCAGATAAGGCGTTGTGGGTGTGGCAATAGGAAATTCCTCTGAGATTGCGGATGCCTTACTTGCAAGTCCACAGCTTTTCTACTTTCTATACATCAAAACTTTATTACCTTTTAACAGTATTCTATAATCCTCTTGTTTGTGTGTAATTAATGTTTCAAAGTACTGGCCAAGTCCGAGTACTTGGCCAAATCAGTTGGATACTAGGAGAAATATGTTGGACATAGGTAGACTTGTTAGTATTTTAACCAGAAAAGGGGTGAAATATAGTCAGCTCGGGGAGTCATCAAAAAAATTATATGTAGTCTAGGAGTCAACATATATTCAAAAACCAATAAATTACTGAATTGTAGAAGTACAAAAAAGTGAAGAATTATAGATGATTGACAATTGTGTTCCAACCTTATACGATGTCATTCAGTAACTGAATTCGTAAATTCGTGTTTTTACTCCACAATTATAATTTAGTTGAGTAGTTTCATACATACATTCTTCAATGATTTTCTTAAAATGGACATAAATTCTCATTTGTTGCATATCATTTAGATCTACTGATTGATTAACATATTGAATTTACCGTGTACAAATGTGTAGGTTTCGTGTTTGACAAAGTCCCCAACTGTATACTTCTGTCATATAAATTTGCAATGTGCACATTATATGAGATTTGTTCACTTACCAAACAATGAATCTTTAACCTTTTTTTATTTGGCACTCAGGAACATCAAAAGTTTGACTCTTACTCATTTTATTTATTGACCTCCATTTATTATTTAAAAAATAAAATAGTATGTAATTACATAATCGTATTAAGTAATTACATGATGTATGTATAACAATTGAATTTCATTCGCAACATGATGGAGCCAAACCAGTAGAGAAAATAAGGAAATATGATATGGGAACACGAAATTTACGTGATCGGTCCAGATAATTGGTCCTACGTCCATTGACAGAGTGATCTATCATACACTGGACTACTCTTTAACAATCAGAGGTTCAAGGGAACTTATCTTGTATTCTTGCGAAGCTTCATTAGTGTATTTACAATTTTATTAGATTACATTTTTTTAAAGAGTTTTTATGCTATTAAAAGCTAAAAGATACGGTGTTACACAAAAAATTAAGAAAACTTAGCATGGTCCCTTACCTTTTTAACCACTTATTAATTTGTCTTCTGCTTGATTAGGTTTGTAGAAGGAAACTTAATGTGCTCCTCTGAACTTCTAATGAGTAAATTATGACTAAAATTGTATCTAATGTTGCTATTTGTTTAGTCAGTGATATGAATTGTGGTTCTTAGGTGAACTAATTTTCTTAAGCTTCTGCAAAATGACACTCTGATTTGTATTCATTTTCTCAGGTGCAACCTCTTTCTTTAAGTTGGTAACACAGGCTTTATTGGTTCTTTAATTATTCAAGGGTATATTTAGAGTGAATTGCAATGTTTTTTTGGTAGTTGGTATCAATAAATCTCAAAATAGTTATTAACATTTTCATTATATTTGTACATGGTTAGTGGATCTAATCTCTCGTTATTCCTCAGTAGCTTAGTGGAAAAACGGTCATTTACTCGTTGATTGGTCGTAGGTTTGAATCCTACTTGGGGAGATTTGATTCATTATGAATTCTTTAATTTATAAGAAAATATAGGAAAAGGGCTTGCATGATCGTTAAGATTAGGTAACCCATTCACCTTCTTTGTTACAATAGGCACTTTTAGTTAAGGATGACTATTTTCGTTTGTCACTCACAGTTTAAAGACCATAGCTCGAGATTTCAATGGAGGGTCATTATGATGGAAAAGTTAATGGGTGTAACTACATTTGTTCCAACACTTAATTAATATTGGGGGGATTGAAATAAATTTACTTGTACCTATTGATTTGCACCTCTCTTTTTTGTAGTTTGATGACATAATATGTCCTATTCACTTGATTATTATAAAAATGCGTGTAAAATGTTGTGGTATCAATTCGAGCATACAAAATTCCATATAGGTGCTAATTTGGGTAATGCAAAAGTTATTTTATAAAAAAAAATAATTGTAGTGTAAGCAGATCAGAGGGAAAATTATGGCACTCGTAATCTACTAGTGTTATTTTGTGTGTGTGTGTGTGTGTATTACTTCTTTCTAATGCTTGATGGAGTTTAGCCATCAATTGTATAAGTTGGGTAGGTATTGGGACCGTCATTGTTGTTCTGTTTGGTAATGTTTTTACTTTATATTTTGTGTCTAGTGGAATTGTTATCTCGGTGTTTTACTAACTGTATATGCAATTTGCAATTGTATTTGGCTACCAAGTTCCACAACACCAGACAAACAAGTGTGCGTGCAAATAGAAGATATAAACGAAAAAGTATATTTGACTACCCACTTTTCATTTTAATGCTTTGTTTTGTACATACAAATGCAGGCTATTGCTTTATTTTGTTTTGTTTTGCTTTGCTTTGTTCTTTTTTATTTTAATTTTTGACAAGGGACATATATTTAATAAGATGAGAAGGGAGTAGTGGGCATACAATGGATAAAGCATCTTTTGGGTATTGAAAAAGTCTTTGACAAAAATTAGAAATATTTTATCGTATCTCAAAACAAAATTACAGTAGGGGGGAGAGAGAGTTTGGCTTTGGCCCCCATAAGTTTTTTTTTATAAATGGGTCATGTTTACATAAGACCATCCTTAGTTGATCCCATTAAAACAAATTTTCCTCAATTGGTGCCATTACTAGACTTAGGCCATTTCCTTCGAAACAATTGACAAATTACCCTTCAGCGGGATAAGGGATTTCACTAATGAAGAAGTTATCAGAAAGATCAAGTGTTTTGTGAATCTTTCATTCGATCTTAATTCCTGGACTCACTTGGGGAGAATCAACACAAATTTTAGGACATACAATATTTTGTGCTGGTACAATCATTCTGGGTCATTGAGAACTTGATATTTATTAGTGTATTTAAGTTCTCAATGACAAAATCTCCCACATGATAATTGACCCAATCCTTGAGGTTGAAATTTTACAAACGACTTGATAGAATGACACGAAATTGACCTAAAATTCACATGATTGTCGTGTTCGTGTCGGGTCTTCTTGACATGAAGTCGTGTCGTATTGTGTTCGTGTCAAAATTATGAGTCGTGTTATCGTGTCTTGTAGTGTAAGTCGTGTTTTTATTCAAATTATCGTTCATATTTTTGTTTAATTGAGCATAAAATTTAAGAAATCATGTTAGTCATGTCGTGTCGTGTTCAGATCGTGTTCGTGTCAGGTAAAAGCACAAAGTCGTGTGTCGTGTTCGTCTTCGTGTCCAAAAAATCCTTGTTGTGTCGTGTGAGCCCGAAACCTGACCAAAAACATGAATTGCAGCCCCAACCAATCCCCTTACAGGTTGTAAATATTTAATACATTCTATATTTACGATCTATTTTGCTCAGAACGTTCCATATTTCTATATGTTCTCATGTAAGAGGTAACATTTCATAGTTGAGTATATATGTGTTGGATAATATACATGTTTTGTGATGCATATATGTGGGTACTCGAACAAATAATCCTCATAGGATGTGTGCTTTTCTATGAAGCACCGATTCTTCAAAAATATCTTCGAGTCCGAATTAGATTCTTCTGAGGTGCGGGTGCGGCCCCGATTCGGCCCGATTCGTCCCAGATTCGCACCCCAGAAGAATCGGTGGGGATTTTTTTTTTCGATTTGTTTTGGATTCGGCAAGGATTCGTTTTTTGGATTCTTTTTTTAATAAAAAGTAAGTCATGTAAAAGTTTTGGGTATGTTTTCAAAACAAAATAAAAAATTTAAGTTGGAGTTATATGGCCATTGAAATGGTGTTAAAGGGTGGGGGGTATTTTTTGTCCTTGTAAAACTTTTTGTTATGATTCATCGAAGAAGTTGACGATGCATATATGGTGTTTTGATTTGTAAATCCTTCTACTAAAAAATTGGTAATGTATTTCTTCTGGTACTTAGTTGATGCTCCTGCTAGTTTACTTTTCATTATAATTTAATTATTGTTCATATTTAGTTGTTGATTATATTATGGTGCATGTTTTCTAACTCTAAAAATTGATATATTTAATAAAGAATAATAATTTATATATTATATTAATTTATTTTTCTTGTCGCACCCGCACCCTATTTTTTCAAAAAATTTCGAATCACCGCACCCGCACTCAATCGCACCCACACCCCGCACCCGCATCCGTGCTTCATAGGTGTTTTTTCATGTTCACGGTTGTTGTCATCATTGTTTTGATTTCTCAAACTATGGAGGCACCACCCTCACAATCATGATGTTGATGATAGTGTGGGGGTTGATGGATTGATGCTGAAGAGATGACAGAGAAATTGTGGGAGTGGTGTTAAGAACTTCTCGGACTATGGTAGTACCACCATTAACATCATGACGGTGACGGTAGTGTGGGGCGATGTTAACAAAATGAGAGAAACCGTGGGAGTGATGGTATTATAGAATAAGGGTATTTCTGTAAACTAAAAACCGGGTCACTAGCTGCATTTTAGAACTAATTGAACCACTTTGCGTTCCTAATAGAGTATATTAGAGGATAGAAACCATACAAGCTAATTGAGTATGTAATTAGTAAACACGATCTATTTGTAAAAACATCAAAATTCTAGTCATTCATGGAGTGACCCCAAAATGATTTGTTGGAGATTAATCGCCACTATTTTTTTGGGTGAGGGGTTAACCCCCAAATGGTCAAAAGTTTTGGAATCAAACGCCAATTAAGGAAAACTAAAATCGTTCCTATGTAATAAATTCAGAAAAATTACTCTGGCTTCTTTGTCTTCTAGATATTGCATTGTAAGTTCACTTCATTTTAGTGTAACATCAATGCGAGTATCATCACGCCAATTTCAAGTGATACAAATAAGTCTTAGTCTCTAATTATTCAAATATATTTATATATATACTTAATACTTTACTATCTATGAAAGTGACTTGAGCCGAAAAATTGCATTTGGACCCTTTTGAGCTTCACCTTTTATATAATCACTTCCGTGTCATTAAGCCCATATCCTCTCAAATGTCTCTCTCTCCCACTCTTAACACCATCCACGTAAGGCTTCTACATCATGCAACTATTTGTTTACCAGGTTTTTTTTATTTCACTTGGTAGCTTCGTGTTCGGTAGTCATTCATGTTGTTTGGATTTGCCAAACACATAACTTTTTAAGTTTCTTGATGAGCATATTATTTTATGTTGTATATTTTGAAGCTTTTTTAGGTGAGTATGAAACTTGGTTCTCCAAGGAAGTTGAAATTTGTATTTGTCCTCAACGAATATTTTTCTTTGGATCAATAATAGCTAAAGTTGAGGTTACTTTTTTATAATTTCCTATTTTATATATATATATATATATATATATAATTTCTACACTATGATTTGTATCTCACTTAATCGTCATAAGTACTAAATGAACACATAAATAGTAAATCATTTTTGACAATTTATCTAATTTAATTCCAACTTTTGACCTTTTAAAAAGTTCAGGTTATTACAATTTAGATATTCTCTTGAGTTTTAGATTTATTTGAAGTATCAGTTCCCTTCTCTTGTGGAGTTTAGATATTCTTAGGAATTTATGGATTTTGATATATTCTGTTTGAGTAACAAGTTTTTGATTCTGGAAACATTTATTAGTGATTTTTTCGTTCTGTTTTGCAACTAATTAAACAGTAGAGTTTGTTTAGTAGTTCACTTTAT
This sequence comes from Sambucus nigra, assembly GCA_949130495.1. Classification (NCBI taxonomy): domain Eukaryota; kingdom Viridiplantae; phylum Streptophyta; class Magnoliopsida; order Dipsacales; family Adoxaceae; genus Sambucus; species Sambucus nigra. The sequence continues at coordinate 825,359,139 of OX422208.1, read as the reverse complement.
ACATCTATTTTGTTTTATTGATAGTTTTTTTTAGTTCAATTTTACATTTCATTATTTTAAATTATTGGGCTTTGATTTAGGTTTGCCATAGTGATTCTTCCATCTAAAATTATGTGTATATTTTGGGTTCCAGTTAATTAACAGATATAGGTATTCCTGCTTAGTTAATTTTGTATATTTTTTACAGTATCTGATCATTCGACGATGAAAAATCCAGAGCCTCCAAGAAATACAGTAAGCTACCTCTTCAGGGATTTCCTTTTTGGATTAAGAGTTTCAGCCATGCGTTACTGATAATACGAAACAATAGTTTACCTATTGCATTCTTTTAATTCTTTTCAATGCCTTTGAGATATTAATAATACATGCCTACTTTGTATGATTTTCTCATTTTTACCTTTTATGACGATATATAATCACTTCATGAAATAACAATTGGTTCCTCAATTTTTATTCATGTTAAACACAACTAATAATGGTTTCATTATTTGGATTTGCACCGAGGAGTTTAGATTTGTAAAGGTATAACACAAGCCATTATTTCTGACATTTTAAAATTAACTAAGGGAAAAGTCTATGATTTTCATTGAGCCAGCAGAGTATCCAAATGGTGTGCAACACATTGGATCTCATTAATAGCTGGTGGGAAATATTCGGGTCAGGGGCGATTTTATCGACCAGCTGGAAATTTGTTGGTTCATCATTTTAATGTTACGAGTCATTTGTATTTTTAAGGTATAGTAGATATGCATATATTTAATGTGGGATCTAAAGACTTACATATTTGTATTTTGTGGTTTAATTCCACTTTTTTGTGCCTTAAAAAGTGAAAATTAATTCCAAAGTGCAAATGCACAAAACGTTGGGACAGAAACTAAAACTGGACTCCAAAGTGCCGATATTTGTGCATATACATATATACATAAGTCGAAGTTTTTCATGTACCTAGAAAAAAAATTCAAAAGCTTTACTTGTACAAAATCTCATTAATATTTTCTTCAGCATTTTGAACCCAAAATATAATTCAGCAATTCTTTGTTCTTGTGCCAATTGCTTACTATGCATTTTGTATAATGTCGTCATTACATTGAAGAATTCTATTCAAGGGTGATGTGACACCCCGCCTAATTAAATACCGGGCGATCACTCCTTTATTAAATTAAATCAAGGTGAACAGTTTGGTTCATTCTTAGCATCACTGTCGTAAAAAGAAACTTCCCAATTAAACACCCTAAATAATTAAGCTAAGTGTCAAAACCAATTTTAAACATTAACTTCCAAATTTTATTTTAAAAAAATATTTATTTATTTATTAACAAGGTTCAATAATTAAGATTCACACCACAATAAGCCTGGAACAAAAATCCAAATAATATAAAACATTCATCAACGAATGTCAACATGCGAGAAATAAGGTAATACATCCATCCTGAACAAAATCCCATAACAAAGAAATAGGAAGTAACTGAAATAACAATGTCCCAACAAAAGGAATAATGGAAAGGGCCTACAAATGCCCATCTGAATGAAAATGCTAAGAGTGGATCTGAATGAACGAAGTCGTCTAATCAAGAGACCTGCAACTCCCACCTAAGCTGCAGCGCGTTCCTTCCAAGAGATCCTAAGTAAGACGCCCCTGTGGCTGGGCACCTGAAATACATACATATATATACAAGGGGGAGAGGGAGAGAGAAAACGGGTCAGAGCCCGAAAGTGTGTATGATTTAAAATTAGTTTAGCAAGTATTTAAAATGATACAGGCCAATGCAACAACATATTAGTTCGACACTCTCTTGAGAAATTCTCACCTCTCTTCTAATGTGCACGCCTATCGTACTAACCTTCCCAAATGGTTTAACTTAACATATATGTTATACTAACCTTCCCAAATAATTTAGTTTAACTTAACTTACTCATAAGTTTTCAAAACCGAAAAATGTCATTGTTGAAAAGGTTATTTTCAATTTGTAGCACAACTCTCGTTTTACCTTCATCAATTTATAATGTTTCCCAGTGTCATATTATACTTTCTCAAAACAAGTCTTTATTATTGAGTCAACAACCCCGTCCTACTTATCACGTCACAGTAGATAATTTAAAGTTCATAATCTCATATATATATATATTAACTACTCACATAATATATATATATATATATATATATATATATATATATATATATATATATATATATATATATATACTGGCATCCCAACTAAAACTATGGTGCGGGCATACTCTGCTATCCAATCCCCGTATCGCTCACACAAAGGGAAATACAAGTTCGGAATCACTCTCGAACTGTATCAACAAGTACAAAACAACATTGAGGCGAAGCATAGATTCCAAGTCTCTAAGAGGTCAGTACATACCCACACGTCTCTTAGGACCGTCTGAACTATCGATTCGGTAGCCTGTACCAAGGATATCTATCTTCTAGGGTACGAACCAATATCCCCCATAAGGCAACACAGGATAAGGTCGTCCCAGCGCGGTAACCTCAGGGATAACAAGTAGCGCGGGTACGTTTTTTTCACATGTATATAATATATGTACACACAATCACACAAATATACCAATTTCATCATGTTAATATAGGTCACTCTCATTACCCATAATTACAACATTTATCCTTAATTTTACATTATTAATATTACGTATAAGGTTTCGTCTCTAACCTTAACTCAAAGGGTTTTCTCACTAATTACGTGACACTCGTGGATTCTATCCATCCAAGTAACAAATTCAGTAGGTAGACGTCTATTCATTATCGTAAGTACTCGACGTAATCTCTCACTTGAAATACGTAGTTCGTCGTTCCTTAATTAATTATCCCTTAAACCCAATTATCATTTCATAATAAAGTTCTCAACACTTAATCATATGTCCTACTGGTCTCTCCTATATCCCAAAACATTTTATTTATAATGCCCAAGAATTATTCCACGGTAAATTAATTCAACTATTTAAACAAGGGGAAAAAGAGTTTTCCCGGAGGGGTCGCTCGATCGACGGCTGGGGCTCGATCGATCGAACCTTCGATCGATCGACGCTCTAGGCTCGATCGATCGATCAAGCAGGTCTGCGAAATCCTACAGAAGTGCAGTTACGGGTTTTACCAAAATTCTTCATCTAAATCCATATTTTCCAACACTAATCGTCCCAAAACTTCTACTACAATCATAATAACATGTTTCCAGATGTTTTTAACGTTAAGCATGTGTAAATCCATCATTAAACATGATTAAACAACCCAAAATTTCATCTAATCATCAAGAACCCTAAAGTTTTCTTAACTTTTGTTCTAATCAGTATTTTACAGAAATTTCTTCTAACATAATCATCAAAATTCATGGTTTAGTCATCTACAACACATAAAACTTCTAGAGTATGGTTTTAATGCTTTCTACATGCAAATTCCTATCAAAATTGGGGTTTTCTTCTATAGATTACTCTCTTAATCATTCCTAAACTAATATGAATATTGCACCAACGAAAATACGCAAGTTAAACACTTGCCTGGGATTTCAGAGGTCTGGTTTCCTGCTGGTATTGGTGTGGTTGCGTTCTCCTCCTTACGATCTACGCGTTGGTGGTGACGGCGGTGCAAACGGTGGTGTTTTTGGCCTTGAATCTCCTTGAAAGGTCTCTCCTCTCTTCTCTAATGGCCGTTCTAGGATTTTACAGGTTCTAACCCTAAAAGGCTAACCTAACCAGCTGATAAAGGCTGCTAAAATTCGTGGGTTTAATTACCCTATTTGGTAAAATGACCAAAATGCCCTCCCGGGTCACTAACTAGGCCTAAAAACATCCCGAGACCCAAACTAAACCCCCGGGTACACTTTTCTGACTATCTTGACCCTTCCGAACGCGTTGGCACACTCAAAATGACCATACGGACAACTTATAAAATATTCACTTTTATATCTCAATAATTAGTCCCGACGCGACACGGGCGCGTCCCGACTAAAATTTCCAAAATTGTCATTTCATTCACTCGTGACATTTGATATAACCAATATTATATATATTACTATACCCATTAGTAATATTCAACAATTTCGTATAATTACTAACTCTCGTCACGTTAATAATTATAACATAATTAATTTCCGGATTTTTTTATTAAATAAATCACTCTCATTAAATTTAATAAAAACCCCAAATTAATGTAGCATAAAAGTACGGGGTATTACATACTTCCCCCCTAATAACGGAATTTTGTCCCGAAATTCGGAAAACTAGGCATACCTGATAAGAACAATTCTGGATATCTCTCGCGCATATCTGCCTCGCGCTCCCAAGTGGATTCCTCCACATTATGATGTTCCCACTGGACCCGCACAAGTGGAACTATCTTCGACCTCAATCTCCTCTCACTATAGTCTAGGATAGCCACCGGTCTCTCCTCGTAAGAGCTATCAGGCTGTAAATCGATCTCATCTATCGCGATGTGAGTATGGGCCATATCATCTCGAAGGTATCGTCTCAACGACGAGATGTGAAATACATTGTGAATGCGATGTAAATGTTCTGGCAGTCCCAATCTGTATGCAACTGGACCAATCCTCTCAATGATGGGGAATGGTCCCATGTACCTCGGAGCCAACTTTCCCTTCTTCCCGAACCTCATCACTCCTTTCATAGGAGACACACGCAGTAACACTTGGTCCCCTACGTTAAACTCCCTGAAGGATCGTTTCTCATCGGCGTAGCTCTTCTGTCTGTCCTGGGCTACTCGAATGCGGCTCCTGATCATCTCAATCCTCGCAGAGGTCTCCTGAATCACCTCTGGTCCTAACAACTTGTTATCCCCCACCTCAAGCCAACAAGTTGGGGAACGACACGGCCTGCCATACAAAGCCTCAAATGGAGCCATGCCAATCGTGAACTGAAAAGAGTTATTATAAGCAAACTCTACCAGTGGGAGATGTGGCTCCCAACCTCCTCCGAAATCAAGAACACACATGCGTAGCATATCTTCTAACATATGATTTGTACGCTCTGTCTGTCCATCTGTATGTGGGTGATAAGCTGAACTGAACCTCAACTCAGTACCCATAGCCTCCTGAAAGCTTTCCCAAAAATGCGACACAAAAATCTTGTCTCTATCTGACACAATATTCAGGGGCACCCCGTGTAATCTGACAATCTCAGCGATGAACAACTAAGCATACTGACTCGTGGTATAATCTGTACGCACTGGCAGAAAATGATCCACCTTGGTCAAACGGTCCACAATCACCCAGATAGAATCATGGCCCCTCTGTGATATAGGCAGCCCTGTAATGAAGTCCATGGAAATACTCTCCCACTTCCACGCGGGTACTTCCAGTGGCTGAAGAAATCCTGACGGCTTTTGGTGGTCCACCTTAACCAGCTGGCAGGTAGAACACTTAGACACAAACTCAGCAATGTCCTTCTTCATCCCACTCCACTAGTATTGTCGCCGCATATCTTGGTACATCTTATCGCCTCCCAGATGTACCGCAAACCGGGACCCATGATAATGAGTCATCACCTCATGACGTAACTCTGCTCCTTCTGGAACCACCAATCTCCCATTAAACCGCAAACCTCCATCAGAACTAACAGAATAGGACTCCGCACCTTCGGCTAGAAGTCGTACAATCTGCGCCTGGAAAAACGGGTCTGTGGTCTGAGCCTGTATCACCTTCGTAATAATCTCGGGAGTGATAGACATAACGAATATGAAAGAACGGGCTACTGCGTCCTGGTGACCCAACTCCTTCCACTTTGCCTTCCAAACGTCCGCTACACCGTCTACCGGTCTACGGCTCAACGCATCAGCAACTACGTTGGCCTTCCCCGGATGATACTGTATATCGAACTGGTAGTCTTTCACAAACTCTAACCACCTGCGCTGACGTATATTCAGCTCTCGCTGAGTGAACAGGTACTGTAGTGATTTATGGTCTGTGAACAAACGGAATTTCTCTCCCAATAGGTAGTGTCTACATATCCTTAATGCAAATACGACCGCTGCTAACTCCAGGTCGTGGGTGGGGTAATTCTTCTCATGTGGCTTAAGCTTGCGGGAAGCAAAAGCTATAGCCTTCTCCTCCTGCTGGATTACTCCTCCAAGTCCCCGTAAAGACGCATCGGTGTAAACCAAGTACTCCACACCCGGTTTCGGTAAAGCAACGACTGGTGCTGAAGTAAGCTTGTCTTTCATCTCGTCGAAAGCTAATTGGCAAGTATCATCCTAAACATACGGTACCCCTTTGCGATTCAGATTCGTCAACGGACCCGCTATCTTGGAGAATCTCCGAATAAATCTCCTGTAGTATCCAGCTAACCCCAAGAAACTACGCACCTCTGTCGGTGTCGTGGGCTGTCCTCACTGCTGACACCTTACTCGGGTCAACTGCTATTCCCTGCTCAGAAACAAATTGGCCCAAGAATTGTGCTTCTCGCAACCAGAATCCACACTTCTCATACTTAGCATACAACTGATGCTCTCGTAGAGTCTGGAGAACCTGTCTCAAGTGCTCGGCATGTTCCTCCTCGGAATGGGAATATATCAAGATGTCATCTATGAAGATAATGACAAACTGATCCAAGAATTCTCTGAACACTCGGTTCATTAAGTCCATGAACACGGATGGAGCATTGGTGAGGCCGAATGGCATTACTCTGAACTCGTAATACCCATATCTCGTCAAGAATGCAGTCTTTGAAACATCCTGCTCCCTAATACGTAGCTGATGGTACCCCGACCTCAGATCTATCTTCGAAAAGAAAGTTGCTCCCCTCAGTTGGTCGAACAGATCATCGATTCGAGGCAATGGATACTTATTCTGTATCGTGACCTTGTTCAACTCCCTATAGTCCACGCACAATCTCAGTGAACCATCCCTCTTCTTCACAAACAAAACTGGAGCGCCCCAAGGTGAGGTACTTCTGCGAATGAATCCCTGACCTAACAGCTGCTCTATCTGATCTCGTAGCTCTCGCATCTCTGCCGGAGCCATATGGTACGGTGCACGTGCTATAGGTCTCGTATCTGGCAATAGGTCTATAACAAAGTCTATCTCTCGACTGGGGGGTAGTTCTGGTATCTCCTGAAACACATCGAAATACTCCCTAACAACTGGGATCGACTTGAAAGGAATCACAACCTCCTTATAGGTATCCTCCTCTACGTAATACAAATGAGCGGTCGAGCCTCCCTCTGGGCGAGGCATCGCTACTACAAACATCTCTTGCCCCGGAATGGCAAAAACAATGCTCCCACCGAAGCAATCAATCATGGCTCTATAAGCTGCGAGCTAATCCATACCAATAATAACATCGTGTTCATGCATGTCTAAAACTAACATGTCCGCAGGTAATACCAAACTACCAATCTTTACCCCCACTCCCCGGCATATAGAGAAAATAAGGGACCTACTCCCCGGTGGTGGGTCTACACACGTCACTGTGCTCTCAGCTGTGACTAATAATCCTAAGGCCCTCACAAAATGAATAGTTATGAAATAGTACATTGCCTCAACGTCAAACAAAACTTGATCCATAGTCTCATGGATAGAAAACATACCTTCAATCGTGGGTGGTGCCTGTGGAGCTACTGCCTGGTGGACGTTATAGTCACGTCCATACCGTAACTGTTTTTGCTAGACTAAGGATATTGAAAACGGTGACGGAGTTGGCTTCTGTGGTTCATTACTAGCACCTTCCTGCCGTGGGGTTCTATTCTTCTCTGGGCAATCCTGATGCCTATGGCCACATCTGCCACATTGGAAGCACCTCCTCCGAAACTGCTTCGCTTCACTACGTTGTTGATTAGTCTCGTTTTTTTCCTTGGTCTGGTTGGCCTTGGTGGGAGATTTGCGGAGAGATTATGTTAGGGTGTGGACAGTCCCTCCACTTGTGACCCGGCTGGACACATTTATAACAGAGTCCTGAAAATTCTCCCTGGTTGGGTTGAAGTTCCTTTCCAGACTGATCCGGACAAGTTCGACGTTCATGACCATCCATTCCACATTTAAAACACCTCTTCGTGGCTTTGACTTTCCCCCGACTTTGTTGATCCTGACGCTTTTGAGTTTCTCTACCCAATTTGTTACCTTTGTGGTTTTCACATTCTTGAAGGGGTTGTTGTTGCGATCTTTGCATCTTCACGCACGGGTTATTTCCAGTCATGACAGACTGACTATACTCTCTAGATCTTTTGCCCCTCAAAATCTGTGTGCTGCGTTCTTGATACTGTAAGACTGCAGTGGTAACTGCTTGTGCCACAATACCTGCAAACTCGGCGGTTGATACGCTCTCTGTAGACATCGGAGGTGTAAGTCGATTTTGCTCGTTAACTCCCTTAACGGCATCAGCTAGCACTTCTTGACGATCCATCTGAAAATTTAAGTAAATTTGGATGAGTTCGTCATTCAAATAAGCAAATCGCAGAAGCACGAATTCCTAAAGTATAGAGATGAACGCAACATTCCTAGTATTAGGGCTCTATATCAAAGAAAGCAACGCTGAAAGCATAATAAGCCGCACAGGTCCTAAAGGACACTAGAACCTGATGCTCTGATACCACCTGTGACACCCCGCCTAATTAAATACCGGGCGATCACTCCTTTATTAAATTAAATCAAGGTGAACAGTTTGGTTCATTCTTAGCATCACTGTCGTAAAAAGAAACTTCCCAATTAAACACCCTAAATAATTAAGCTAAGTGTCAAAACCAATTTTAAACATTAACTTCCAAATTTTATTTTAAAAAAATATTTATTTATTTATTAACAAGGTTCAATAATTAAGATTCACACCACAATAAGCCTGGAACAAAAATCCAAATAATATAAAACATTCATCAACGAATGTCAACATGCGAGAAATAAGGTAATACATCCATCCTGAACAAAATCCCATAACAAAGAAATAGGAAGTAACTGAAATAACAATGTCCCAACAAAAGGAATAATGGAAAGGGGCTACAAATGCCCATCTGAATGAAAATGCTAAGAGTGGATCTGAATGAACGAAGTCGTCTAATCAAGAGACCTGCAACTCCCACCTAAGCTGCAGCGCGTTCCTTCCAAGAGATCCTAAGCAAGACGCCCCTGTGGCTGGGCACCTGAAATACATACATATATATACAAGGGGGAGAGGGAGAGAGAAAACGGGTCAGAGCCCGAAAGTGTGTATGATTTAAAATTAGTTTAGCAAGTATTTAAAATGATACAGGCCAATGCAACAACATATTAGTTCGACACTCTCTTGAGAAATTCTCACCTCTCTTCTAATGTGCACGCCTATCGTACTAACCTTCCCAAATGGTTTAACTTAACATATATGTTATACTAACCTTCCCAAATAATTTAGTTTAACTTAACTTACTCATAAGTTTTCAAAACCGAAAAATGTCATTGTTGAAAAGGTTATTTTCAATTTGTAGCACAACTCTCGTTTTAGCTTCATCAATTTATAATGTTTCCCAGTGTCATATTATACTTTCTCAAAACAAGTCTTTATTATTGAGTCAATAACCCCGTCCTACTTATCACGTCACAGTAGATAATTTAAAGTTCATAATCTCATATATATATATTAACTACTCACATAATATATATATATATATATATATATACTGGCATCCTAACTAAAACTATGGTGCGGGCATACTCTGCTATCCAATCCCCGTATCGCTCACACAAAGGGAAATACAAGTTCGGAATCACTCTCGAACTGTATCAACAAGTACAAAACAACATTGAGGCGAAGCATAGATTCCAAGTCTCTAAGAGGTCAGTACATACCCACACGTCTCTTAGGACCGTCTGAACTATCGATTCGGTAGCCTGTACCAAGGATATCTATCTTCTAGGGTACGAACCAATATCCCCCATAAGGCAACACAGGATAAGGTCGTCCCAGCGCGGTAACCTCAGGGATAGCAAGTAGCGCGGGTACGTTTTTTTCACATGTATATAATATATGTACACACAATCATACAAATATACCAATTTCATCATGTTAATATAGGTCACTCTCATTACCCATAATTACAACATTTATCCTTAATTTTACATTATTAATATTACGTATAAGGTTTCGTCTCTAACCTTAACTCAAAGGGTTTTCTCACTAATTACGTGACACTCGTGGATTCTATCCATCCAAGTAACAAATTCAGTAGGTAGACGTCTATTCATTATCGTAAGTACTCGACGTAATCTCTCACTTGAAATACGTAGTTCGTCGTTCCTTAATTAATTATCCCTTAAACCCAATTATCATTTCATAATAAAGTTCTCAACACTTAATCATATGTCCTATTGGTCTCTCCTATATCCCAAAACATTTTATTTATAATGCCCAAGAATTATTCCACGGTAAATTAATTCAACTATTTAAACAAGGGGAAAAAGAGTTTGCCAGGAGGGGTCGATCGATCGATGGCTGGGGCTCGATCGATCGAACCTTCGATCGATCGACGCTCTAGGCTCGATCGATCGATCAAGCAAGTCTGCGAAATCCTACAGAAGTGCAGTTACGGGTTTTACCAAAATTCTTCATCCAAATCCATATTTTCCAACACTAATCGTCCCAAAACTTCTACTACAATCATAATAACATGTTTCCAGATGTTTTTAACGTTAAGCATGTGTAAATCCATCATTAAACATGATTAAACAACCCAAAATTTCATCTAATCATCAAGAACTCTAAAGTTTTCTTAACTTTTGTTCTAATCAGTATTTTACAGAAATTTCTTCTAACATAATCATCAAAATTCGTGGTTTAGTCATCTACAACACATAAAACTTCCAGAGTATGGTTTTAATGCTTTCTACATGCAAATTCCTATCAAAATTGGGGTTTTCTTCCATAGATTACTCTCCTAATCATTCCTAAACTAATATGAATATTGCACCAACGAAAATACGCAAGTTAAACACTTGCCTGGGATTTCAGAGGTCTGGTTTCCTGCTGGTATTGGTGTGGTTGCGTTCTCCTCCTTACGATCTACGCGTTGGTGGTGACGGCGGTGCAAACGGTGGTGTTTTTGGCCTTGAATTTCCTTGAAAGGTCTCTCCTCTCTTCTCTAATGGCCGTTCTAGGATTTTGCAGGTTCTAACCCTAAAAGGCTAACCTAACCAGCTGATAAAGGCTGCTAAAATTCGTGGGTTTAATTACCCTATTTTGTAAAATGACCAAAATGCCCTCCCGGGTCACTAACTAGGCCTAAAAACATCCCGAGACCCAAACTAAACCCCCGGGTACACTTTTCTGACTATCTCGACCCTTCTGAACGCGTTGGCACACTCAAAACGACCATACGAACAACTTATAAAATATTCACTTTTATATCTCAATAATTAGTCCCGACGCGACACGGGCGCGTCCCGACTAAAATTTCCAAAATTGTCATTTCATTCACTCGTGACATTTGATATAACCAATATTATATATATTACTATACCCATTAGTAATATTCAACAATTTCGTATAATTACTAACTCTCGCCACGTTAATAATTATAACATAATTAATTTCCAGATTTTCTTATTAAATTTAATAAAAACCCCAAATTAATGTAGCATAAAAGTACGGGGTATTACAGGTGAAGCCATGATTCATTGGAGGGTTAATAGTATGGAAACCTCATAATGAATTAGTTCGAGTTGACAAGCGAAGGCACATATTTGGTAGGCAGTTTCGTACTTGTGATTGTGTGCTTGATCATCAGTCTGTCTCGTGCCAACATGTTGTTGTTGTTCCTCACAAAAGTGGAAGGTTTGACTTGTATATCTTGCTAATTATACTATCATATAACTATAGTCAATGAATATCAGTGAAATCACATTGTTGTTTATGTGTGGTGTCTCGGATGAATAGCACTGTATTGTAGTCATATTGGTCCATATAATTCACCATCAACATAGCATATTGTTGGATTTTACCCTAATTCAAAAGAAAATCTATTTTGTTTAATGTATTCTCTTAATCTTTTTTATTCTAATTCTTGTATAATAACAAAGATTATGGTATGAATTGAACCTTTTTTTTTGTTGCAAACTTAAACTTCTTACTACCAGACGTAATCATGTCCTAATATTGTTTTTATAGTGTGTTCTCTATTAATTCTCTAGTTGATAAGTACGCTCTCTATATTTAGAGAACATACTATAAAACCAATATTAGGACATGATTGCATTGTCTAATAGTAAGAAGTAGCCTATAATTCTATTTTATGATTGATGGACTAGAATGATTGTCATGCTAGAATTATTTTGTCAGGTTGATGAACTAGTGGGGAAACTAAACTAATGAAATAAAAGTAGCTAGAGAGATATATCCCTAGAGAGAGGGGGTGGTTTCGGCGATTCTAGGTTTCCTATAGGATTTGCTTCATCTCGGCCTCTTCTTCGGCTAATCCCAACTCTTTTGGGGATTCATCCATAGTGTTTAATAGTTTTGGTATTGGATTTCAATAGTGAATGGTTTCAACAGTTGGATCTATTTTCCAGATTTAAATCTGAGATGTCGGATGGTGGGTCGGTGGCGGCTCATCCTTGTTTGCTAATGCTTTATTTTTTTCAACAGGAGGAATCCATATATACATGGGTTCCTTCCTTGATGTTTGTTCACGATTTCATGATTGAATTTGGATCCCGAGTGTTATGGGGTGAGGTAATCCATTGGTTCCTTATTGTTGGATTGATCCAAAGATTAAGAATGATTTCAGAAGCACATGGGATCATTTGTCGGCTGTTTCAAGGGAGATAGATACAAAGTTGAGATTGTTGGGCCCCAGCATGTCTGCACAGAGTGTTTTTGAGTGGTCTTTTCAGATAGTTTTAGGGTCAAGTCAAGATCCTGAGGATATTGTCTTCAACTGTTCAGATCTATTATGTTCAGATTTGTTTTTTGTTTAATAGCATCTTAATGTGTTTCACTGTATTGGGATGTCATCGTTTTATCAAATCATATTCATTTAAACAAAAGGTTCAGATCCAATGGATCTTTTACTCAAATATATATTTGGTATTTTTTTTTGTTTTTTCCCCATATCCATGCGTGTAATTTCAGTTGTGACCTAACTTGGCACCCTTAAAGATGCATTGCCATATGTTCAATCCTTCGTTATGAAACTTGAAGATATTTCATGATTTATCACCCCTAGTTCAACTTGTTAATACTAAGTAGGTTCTTCTCTCATGAAGAGAAGGGGTTATTTGTACCTTTGAATGTCCAAATGTTTCACTATTCGCACTCTAGGGTCCATTTACAATTTTGTAGAAAATAGTGGCATGAAAATTTTAAAAATGTGTATAAAAAAGTGAAGACGGACCTCAAAGTGAAAATAATATCAAATTGGACTCAAATGTGCATTACAAAGAACTAGTGGACCCCAAAATACAAATAATCCCCAATAAATTAACTAAAAGTGAAAACTCTCTTTTTAAAATCTAGTGAATTGACCCAGTTTTACCTTTCTCATGAAGCATACATGTAGTTGATTTGGGATCTGCACATGGTATGTTTGTTGCCAATTAGCGACTGATAAAAGATTCCCCAGTTGAGCTCGAGGCAGGGCAGTCGTTGTGGTTTTCTTCCTCAACAATAATTTATATATTGAGAGAGAACAATGCAGCTCTTTTTCCTTCCACACCACTACCCACAGAAATCAATATGCCCACACCTCCTGACCTTTCTGACGAAGAAGTTGTTTTGGCTTATAACACATTTCTAAATATCTATGGTCTTATTAAACCAGACTTAATGTCTAAATTAATAGGCAGAGATGACAAGCGCCTGAAAGAGAGGTCTTCTAACAGGATTTGGGAAACACGTGTGTCCTTTAAGGATTAGTTTGGAGGAGAGCTGGTTGAAGTTGTTAGGATTGCAGAAGGTTCAGATGTTCTGTAAGAAACTTATGTGATCTGTATTTCTTTGGTGATTTTAATATCACTATATTGATTAACATTTTAGCTAAGTAGTACATTTTTGTTTTTCATAAGGAATCTTCCTTTTACTTGGTGTTGCCTCTTTCCAGTTTTAACATAATGAATCTGCCTAAATTTTTTCTTTGCTGCTATGTGTATCAGTAATGTTGTCCTCTGGCTTTAGACCTGCATTTGAACATGATTTTTGCGGTCAAGATAGTTGGTTATAAAGTTGTCTTGGAATCCATTTTTTCATTCTCAGTCAGGGTATTATTTTTCTCAAGTTATCATTATTTTTATTATTATTTACATATGTTGATGTTGCAAGAGTGGAGGTTTGGGGAGGTTTTTGTTGGACTTTATGTGACTAGTTATTGGTATGTAACCAATTATTCCGAAAGACAACTGTGATATTGTGTCTCTGTCAATGTGTTCCTACTTAAACATTTTTTATGCCCCAAACTATGTACGAGATTGATAATAAAAATGTATGTGTTTATGTTGTTATGGCAGAAAATGCTAAAAATGAAATTAATTTTGAACAGGTCATAATTAGGGATTTATATAACACAAAAGTGATGCAAGTAAATGAACTTATGTTGGACACTAACTAAATGCTCTTTTGTTATCAGTAGATTCTTAGAGCTACAAGTATCCATGCCATGTCGAACATCACTAGGTTTCCATAAGGTGTTGTTACATCTTGAAAGTTCAGTTGCAAGCATGTGCTAGATATCTTTTTTTACAATGTGATTTGATGAGAAATAACTCTTCTAATTATGTATTGATCATGGGTTGAATCTATGAAGTACATACTAAATGATCATCTCATTTATGTTAAAGGAGTTGTGATTATTGCAAGTGATACACAGAAGTTAAAAAACAAAATTCATAAATAAATTGGTAAAGCATACATCCTATCAATTTTTTACATTCCCTTTTCATTTTCCATATAATCGTTTTATTTTTTTAATGATTTCATAGGCACCAAGCTTATCACTTTCCACAGTGAGCTTCCATATCCTTCATGTAAGATTATAGAAAAGGTTAAATCACTTGATAAGGAGGTTGCTGTTGGGTCTTGAGGGTTTGGTACTGTTAATCGGATGGTTATGAATGATTATGTTACATTCGTTGTTAAGATAATTGATCGCAGTCGTGAAGGTTATGATTAGGTAATTCAGAGGGAGGTGGAAATCTTGGGTAGTGTCAAGCATATAAATCTAGTCAATCTGAGAGGTTATTGCATGATCCCTACTGCAAATTTTATTATCTATGATTAATTGGCAATGTGCATCTTAGATGATTTCTTACATGGTATATTTCGTCACTCTGGATTTAGAAATTGTGTTTTGCTTAGGGGGTGTGCACCATGTATTGTGTGAGACTTTAATGCAATACATGGTGCTTCCCACCTATGAAGCACAGATACTCTAGGGAGGTCGCGATTTTTTTTTCACGTATGGGACACGGGATACGCTGGGATACGATAGGATATCTTAATCCTAGAGTATCCTATTTTTTATTTTTTAAATGGCCTTGATACGTTTGATACGTTTTTGGAAACATTTTAGATACGTTGGGATACTTTTTGGGAGTTTTTTTTTCTTTTTTTCTGTTCTCTTAAAAATTCCGGCTAGATTTTTCACTTCCGACCTTAACTGTGTTGTTCTTTTTATGCCTTAACTGTGATGTTCTTTTTTTTTTCTTAACTATGTTGTTCTTTTTTTGCTTAACTGTGTTGTTCCATTTTTCCTTTCTTAACTGCTATTTTTTTTCATTCTTTTTTTTGTCTGAGTTAAAATCAAATATGTTTTGAAATGGCATTTCATTCTACTGTTTGAATCCCTTTTTTCTTCATAAAAACTGTCTATTTTTTTTCTACTTATGTTTGTAGGGGTTTATTTGAAATGGCAGCTGGAGCTACTGTATCTAGTACAAACCGTTGACGTTATATGTACTTAGTTATCGCGATACTATGAAGCACGGATGCTATCGGGTGGCTTCTCTATCTTTTTTTATGCTATGGATATTATCTTTATTTTTGTCCTATGTTTTTGTTAGAACAACTATTTATGTTAATGATGTTTCATTGTAACGACGTTTGTTTCGTGCTAACAATCATCATCTTTTGACAACTTTAATAGAATGTTGTTTAGTGCTTTACTTTCATTTTATTCAAGTTAATCATTAATATATATAAAATAAAATAATAAATATTTAACGTATCCTCGCATATCCATATCCTACATTTTGGAAAAAATTCGTATCCCGAATCGAGTCATATCCCGTATTACATGCCAAGTCCGTGCTTCCTAGCATGAGACTATGACGTGAACATATGGAGGTATTACAATTATGCCCATGCTCTGTTAATTCACATCACTTATAAATTATGAGTATATTTATCAATCTTGAGTAATTCACATCACTTTTTCCAGACTGAGGGGGATAACCACTAGGCTTGTGTGCACCCCCACCCCTAATCATATCCTCAGGGGACTCCCAGTTTGAGAATTTGATGATAATGTGAAAATATCTAGATTTAAGCTTAGTCACGGGACCAATGTAAATTGTAGGAATTGATCGCGTAGTCACGAGACTCGCGATTTATGAATACGAAGATAATTTGCAAATACCTAGACTTGGGGTTAAAATATGGCATTAAAGGGCGAAAGCCCCAAAACCCCCCCAAACTGCCCTATAAGAGACATAAGCACCTCGCACGGAACACATGTAACTCGTAGGACCTTTTGCATAATCACGGGACCCCTTTTGAGAATATAGCGATAATTTGCAAATATCTAGACTTAGTATTAAAAACATGTTGTTTAAGGGAGAAAACCTAAAACAACTCCAAATATCCCCATAAGAGGTACGAACACCTCGCACAAAACCAATGTAATCGTAGGAACTGACTGCGTAGTCATGAGACTCCCGATTTGAGAATATGACAATAATTTGTAAATATATAGAATTACGCTTTAAAACATATTGTTAAAGGGCGAAAACCCAAAATAGCTCCCAAACGGTCTCGTAAGAGGCAAGGACACCTCACACGGGACAAGTGTAACTCGTAGAAACTGGTCGTATAGTCACAGGACTCCCGATTTGAGAATATGACAATAATTTGCAAATATCTAGACTTCGATTTAAAAACATGCCATTAGAGGGAATCCAAAACAACCCCTAAACGACCCATAAGAGGCAAATACACTTCTCATGAGACCAATATAACTTATACAAACTGACCACGTAGTCACAAGACTCTCGATTTGAGAATATGATGATAATTTGCAAATATATAGAATTAAGCTTAAAAACATGTTATTAGAAGGAGAAAACCAAAACAACCCCTAAAAGACCTCGTAAGGGTGAACTCTCACACGGGACTAATGTCGCTCGTAGAAACTGACCGCGTAGTCAGGAGACTCCCGATTTGAGATTTGATGATAATTTTCTAATATCTAGATAGGTTTAAAATCATGTTGTTCAAGGGAAAAAACCCAAAACAACCCCCAAACTGTTCGTGAAAGGCACGGACAGCTCACACGAGACCTATATAAATCATAGGACCTAACCGAGTCACGGGACTCCCAGTTGAGAATATTATGATAACTTGTAAATATTCAGACTTAGGCTTAAAAACATGCCATTAATGGGGAAAATCCAAAACAACCCCCAAATGACCTTGCAAGAGGCACAAATACCTCATACGGGGCAAGTGTAACTCGCATTTGCTAAGTACACACAATTTTTCTGCTTGAAATCAACTTTTTAAACACTATTTGTTTACTAATATCATCTTTCTTTTGTATCCTATTTTTTTGCAGGATAACATGTTAGTGTTAGCTTTTATCAACATGGATCACACGTACTAGTCAATGGTTTACATTGGGGAGATTGTTTATTTATTGGTGTCGACATTCATGATTGTTGTTGGCTATTTTGATTTTATTGTTTAATTTTGTCTGCACATACTTTTGTAATATTATAATTAAATTTTATGATCGTGTGGGCTTTTCATTAGAGCATGTTTTATATTATCAGGTTTCAAAACGTCTAAAAAACTAAAAAACTCTGCCCATTTTTTGTTTAGTATGTGAACTATTAAGACTTGTAATATTTTGAAGTTTAATATGTACATTAGTTTATCAACAACAATGTGCCAGATTCGCAATTTGTGGTTTTCTTGATATTTTTGTAAATAATAAATATTTATTTATAACAAATTTGCAATTTATTGATTCTCTTGATTTGTTTGCAAATAATAATTTTTTATTTAGTGAAAAAAGGCACAGTTCAAAACTGTGATAAAATCGTGACAAATTGTCAAATATGAGTACGGGAATGACACAATTTGACATGCTTTATAAACTTGCCAAAAGCGTGCCAGAAAATAAAAATCTAGCAGTGACACCCCGCCTACTAAAATACAGGGTGGCTAGCCCGTGATAAAAATAAAACGTTGGTCTCATATGGCTCATTCTTAGCATCACTGTCGAAGAGTTTGTAAAGTTATTAACCACCTAGTAATATATAATTAGATTGGTGCCAAATTTTATCTTTCTTTAATTAACGACAGGCGAAAAATAAATAATAATAATAATAATAATAATAATAATAATAATAATAATAATAATAATAATAATAATAATAATAAAACCGTCAACACAATTAATAACTAAATCCCACATAGATGAATAACATAAATTAAGATAACCGAATCAACTATCGGTTCAACAATAAAGTACAACATTAACTGAAATAATAACCTGGATACACAAAGTCCGATAAGTAAACTAGATACAAAATCTGAGGACAACATGCCCAAATGAGTACTGAAAAGTTCTTACGGTCTGAGTAAATGAACGAAGCGTCTATAACAAAGTCCTCAACTTACACATGAGCTGCAGTTGCGCATTCTTGGATAGAATCCTCAAACTGGGCGTCCCTGTGGCTGGACACCTAAAATGTTTTGGAAAAGATTTTGACACGGGTCAGAGCCCAAGTAAAATATTTTTAAAATATTTAGCAAGCAATTAAATTGTAATAATTAAATATGCATGCACACTTTTTATATTTAAACTAGTGTTGCACTCTCTTGAGACATAGCTTACTCATCATCTAATGTGCGCACTTAATGCTTGCCTTATACCTTTTTTAGTTAAGCTACCCCACCTAACTAGCCATAATAAGTCTCCTTCCACATAATAACTCATTGTACCCACCCGTATTACCCATACAATATGTTACTGAATTTCCATGTCTTTTATCCCATTATAAATTTCTCAGTATATGCTTATTTTTCCCCATAATATAGTTATTTATAATGTCGCTATCGTCATCTTCTATTAAACCCACACAATAGAACAAAATCACACATATACATATATCACTATGTTATATATATACTAACACTGCACCCCTAAGCTGAGTTGCGGTGCGAGTATACTAGGCTATAATGTCCTGGTACATCATTTACGAAACACATGTAGTAGAATAAGTCACAAGTATATATATTTATCACACTAAATATATATATACAATACAACACCCTTAGGTTAAGACCTGCGGTGCATGCATACTCTGCTATCAAGATCCGGTACATCACGCACTGTATAAAGGACTACCGATTTTGAATCACTTTGGAACTGTATCAATACAAATCACATATATTGGAGGCGAACATAGTTCACATACCTATGGGCCACGCACATACCTACGCTCCCATAGTCAACTGACTTATCAACTTACAAATAAGTCTTCACAGTCCTATGTTCTTGAGGTACCAAATCTAAATCCCCCCGAAGGAACACAAGATAAGATTATCCTCTTTCTATAACCTCCCGTGATAGCAAGTAAGGTAGGTATGTCATACACATAATAAATCATACAAATCAGTATAGGTATACACAAAACCTATATCATATATTCCATACATAGCATATACATCTCCCAAATATCCTATGTCTTTTTTTTTATTTCAATTATACGTCTAATCGTATATTCCCGAGTATCCCTCACTACTCGAAGTGTTCCAATTATCCTTTAAAATATTGCAATAGGTAATTCATTAATATCCTATTGACCTAAGTCATAGGTTCGCTCATCCCCCGAATTCTTTACATTTTAAATTACAATGATTAATCTATTCAATTTCATATTAATTAATTTATTAAAGTAGTGTCACCCACTACAATACTCCGACTCACTCATATGGTCCGTATCTTCACCTTTTAGAATTTGTTACCCAAAAATCCACTATTAAGGTTAACACCTCTCGTTAAATTCACTATTCGATAATTTATTATATATCTCTATAATTAATTAAACCGGCTAATCTGATTGAGTAAAGCATCTTTAAACCTATTTCCTAAATAATAGAAATATATTTGGTTTCAGGTTATTTAGATATGTTGTCCGACATATTGGTTATACTACATATAGTTAGGCGGAGTATAGTGACTAGTATGGGTAGTTAGGCTCGCTAGGTGTGCACATTAGATGAGAGGTGAGTATCCCAAATGAGTACGCTAAGTTAACCTGAATAATATTTGTGCTAATTAATCAATTTAAGCACGTGCTATATTCAAACTGTTTCTACTCGGGCTCTGACCCGTTTTTCTGCAAATCTCTTTTCTTGTTCTATTATTTTTAGGTGCTTAGTCACAGGGACACCAGACTTAGGATATTTCATTCATTTTCTGATCTGTAGTTGCTGTGGAAGCTACGGGTTATTGCTAGTAGACGCTTATGAGTCTATTTCTCCTTATTTATCAGTCGTTTATTTCAATTGGACATGTCGTCCCTCCTACTTTACATTCAGAGATTTAGATTTGATGGATTCTATTATTAGACTTGGATTTCATGTATTCGGATTATTGTATGGGATTTTGACTGGAAATGTTTACTCCAGTTTTTTATTTAAATTCAGTTAGTTCTTTCCTTACTATTATTGTGTTGTATAGTAGTGATTGAATTTTACTTTATTGATGGTTATTAATAAGATAAAATTTTGACACCAACCTTTTTAAATATTAGGTGATTAGCTTTTATTAAATTAAATTTGAGTTTTAGACAGTGATGCATTATCTGAACCAACTTGATATTCTGAAATTGATTAATTAAGGACTGATCACCTGGTAATTAATTAGGAGGCGTATCACAATTACTTACTTCCAATCTAGAGTATCAGTTGCATAATAACAAACTAAAACATCAAATAAATATAACAAACAATGCATAACATGGAAACATATAAAAGCCAATGCTTCAAATGGATGATGGCAAAACATATGAGGCTCATGGGCATCAAATAAAAAAATTAAAAACTTCCAACCTTTAACGGAGTTAATAAAATACATATTTCATTGATATATTATTCGAAGCCTCTTAAAACTCTCATCAAAGACGAATATCAAATGACAAATCCATATACCAAAACAACTCTGAGATTTGTACACACCCTTACAGCTCTAGTCAATAATCAAACAAAACCCTGGGTAGCCAATGGTGAGCAATAACATTTTCATCGGTGCTATCTTTGTGAAAGAAAAACTTCAATTAAATAATGAAAAGTCATGAATACATGAATTAGAAATCTGTGTAGTCAGTATATGAGAGTGAATACGAATTAGAAATCTAAGTAGTGAAAACATGACCTTGAACATATAAATATATTTTCATGGAACTGAAAAATTAATTTGAATAGTTAATAAAAATGGGGAAAATGAGACTTGTAGAAAAATGATGGACTCTCTACAATGCTAGGAGATATAAGGTTCTGTGAGTAGAAATAGATTCTTTTGCAGTTTAGTTAAAGATTTCTGTGAAGAAGAAGAGATTGAGAGAGCCTGAAAAGGAAAAGGAAAAGGTATTGGATATCACCGTCATGTGAGCACAGAGAGATAGGGATAGGGGAGAAAAATATATCAAATCTAAGCCAAAAAGTGATTTTAGAAACTGAGGCCTTGAATTAAGCAATTTTTCGAACATCAATTGTGCAAATTTCAACTATGAAACTGTTAAGTGATAATGTGTTAAGGAATTCCTCAACGAACTAAAATGAAGAAAAAAACCAGTCATCTAAATCAAATCAAGTCATATAGAGGATAAACATATAAAAAATCACAATCATCACATTCGGCTAGAAGCACGACGCTTGTATTACTCTCCCACATGTAATACCTCGCAATTTTATTGATATTTATTTAAGGGATTAATTAAATTAAATGTGAATTAATTGAAAATTAATCCGGATATAAATACTAACGAGATGTGAGTTGGTATTTGATTATGATGTGTATATATGGCAATATATGAATATTGAAAATATTAAAATTGTCGCGAGACTGAAATACGACAATTTGGGAAACTAGTTGGGACGCGCGTGTGAGTCGCGTCAGGAATGTAATTATTTGAATTAAAAAGTGAATTTTATTTTTATCAACTGAATGGTCATTTTCAGTGCGCCAACGAGTTCGGAAGGGTCGAAATAGTCAGAAAACACTAGCCGGGGGTTTAGTTTGGGTCTCGGGGCATTTTTGGGCCATACCGGCAACTTAAAAGGGTATTTTGGTAATTTTAAAAATTTGGGAATTAAAACCCACGAAAATTGGAGTTTATATTGATAATTTTAAAGGGGCCACTAAGTCCATTACCAGCAAAAGTTTAGAGAGTGGGCTACGGGAGTTTTGAGAGAAGTTACAAGAGCCAAAACCAAGCCATCTTCAACCTTGGGAGAAAATCTGTAGAGAAAGGAGAGAATCAACCTTCATTCACCAACATCAATTCTGAAGAACAATCTAAGGCAAGTGATTTGATATTTTTAGTGCATTGAATATGTCTTCCATGTTTAGTGTAGGAATTATCTTATATTGAAATTTTTGAAGAAAACCCATGAAATTGTTGGAGAAACCTTGAATTTGGGTTAGGATTTGCATGTAGAATGATAATGGACTAACTTAATATTCAAAGAGTTATATATGATGATTTAAAAACGGATTTATGATGAGTAATTGGGCATAAGAAAATTTTGAGTTCTTGTTCATAGGGTTTGGGGAAATATTTGGAGATTTATATTAATTTCTTGTTGATTTGTAAGATTTGACCCCTAAAATATGTTAAGAGATTATCTATGATGATTATAAATGGTTTAAAAATGTCGGAAAATAAATTGGATGGTCTTAGGGTGGATTTAGAGGAGAGAAGAATTGAGAAAAACGAACTTGGGAATTTCTGGGCTGGAACTGCCATCTCGTTAGAAGACCTGCCCAGGTCGTTCGAACGACCTCGTTCGAACGAACTTCTAACGAGATGACAGTATCCCTTCTAATGAGTTGGTAGTTCGTTTGAAGCCTTTCGTTCGAACGAGATTTCTAATGAGTTGACATAATGGTTTTTTTGGCCTAAATTTATTTCTAGTATCCCGTAGACTTATTTAAATGGTGAGATAACCTTCCCTTATTAACTAGTGAGTATAGTTGGTAGATTGGGGTGCATTGAGGAGTAAAACTTAGAATAGTGTTTTAAACCGGATGACATTTGTGGATTGGGAAGCGAGTATCTAATCACGAAGTGAGAATAATTGATAACTTAAATACATATAAACAGGGGACTTGTGATTTGTATAACACTAAGTGGTGGTATAAGAACGAGAAGTATACCACTAATAAAATATTGTAATATCTAATATGTGTGAATGCTTAGTATATGTAGTTATCTATGTATAACATACCTACCGTACTTGCTATCATGGGAGGTTGGCGTTCGTTTAGGGCTATCTAATCTTTGTGTGCCTATGGGGGGGGGGGGGGATCTAGATTGGTACCTCGAGGACATAGGTCAGAGAAGGGCTTATTGAGAAGTAAATAAGTCTGCTGATCATAGGAGCGTGGTTATGTGCGTGACCCATGTGATGTGAAATATGTTCGCCTCCATTGTTTGTGATTATTGTTAATGAAACATTTTCTAAGAGATTCGGAATACGTGGTACTCATGTACGTGATGTACCGGGATTTGATAGCAGAGTATGTGAGCACTGCAGCTTAGTCTCGGGGTGCTAGTATTGTATATTTATGATGAGAATAATATACTGTTAATTGAAATGAATTGTCATGTATAAATGTGAGGATTAATAATAGGAACAGTTTGTAAAGTAAAAATGGAAGATCTCTAGTAATTAGTAGTACTAACATGGGAAAACTGTGTAGCAAGTTATAACACTCTATTAAATAAAAAATTGTTGGGAATTAAATTGAATATCATATAAAAATGTTGGAATTTGGTATCGGACTAGTTAGATATGGGAACAATTATAATGGGTACGGGTACGATAGGAGTGCACAATTAGTTCAGAGGTGAGAAACCCATGTGAGTGCACACACTATCATGTACTTTATATTCAATGTTTAATGATATTAAACACTTGCAAATTTTTAAACTATTTTCACAGTTGGGCTCTGACCCGTTTGCTTTCAAATCTATTTTTTTGTAAAACCTTTTAGGTGCCTAGCCACAAGGACACCGTGCATAGGAAAACTATTTAGGTGACGTGTTGTAGCTGCTGTGAAAGTTACAGGACCTTGACAGTAGACGCCTCCATCTTCAATCTTGATTCCATTATCAGATTTTATTATTTTGTTGGGCATGTCACCCCATTCCTTTAGAGACATCTTACATTTTAGTTATTTCAGACTTTGGGTTGTAATTAATCTAGTGATGCAGACTTGGTATTTATTGATTTCAGTATTTGCATTGTTGTGAGGAGTATTCCTCCAGACTTATTATTAGTTGATTGTTATTCTATTGTGACTATGTTGTGGTGGTTATGTTAGCATTTCATAATTCACTTGTTGTATGTTTACCGGATTTAATTAAAATTGGCCACTCACTTTTTAAATACTAGGTGGTTAGTAATTATTAAAATATTTTCGACAGTGATGCTATGAACTGAACCAACTTGGCATTTTGTATTAATTTAATAAAGGAGTAGCTACCCAGTATTTAATTATTCGGGGTGCCACAGGTGGTATCAGAGCATCAGGTTCTAGTGTCCTTAGGATCTGTACGACTTATTATATTTTCGCTGAGCTTTCTTTGATATAGAGCCCTATACTTTAGGACTGTTGTATTCTTTTGTGTATGCTTCGATATTCAGCTATATTGAGATAATAAATGCAAACTTATAAGACTTTACTCTCATTTCAGATGCCTCCACGACGTGCGCAGCGAGTTTCTAGGGATGCACAGCCAGAGCCACAGCTTGCACCAGTTCAGGGAACTATGAATGCCGCAGAGGTTGCAGCTATTGTAGCCCAAGCGATAAATGCCGCCCTAGCCGTTGTACAGAAGGCACCACCTCAGGCGCCGACAGTCCTGCCAGTTCAGGCTCATGCATTCTCGTCTCCTTGGGAACGCGTCCGTAATGCTTTTCAGAAAGCACACCCTCCGGAGTTTGCAGGTAGCTCCGATGTTGTGGTATCCAGTCAGTGGAGGAAGGACATTCATAGGCACTTAAGGATGTACTAGTGCAAAGATGTTCAGAAGTAGATACTAGGTACTTTCAAGCTAGTAGGATCTGCATTGCAGTGGTGGGAGTCCATTACCACCACAGAGGAGAGGGACACCCTTTCTATTCAGGAGTTATGGGTGCGGTTCGATCGCAAATATTTTTCGTCAGCTGTTCACACTGAAATGAGGAGGAAATTGATGAACCTCAAGCAGGAGGGGAGGACCGTAGCCGAGTATGAGGATGAGTTTACCAATCTCTTGGACATTATTCCGGATGAGATTCCGACTGAGGAGAAGAAGATTCAGAAGTTTATGGATGGATTGACTTAGAGGATTCATCAGCACTTGTTGGGTAATCTCTCGTTGGCCACTTACTCTGATGTGGTTAACGCGGCACTACTTCACTGCTAGGATCACCACTTTCACATGACTGAGAGCAAGAGATCAGGAGAGTCAAGCCATCAGAACAGGGCAGGGGGAAATGATGCCAGCGGGGCACAATCTACTCAGGGTCAGCATAGGCAGAGTGATTAGGGTTCCCAACAGAGGGATTCTAAGAGGTTGAGATCTGGAGGTTTTAGGAGTGGTCAGGGAGGTTTCGGACATGGCCATCAGGGTCAGAACGGCCATTAGGGCCAGCAGGGTCAGAATGGTCAACAACAGCAGTTTTAGCAGGGCCAGTAAGGCCAAAGTAAGAATGGTAACGACCATCAGGGTCGAGGGAAGCAGGGACAGCGAGGGGGAAATTTCTCGGGGAAGTGCTTCACTTGTGGCAAGATTAGCCACAAACGCCAGGATTGTCCCGATAGGGGCAGGGCCCCACAGCAGCAGCAGCAGGGTTCCCGACACGAGAAACAGAGGCCTATGTTTCTTGCCGCACTCCCAGCACCACCACAGATGGCAGCATTACCACCCATTCCAGCGGTCCCAGTTCAGTAGGGAGAGCTTCAGTATGGGAGAGTGTATCAGCTCCATCATGTTGCAGCCCCACAAGATCCACCGGCCATTGAGGGTATGTTCTCTATTCAGGGGACTATGGGGCGTATTTTATTTGACACGGGGGCCACACATTGTTTCATTTCCATGAGGTTTGCACGCACTATTGGGTTATTTGACACCGCCGAGAGCACGGTTACTTGTGTAGATTCACCGTTAAGTAGGGGTTTCGTGATTTCCCTTATTTGTAGAGGTGTGGGTATAGAGATCGAAAGGTTTACTTTACCCGCTGATATGTTAGTGTTAGAGATGACTGAGTATGATGCGATTGTTGGTATGGATTGGCTAGTTACGTACCGAGCCATGATTGACTGTTTGGGTAGGAGTATTATCTTTTCCATTCCCGGGAAAGAAATGTTTTTAGCGGCGATGCCTCGCCCTGAGGGAGGATCGTCCACTCACTTGTACTATATAGAGGAGGAGACCTCTAAGGAAGTGGTGATACCACTCGATACGATTCCAGTTGTTAGGGAGTTTGCCGATGTATTTTAGGATATACCTGGACTACCTCCGAGTAGAGAGATAGATTTTGTGATCGATTTGATGCCGGGTACTCTATCGATTGCCCGCACACCTTACCATATGGCTCCGGCAGAGATGAGAGAGTTACGGGATCAGATAGAGCAGTTGTTGGGTCAGGGGTTTATCCGGAGGAGTACATTGCCGTGGGGTGCCCCTGTGTTATTCGTAAATAAGAGGGATGGATCGTTGAGGTTGTGCGTAAATTACCGAGAGTTGAATAAGGTCACGATACGGAATAAGTATCCGTTGCCTAGAATCGATGACTTGTTTAACCAGTTTAGGGGGGCTTCCTTCTTCTCAAAGATTCATTTACGATCGGGATACCATCAGTTGCGTATCAGGGAGCAAGATGTTTCAAAGACTGCTTTCTTGACGAGATATGGTTCTTATGAGTTTCGGGTTATGCCTTTTGGCTTGACCAACACTCCTGCCGTGTTTATGGACTTGATGAATAGGGTGTTCAGAGAGTTCCTAGACCAGTTCGTCATCGTCTTTATTGATGACATCCTGGTTTACTCCCAGACAGAAGAGGAGCACGCCGAGCATTTGAGGCAGGTTTTGCAGATGCTACGTCAGAATGAGCTTTATGCAAAGTATGAGAAGTGTGGGTTTTGGATGAAGGAGGTTCAATTTTTGGGGCATATTATTTCAGACCAGGGGATATCTGTTGATTCGGGGAAGGTATTCGCGGTGAGGGAGTGGGGACATCCCACGACACTAACTAAAATCCGTAGTTTCTTGGGCCTAGCAGGATACTACAGGAGATTTATTCGCAGTTTCTCAAAATAGCAGGTCCTTTGACACATCTGACTCGCAAAGGTGTGCCATTCATCTGGAGCGATGCTTGTCAGTTGGCATTCGATGAGTTGAAGGGCAAGTTGACCTCAGCACCTATGTTGGCATTGCCGAGACCGGGAGTTAAGTATTTAGTCTACATCGATACGTCCTTACAAGGACTTGGAGGTGTACTACAACAGGAGAGTCAGACCATAGCTTATGCTTCCCGAAAGCTTAAGCCTCATGAGAAGAATTACCCCACTCATGACTTGGATTTAGTGGCAGTTGTATTTGCCCTTCGGATTTGGAGGCATTATCTCTTGGGGGAGAAGTTTTGATTGTTCACGGACCATAAGCCTCTACAGTACCTTTTCATGCAGAAGGAGTTGAATATGCGTCAAAGACGGTGGCTTGAGTTTGTGAAAGATTATTAGTTTGATATCCTATATCACCCGGGAAAGGCTAACGTGGTAGCAGACGCGTTAAGCCGTAGGCCAGTAAATGAAGTCACCGAGGTGTGGAAAGCTAAGTGGAAGGAGTTGGGAAACCAGGATGCAGTGGCCCGATCGTTTATGTCTGTGATGAGTATTACACCTCAGATTGTTACGAGAGTGATATAGGCCCAGGCAAATGACTCGTTCTGTCAGGAGCAGATAATTCGATTACTAGCAGAGGGAGCCGAGTCCTATACCGTTAGCTCAGACAGGGTATTACACTTCAATGGGATACTAGTTGTTCCGGAAGGGGAAGACTTGCGACACGAGGTGATGGCAGAGTCGCACGGCTCACGGTTCGCGGTACACCCTGGTGGGGATAAAATGTACCAAGACATGAGACGTCAGTATTGGTGGAGCGGGATGAAGAAAGATATTGCCGTGTTTGTTTCTAAATGCGCCACTTGTCAGCTGGTAAAGGTGGATCATCAGAGATCGGCAGGACTTCTACAGCCATTAGAGGTTCCGACGTGGATATGGGAGAGCATATCCATGAACTTTATCACGGGGTTACCTACATCACAGAGGGGTCACGACTCCATTTGGGTAATTGTGGACCGTTTGACCAAAGTTTCTCATTTTCTACCCGTAAGGACAGACTACACTACGGGACAGTATGCCCAGATTTTTGTTTCGAAAATAGTGAGACTTCACGGTGTGCCTCTAAATATCGTGTCTGACCGAGACAAGATATTTGTTTCATAATTTTTGGAGAGTTTCTAGGTGGCCATGGGCATTAAATTGTGGCTGAGTACGACTTATCACCCGCAGACCGATGGACAGACCGAGCGTACAAATCAGATGTTGGAGGACATGTTGCGTATGTGCATCATAGACTTTGGGGGTGGATGGTAGCAGTACCTTCCACTGGTGGAGTTTGCTTATAATAACTCCTACCAGTTCACCATTGGCATGGCTCCATTTGAGGCATTGTATGGTAGACCTTGTCGTTCCCCAGCAAGTTGGTTAGAAGTGGGGGATAACAAACTCCTTGGGCCGGATGTGATTTAGGATACTTCGGCAAGGATAGAGATGATAAGAAGTCGCATTCGGGTAGCGCAGGACCGGCAGAAGAGCTATGCTGATGCCAAGAGGTTCTTCAGAGAATTCAAAGTGGGGGACCAGGTTTTACTCAGAGTATCTCCTATGAAGGGGATTATGCATTTTGGGAAGAAGGGGAAACTGGCACCGAGATATATGGGGCCATTTCCTATCATAGAGCGGATTGGGCCAATTGCGTATAGACTTGGGTTACCGGAGCACTTGCATAGGATTCATGATGTGTTCCATATTTCCTCACTAAGGAAATATCTTAGGGACGATTTGGACCATACTCACATTGCTTTGGAGGGCATCGATCTCCAGCCCAATAGTTCCTACGAGGAGGGGCCGATTGCTATTTTGGACCGAAGCGAGCGAAAACTGCTGTCAAAGATAGTACCGTTGGTACATGTTCAGTGGCGGTATCATAATGCCGAGGAGTCCACATGGGAGCGCGAAGATGAGATGCGCGAACGTTATACAGAGTTGTTTTTACTAGGTACTTTTTAGTTCCGAATTTCGGGACGAAATTCTGTTATTAGGGGGAAGTATGTAATACCCCGCAATTTTATTGATATTTATTTAAGGGATTAATTAAATTAAATGTGAACTAATTGAGATATAAATACTAACGAGATGTGAGTTGGTATTTGATTATGATGTGTATATATGGAAATATATGAATATTGAAAATATTAAAATTGTCGCGAGACTGAAATACGACAATTTGGGAAACTAGTTGGAACGCGCGTGTCAGTCGCGTCAGGAATGTAATTATTTGAATTAAAAAGTGAATTTTATTTTTATCAACCGAATGGTCATTTTGAGTGCACCAACGAGTTCAGAAGGGTCGAAATAGTCAGAAAACACTAGCCGGGGGTTTAGTTTTGGTCCCGGGGCATTTTTGGGCCATAGAGACCAAGAAAGGAATAGATTAGGCTGTTTTAGAGTGCAATAATTTGGGGGGTTATGATGGTCAAATCTCAGTAGCTAACCGTTGCGAAGAGACAAAGATTTTGCCAATCGCCTACCATACATAGCTAAAATATGATAATGTTATCACCTTCAGTTATCTTTCTGTTAGTAACTTTTACTGCTAATATTTGTTTCTTCGTATATCAAGACGTATATTCTTGGAGAGAATAAAGTACCCCGGTGATTAACGCCACTACCGTTCATTCATACATGATAAAATGTACAGAGTCAAAAAAGTCACTTTATCAGCTCCAGCCTCCATGTCGCTCGCCTAGGAGGAGATGTAATCACTTTGGTCATTTTCATAGTTATATTTTCACTGTACTGTTGGCCAATTTACAAAATTGAGTGTTGCATGAATTCCCAATGACCTGAAACCGTTGCTATAAAAGATAGACTTTAGTGTAGCATGAAACACTTATGCTTGTTATCTCTTAAAAAAAAAACAGTACTTTTTATGATTTTTGCTGGTACCCTCTCTAGTTTCTCCTTCATATAAAAATGGCTTCTTAAAATAATGGTTCTTGCTCTATTGAACTTTTTATTTTAGCAATTTTGATAACTATGATTGCAGTAATTGTTTGCATTTTCTTTATTGCTGTCTATCAATTGGTGAAATATAAAATTTGAATAACTGATAAATATTGTCCATCGATCTTGTGTACTCCAAGCGTAAATGTAATGATCTTCCAAAAATTAAAGGTTTTTCGTTTTCAACCATTTTTTCTTAATCATTCTAGAATCGAATGTGTTGAGTGATGAGACGCATTTATGAATTGATGGTTTGAGAGAAGCGATTAAAGATTATGTTGGTTTTGTGCACCAGATTGACGATATTTGGGTAAGCAACGTAAACGCATAGGTAATTGAGATCTGTTTGAAGTATGACGATGGGGGCATTAGCGCCTGGAGTGTCACGGAAGCTGAAGAAGGTGTTGGAGACTCGGACTGAGACTCCTGATTTGGTGGCTTCACTCAACACCCTCTCCACTTTTTATACCGAAAACACCCCTCTCGCTCGTCGAAATCTCCGATCAACTATCGACAAGAGAGCTCTCTCCATCAACCACCACTTCCTCCTCGCCTCTCAAAACTCCCAACAGGCCTTGGATCGCCTTGAAGAGGAGGTTAATGTGCTCGCAGATTGCTACCACAAGGTTGCAAAGTCTCTGAGCACTTGTAATGCTACCACCGGAGATATTATAAATACCACTGAGAGGCTCAAACAGGAACTTGAAATCACTACACACAGGAAAGATATCGCATCATGCTTCCTTCGTGATTATCAACTTTCCACTGAATAGATATATGCACTGCGACAAGAAGAGTTGAATCAAAACTTTTTTAATGCACTTACTCATGTTCAAAAGATCCATGCCAACTGCAAAGTCCTGCTTCGGACGCATCACCAGCGTGCAGGTTTGGAGCTTATGGATATGATGGATGTGTACCAAGAAGGAGCCTATGAGCGCCTGTGCAGGTGGGTTCAAACTGAGTGTAGGAGACTGGGTGACACTGATAATTCTGAAGTTTGCGACCTTCTGAAAACGGCGGTTCGCTGCCTCAAAGAAAGGCCGGTGCTTTTCAAGTATTGTGCAGAAGAGGTAGCAAATTATGAGGCATAATACACTGTTTAGAAGGTTTATAAGTGCTCTTACACGTGGAGGACCTGGTGGAATGCCCAGACCAATTAAAGTGCGTGCTCATGATACCTTACGTTATATAGGTGACATGCTAGGGTGGTTGCATCAGGCCTTAGCATCAGAAAGAGAACTTGTCTTGTGTTGCTTGATCCAGATGCAACGATAAATACTGGACCAACTGTACGACGATTCTCCCAACCCTCA
Organism: Sambucus nigra; assembly: GCA_949130495.1. Taxonomy (NCBI): domain Eukaryota; kingdom Viridiplantae; phylum Streptophyta; class Magnoliopsida; order Dipsacales; family Adoxaceae; genus Sambucus; species Sambucus nigra. The sequence continues at coordinate 825,327,054 of OX422208.1, read as the reverse complement.
ACAGGCGATTCAGGAAAGGCAGATCCTGACCTGACGTTTGTTCTAGACATAATTTTTGAAGGTGTTTGTAGGCTATTTAAAGTGAGAGTTGAACAAGTTTTGTAGTCTCAACCTAATCTCATAATTTCATATAAACTTAGCAATACCCTGGAGTTCTACAGGTACACCATATCAGATCTGCTAGGGAGAGAAACAACTCTTTGTAATACACTTTTGGCACTCAAGGATGCTGCTCAGAAGACTTTCTCTGAGATATTAAAAACTCGTGGGGATAAGATTTTATGGTATCCTCCCCCAGTTGCTGTTGATCTTTCCCCACCACCAGCTGTGAGGGAAGGAGTCTCTGTATTGCTTGAAATAATTGAGATCCATGACAGCGTGATGGTTCCTGCATCGGGGAAAATTCCCGTCTTTGATCCAATAATATCTGCTCTACTAGATCCTATTATTCAGATGTGTGAGCAAGCAATGGAGACACACAAGTCCAAAGGTTCGGTCCAGTCATCGAGGAGAAGCAGAATGAGTGCTGACACGGCCTAGATCAGTAAATCACCGGTTGATGCTATTTTAGAAAACAGCAGCCTTACCTCTTCATCTCAGGAAACTAGCGAAACACAATCCAAGATTTTTCTGATCAACTGCCTATGTGCCATCCAACAACTCTTGTTAGGGCATGAGGCATCATCGGAATATGTGAAGAAAATCGGACAAATGATAGATACTCACTTGTACCACATTGTCGAAAAAGAAGTGGACGCCATTCTGCGAAGATGTGGTTTGTCAAACAAGATGGGTCACTTTCGAAATGAAGGTCGTGGTGGGACACCATTAGCTGAGATGGAAGACACATCTCCTGTTTCTCTATCTTAGTGTTTGAAAGCTTACTTTGGGCTTATTTTGGGAAGTGGGAGTTCACTTCCCGAGTTTGAGCAGATGCCGATTCCAAGACTGAGGTCTGAGGCTTGTGTCCAGGTGGCTAGATCACTAGCTGAATCTTATCAACTTATTTATGAGGCAATCATGGATCCCAAAAATCTCTATCCAAACCCTAAGTCACTGGCTAGACACCCCCCTGATCAGATAAGAACCATTTTAGGAATTTGAAACTTCTGCAACCCTCCTGTTTTACTTTCTTTTGTTATTACTATTTTTTTAGTGGCAAATACTAGCAACTCTTATGTTGAAACTATAAAGTTGACAGTCTCTCCATTATGATAGTCACAAAAGATTTATGTATTATTCCGCTGTGATCGATGGGCTTACTGCTGCTTTGAACTAATTAAAAAGTAACATGGCTGTGAGTATTCATTTTGTAAAAAAAAAAGGTAATGATCTTCCATAAATTCACTTTGTTAAAGGCATGTAGTGGTACTTGTTGTCCATCCTTGGCTTTCTGCAATTTAAAAATTAGGAGTTTATTCAGCCATATCCATCAAACTGATGGATCTTCTTGGAATTTTGGTTCTTTCTTCCTATCTGCAGTTTGCAAAGACCAAAACAAATTGAAGCTCCAAGAAATTCCCAGATTGGCTTGCAGTGTAGATGTCCATCGAGTAAAATCCTCTTCGTTTCCTATTCCTGCTTCAATGGAGTGTTGTTTATTGTGTTTGAATGGTTTTTTAGAATCCAATGAGGTTCTCTGGGCAAAGAAAGTGGTTGAATCTATATATGATAGATCATTAGGTTCACAACAAAACACACGTATATCCATAGAGGGATGGACTGATTTGAAAATAAAATGCACTGACCATTGTAAAACGAAAGTGTATGGAAAATACCAAATTGGATATGTTGAAGTGGATTTTCTCTCTTCGCGAGACTGCCAATCTGACATGCACTTAGACTCTCCAAAACCCTATGAATGCATCCTTTGAATTATGAAAAAACATTATAGCCAAGAACAAGCAAAAGAAGTTCCCTAAATAGTTGTTAGATTAATACCCAACGACTAATTGCATGAACTTTCTGAAACGTAAATCTCTAATTGTTCGTTTAATCATGTTCTATATATTTATGATATCTAATCTAGGTGTGCCTCAACCTTGATTCTCCCTGTCGCTCCTCTGCCTCCAAAGTTTGAAAACATCTTCATGCAGTGATTTTCACGGTTAAGGATCACATTGAGAATTGTAATCAATGTTTTTGAAACCGTATCTCAACTAGTGCTTTCTCCCTTACGTCAGCTTAGGAATTAATTAAAAGTAGCGATGTGCAGAAATTTTCTTTCAAGTCCCCATGGGATGCTAGAATTCCAAAATGTTTTTTTACTTTCTAATAAAAACTTCTGCTTAGGCGCATTCCCGTTGATGAGGTTATTTCAAAATTAAAAGTACTATGGTGTCCAGGTCTAGGTTTTATGTACTAAGAAATGAGGAAATTTTTGAGCAGCTGTTCTGTTTGGGGGGAGAAAATTTGCAGTCGCTTTCAGTGTATTTTATGTCTTCAGTTTGATCCTCGTCCCTAGTATTTCTTTTTGATGTCTTGGTGGCTTAGAATAAGGAGTAAAGGTTTGAAAACTGATTGTGCAAGATTGCTCCTTGCTTTATTTACTGGAGAATTCAGTGTGGTCGTAATACACACGTGTTTGATAATATTCGTATGAAGTCGGGTCATATCATTGAATAAATTAGTTTAAAGGCGTTTTGCCCAGCCTTGTAAATTTAAATCGAGAGCCAATGGACACATATTGTGGTACTACATGAACATAGTATCATCAGGCTAATTTTGTCATTGTTTTTGGATGAGGCTGGCTATTGAAACTTCAGGTTTTGCTCAGATGCAATTTGGCTCGGTTCGTGTGGTTCTGCTAGTGTAGCATTCTGTGCTGGTTTGCTGGTTGAGGTTTTCTACAATATTTTTTGGGGATTTGGTGTGGTTGATTACAAGGACGGATCTAGCATAGGCCGAAGAGGGGCGGACGCCCCTCTTGACTTTTTCATTTTTTTTTTTTAATATACCGAGAAAAAATAATTAGGGGTGTTTTATGTGAAGATATAAAGTCAAAGACAGATTTCTAAAGGTTTTTGAAACTTAAAGGTTAAAAATGTAATAAAACCACACTTTCATTTAAACCTAAAATCGCTCGCCTCTTTTATTGTTTGTTTCCTTGAGCTGCTACATTTTCACATTTCTCTACTCTCTCCCTCTTTCTTTGTTTCAAACCTTAAACGATTTGTGCTAACACAGCACCACCATCTCGTCGGCCATTTGTGCTGGTGCTAAGTTGCTAACACAGCACCACCACCATCTCCGGCTTCGGCTGGCAGTGACTTTTCGGGTGAGTTCCTTTTTTTTTATTTGAATTTAAATTAACTGTTAGGTATTAGAATAATGGAATGTTTTTAGTTAAGTTTATATATAATGGAGTGCTTTTTATATACAACCGTTAGGGGTATTGATTAGATTAATGGAATGGAATGCCTTTTTTATATATACATAATGGAATGCTTTCTCTTTATATTATATGTAATGTTCAGATTAGTAAAATTTAATAATGTTTAAAAAAATTTCAGTTTATAATGTTTAGTTTATGTAAATTAATGTTTATTATGTTTATAATTTTTTCAGTCATGGAAAAATATTTCAAATGAAAAAACAAGGAAGAAACATATTCTGAACCCGAAGTTCAATCTTCTCCAAATTTGAGGTCTAATAATGTGGAAATGCAAGATCAATTTGTTGAACAATCAGCAAATATCCCCCCACAAATAATCAACTTCTTTATGTTTGGGTCTTTGTACATTTACTTGGTCTCATTTTATGGTCACTCAGTTTTTCGTATGATTCGGTCTGCTTTAATTATAGGATTAGTACCGACTACCGAGTCATTTTACTCATTTTGTTATTGGAGTTTGTGGTTTCATTTTGAGTGGTTTTGTAAAGGTGCTCTTATCATTTCATGTGCGTCACTATGGGGAACCTGTTAACCACCGTGGGAGTTTCTCTATCTTGATTGTTCATTTGTGTTTAAATATTTAATATTTGTACTATTGAAAATATTCCATGTTTCGTCGCATCTCTTGCATATAATTGCATATGCATTTGTCCCGTTTTCTACGCCTCGTCTTTATTGGAGTTATTTGGTTATTCAGGTTGTACAACTCCAAATGATCAATATATATTATATCTAACCAATAGATTTTTTTGAAATGTTTTTTTTTTCAGGTGATCAAATGCAAGCATTAGTATCACCTCCTTATTCACAATGGTTGTCATTAGGCTGCATGGATCACCCCCAAAGTTACAAGACTAATTGTACTTGCTATTTAATTTTCATTTTTAGGGTATTTTCAGTCAACATGGAACATTTGAATTTCGAAGTTGAATTTTATACCCAAATAGCGTTTTTTAGAGTTATGGGACGGTGCTTTTGGTAAGAACTGTATTATTTTGTGTTTTTGGACATCATTTGATATTATGGACTACATTTTTTAACAATGTGACTGTGATTTGGTGTTGTGTATGAATTTGGTATAGGAGGAGATTATGAAATGCATTAAATTATTATAGCGGATTTCAAAATGCATTCATCTGAATTTGGTATGGGAGGAGATTATGAATTTCGAATGCAATCATTTGAAGTTATTCTATCTATCTCGTCGCACAATATATGCATGGCGCCACCGTCATGGACCATCATGTTGATCCTATGACCAAAGAGGATATGCAAGTGAGGCATTTCTCCTCCCTTATCGGCTCTAGAGCATGACTTTGTACTTAACTCGCCAACAATGTGGATTTTTGACACACGAATGGTTAGAAATTTGGAACAAAATGTTATGATTACATTAGAAAACAATGAACACTTGGAATTGTGGTTAAATCTGCATGAAAAATCAAGCCTTAATGAACATCTTATTACATTCAAAACTGTGTAGAACTTATGGATATTGTCAGTAGTGCATATAGACACCAAAGAAGAGTTCGACCCAATGCTTTATTTTTGTCCTAGTTGATCCTGATTTGACATTAGAAGTATATTAATTTTTCCCCAATAACTGAATACTTTTGTCTGTAACCACATATTTGATTCCATCCATAAATCGATTTTCTTCCCTATGAGTTTTAGGATGAATTTTATTTCATCAACGAACTTTTTATTGCAGATACATATATATCCTTAACATACTGAACCGACTGCCATTATTGGTATCAAACAAATAGCGATTCATACAAGCTAAATCTTCTAATCGATAATTAAAGGAAAATAAATCCAATCTCCCATCAACATATAAGGAATTTAGAAATATAAACAATGAACAATTTCATAAGTTTATAATTTGCAGTTTCTTTTTAAATTAAACTCATTTTTTATCATGTGTTTTTTAACTTCTGGAACAATGCAATTGACAAGTATAATCAAGGGTCATTTAGTCTTTGTCCCCAATTAGTTATGCCATATATCACTTTGGATATCAAAGTTTAGTGTGATATCACCTTGGATACAATTTTTCATTTTTTGTGAGTAAAAAGTGTCTAAAAATATAATAAGTGTAAAAATTTGTTTTGTTTAAACTGTTTTTAATTATTTGAAAAACTTGTTTTTATAATTATTTCCCTTTTCAAACATAGATACTTCGTTTTTAAAATGTTTTGTTTTAACTGTTTTTATCAGTTTAAAAAAATATATATTCTACTTCTTATTTCCCATTTCAAACGTAAAAACTATATTTTTTTATAAAATTGTTTTGTTTAACTTTTTTTTATGGTTTTGGTTTCTTTTTAAAAAAGAAAAACCATTTTTAATACCTTTTTCCTTTTAGATAAATACTTTATTTATTTTTTAAATTGTTTAAAATGTTTTTGAACAGTTTTGTTTTTTAAATGTTGTCATACTTATATTCCTTTAAAATAAATTAGTTTAAAAAAAGAAAAAATAATTGTTTTGTTTAAACTGTTTCTAACGGTTTTGGTAAAAAAATTATACTTTTAAACGTAGAAATTATTTATATATATTAAAAATAATTCTATTTAATCTTTTTTAACATAAATATTTTTTCTTAAAAACACAGTTTTTAATTTAATTATAATTTCTATATTTAAAAAGGGAAATACATATAAAAATTTGGTCTTATAATGTACAAAGTATTTGGAATCTTTTTATTTATTGCCATGTCTAAAATATAAAAAATAGCTAATTCACTATTAAAGAATAATAACTTTTTTAAGTATATTTTCGGGGGTTCTTAGGATTTTTTTAGGTTTTGGTGTTGTTATTTCATTTATTCATTTTTTTAAAGGTTTGCCCCGCATTAATTTGTTTAGTTAATGGTTCAGTACCCATTAGTAAGGGGTAAATTAAATATTTATGAAAAAAAATTAATGGGCAATGGTTTGATTGGACGAGTTCCCGTCCAAAATGGGTGTCAAATGTGTAATATGAAAATTATCGGGTGCCAAACTGTAAACTAAACAAATTAATGGAGGTCAAAGGCCAACTGACCCTATAATTATTCTACAACTTTTCCTTTAAAAAATGGCTCTCAACATAGCACATCGTTGCGTATTGACTAAAATCGAGACTGATCCCAAGTTGAAAATCGGGAGATCGAGCCATGTAAGGTACTCAAAACAATGCTTATCCAACATCAAAATTGTAGTTTACAAAAAGATTGCAAATATGCATATTCTTTCATACCACTTACATCTAAGACATGTCTATACATTTGGGCTTTACCAAATTGATATATTTGCTTGATTCCTTCTTACAAATTCTAATTATTGATTAAAAAGAGTTTTAAAGCTTGATTTTGGTCTAAATTTTATATACATAAAATGGATTTGCTGTTAAATAAGTAATGAAGGGGTGGAAAAAAACCCAATCTGGATTTGACAATGTCAATATCCATTAATTAAGGTATGAAGTACCTCATCGAAGGCTCATCCTCGTATCGTCCCTTTACCAATTATGTATATCAAATTAGTAACACAACGCAAAACCATACACCAACCCATCAGAAACATTTTCTAATATCTACCGAATCTACATTTGTTATTATTTTTTAAAAGCAACATATGTTAAACAAAAATGTTGGTTACATCATGTTATAAGGAGATACATAAAAACTCTGGGAAGAACTTCCAAACTTGGAAATCAGGGATGAATTTGTTATATTAAGCAAAAATAGGCTAGGTCCATTGCCACCGTGCCTTACAAAAGAAAGAAAAAAATGTGAGCCCTTCCCCAAACCGGTTTACATCATTGTAAACAGTGCCATTATCAGATTCCACTTTTAGGCCCCCAATGATGCTATTGCAGTATCCTTCCGGAATCATGTCATTCCAGCCGTTATTAACCATAAACATGAGGGCTATTCATTACCGTGTTGACCCATTGTGCCTTACTTTTATAAATTTCTCGTTCCAATTCCAATACCCACCTCTGCTTTCTACCTACCGCTGAATCAAAATTAAAAATAATGTGAAAAGGTTGAATGAAATTATAAAAATTATTTTTAAGAGAATTATAAAAAAAAAAATTATAATCAAATTTTTTTTATAAGGGTATTTTTGGATAAACCCCCTACTTCTTTCTACAGCCCCACAAAATTTTGATACACATTAAAATGAAAAGACTCATAAAATTACAAGCACACCCCTGTTAACAGCTCCCAAAACAATTCTCATTTTAAAAAAAAACAAGAACTCAGTGCAATCCCAAAACCTAGGAGATGAAGCTTACCTCTGTTACTAGCATTCCCGGCTAACTACTAAAATGGATCAGGACTCCCCCAAAAATAAAGAAGCGTTAGAAAAAAGAAGACGTATTTTTGTAAATTCACACACCCTTTATTCAAACAGGGACTGTAATGGAAACTCAAGATAATTGATGCAGAGACACAATCAACTCTAGAAAATATTTTTAAATTGAAAAAATGTTACACGCCATATTCTATCTCCAGACCATAGAATACATGACTAAATGTGTTTTTAACTTTTGCACTTTTATATTGGACACCATACCTTGGGTGGATGAGGTAGCAGTAGTGATGTGTGGGTTATGCTGTCTTCGGCAGCAGTGATTTTCTGCTGTCTTTCGTGGTCTTCAGTGGCAGTGATTTTTTGTTGTCTTCGGCGGCAGTGTTGATGACAGAGATAGAGAAAGAAAATGGGGATGTTGTCTGAAAATAGGGGTTGGGGTCTTAAATGCCACTTTTTGATTTTTCAACTCAAAGCCCATTAGTGGGGGGTTAAAAAGGTTTTACCACCAAAAAACGGGGGGCTTACGATTGTGGGGATGTAATATCTGCCTTGAGGAGAGGAACACCATATGCCCGGATTTCCACTTTTGCTTTCCTCCGTAATCGTATCACTGAAAACTCTATGTATAAGTGCATCATTACTTTTTTTTAATTCGGATTGGATGAGATGAAGCTTCACAATGTCATGCTTTATCCAGTATGCCATGGACTCCATACCGTCATAGCGAATGCCTCAAATTGAATATTTGAAAATGACTCTATTATTGCCCTTTCCCACTCGTGCTCGGATATACCCCTCTTTTGCTTCATCCAATGAGGGTAGCTTGGCAGACCTCCATGTCTCTTTAACTATCGGACAGTCTCGACGTACATAAATTAAGGTCTCACTAGCCTCCACCAGCTGTGATAGCGTCTATGTTGGAGGTTTTCCATTGTCGGAAGTGAGTTTTTCCACAACCGCCACACAAGTTCTTGACTTTCACTGTTAGCAATAGATAAGTTATGAAGAAGAAAAATTAACGTATAACAGAAAAATCAAGTGCTGGGATGATTCCAAAATTTTAAGATATTAGATACTAAAATTAAAAATAAAAGAAGAAAGAACAAGTAAAACAAACATAAAATTTATTAGGTTCTGCAGTTGTACATATGGGAACGGGCAGTGATGGTGATCTAATTAATCCTCAACTTGTTATAATTGAGCATAACTAGATGAAAACATGTGTAATAGATTCATGTGAATAGGAAAAAAATTACGAGTTTGAGAATTATAAATGATGTACGAGCATGAGCATCATTACACTCCAAAAAAACTATTAAATCATCTTTATAGTCTTGAAACAGTTTGGGATTTTGATATACAATTCAAAATCACAAGTATTTTCCTTATTTGGACATGCCTTTGCTCTCTAAAACAGATACAATTAGGAGTGTCCAGAAGTAAATAAACTGGCATCTTCATCTCTATATATTTGGAAACACGTCTGGAGAAAGTGAATTTTCCAACCAAAAGTTATCTTCTTCCACAAAAAAATTCCCATGGGAGGCAAACGCACCAATTACTCTATTACCTTGCCTAAAAATGTGATTAACGGAACACACCTGCATTCATAAATCATTGCACTGTCTAATATTAGAGGTAATAGAGCAGGCATTATCTTCATTATGCGGATGGATGCAACAAAAACATTCAGAGAATAGAAGAATTCTTAGTCTTTTGATGTTATTATCAACTGATTCTGAATTATTAAAAAATTTCCACAAGCACCTATCTTTTTAGGAGGCCATTTATTCCAAACATGTTTCTGCAATCACGCAATTATCATCACTATGCAGAAACCCATTCTGTTCAATCTTAAAAAGGTCACCAAATAACAAATTAAGGGAAAAAACAAATTAAATTATAAAACCACAAATTGATTGGACCTAATAAAATTGTATCTTATGTATAATTTAAATGCAAGATTTCGTTATTCAATACTAAATTATCATCGAGATTGTGATCAAATAAGGGTGTTCTTTCGGTAAATCCTCTAAAACAAGCTCCAAAACCTAGACTTCCTGAATAAATGGTTGAATAAAAGATGAAATTACAAGAGTACAACATATAGTACAGCTTAAGACAATCCATCTTGTGTTGTTACAGCCCTCTGATTGAAATTGATCATGATTTTTTATTTGTTGAAATCTTAAATCTCTACCGAGTTTCCCCATTTTCCTCAATAATACATTAGATCAATGAAGATGAAATTTTATAAATGTTTTGTTGCCAAGAAAAATGAATTTTTTATAATTTTTTCCACTTTCTCCGAAGCCAAATGACCAGTGAGGTACGCAGAAAAGAAACTGAACATGTAGTTACTGTAAGGAGAGTCCGAAAAAAGGGCGAAAATGTAACTTGGAAAATTTTCTAGTCATCAACTGATCCATGTTGCACATATTTAGTAGTGAACTAATTCACCAACCTATCAGGTGCATGAGAAAGCTGCAAATAAGGAAGTATTATCTTGCGTAAATTGGTGGCCAATGTCAAATTTGATGGTCAATGATTACTTAATTAGAAGATATAAGAATATTAAGTGCACTTTGTTGAAGACAAGTTTAAACCTTCTACAGGAAAATATACAGACCCTAAAGCCTCAAAACTCCAAATTAATAAGCCCCACCCCAACCAACCAAACAAGAAAACGGCTTTCACCTAAATCATTGGTGATGTTGTGTCTATGTGAGAATATTTTTTACACCTCAAGTATGAAAAAAATATAACTTGTTTTAGTATTCTATATTAAGACTTCATGTGTAAAAGGAGCTCATATATTCGCAAAATTTACAAAATAAGACTACCTGTAGTTGGTAGAACTAAAATCATATAGAAGTACATGAGGTGGTGGAAGATACTGTTAGCTTGAGCAAGTGCAATTTATATCATACTTGCTCGCGCAAGTCATTTCCTGCGCTCGCTCTAGCAAGGATAGTTCTGCAAGGTAATTGTGCAGGCCTTACTAGCTTTGCGTGCTTGGTTGTACAACTACTAAAGCAAGGCTATTTTGCTATTTTACAACTTGAAAATGGCTCCATGAATACCCACTCTACTCATTGCTACGCATAATGTGTATAAGGACCTCAAAAAAATCTATTTTCGTCCGTAACATATAACTATAATTTGAATAATGTATATGTATAAAAAAAATTGTGATGTTTCATTTCTTATAGCTTCCACCCTTTCAAATCTTTCATTTTTTATGTATCGTAGTGGTCGATTCCATCGTTTATAATTAAAAAAAGGGTCACAATAGGTATACATTTCTTATGTACCCATAGGCTCTATATTGGATTTGAATCAGATTTCAAATCAATCTATATTGATTGAGTACCTCCATAATGTTGTTGCAAGCAAATACCACTATTTTTGGTTTTGGATCTTACAAATCATTCCTGTTGGAGATCTAGTGGAACCTGTAGGGGTGTGCTCATACCTAGAGAAAGAGAGAAAATTTCAATTACAAGTGAAATCTTAGGAATTATTTTAGGTAGTAGAATATAATAAGGAAATTTATTACTTGATAGTTATATGTGTTTTCTTTTTATGTTCGTTATATTATTCAAATGGATTTTTGTCAGGCAATGAGTTTTATTTCCCTTTCAGAAATTTTAGTTTGTTTCCTTTTTGGTCGAAATACCAGCACGTCTGTAACAGAATCTTAAAGACTAGGCCAACTCTTTGAACCGTGGATTGCGCACAAAATTCAGCAAGTATCTACAATTAAAACTGCAACAATCAGGGCATCGGTTCATTTTCCATGACTTGCAGTTACATTTAATGCCATTTTTAGGTCAGCGTCATCGAAGATTATAAAGGAAGAAGCAAGGTAAATGTGGAAAAAGATAAACTCCAATAGCATTGTGATAACAACCAAATCTAGAAGAGGTCCTAAAATCTCCCCCCACCCCCACCCCTAAAAAAAGATGATTCAAGTTATGTTTTGGAAAGGGTGTGGGTAACTCCCCCTTCTATTAGAAGATTTCAAAGGCTCATTAAATTTACAATATTAAATTTTTGGCTCTTATGGAGCCTATGGTATCCATGGACCAAATTACCAAATTTAATCAGTCTTGAGGATTTCAAAATATGGTTAGCAACCATGTTGAAACAAATTGGGTTACGAGTGTACCCAAGTGTCTATAACTATTATAAAAGATAAGAAGCATTATATTTGCCTTGAAGTGGAATATAGTGGGATGTCATCCAAAATATATGTGTCTGTTGAATATGCAAAATGCGCAAGAGTTGAAAGAATGATATTGTGGCAGGAGCTGCTGGAGTTTTCAAGTTACTTGCACCACCCTTGGTTAGTAGGAGGTAGTGTGGACTTGTTGACCTTGACTTAAATGGTAATAAATTCACATGGTATAAAATCATGTTGGGCAAAGTCTGGATAGATTATGTGGAAATGTGAAATGGATTAAACTCTTTCCAACAAAATTAGATCATTTAAATAGATCAAATTATGATCATGCCCCCATTCCTCTTGGGATTAATTAGAATTGTGAGAGAAAGGTTTACTCGTTTCAATTTCAAGAAAATATGGATTAAAGATATGGAATTTTGGCAGTAGTTAAAAATTGTAGGAAGGAAGCTTTAGATAGTTAGGAGTATGTACACCTTCAATAAAAAAAACTTTTAATATTGAAAATTACTTTTTGGAAGTGGAATAAATAGACATTTGGTAATATATTTTAGAATATTAAAAATTGTGAAGATAACATATTGGAAAAAGAGCTATTACACGAAGCTTATCCAAGTGAAGAAAACAGTATAATTTGGGCAGAAAGTATAGTGGACCTACATATGCAGCTTACTCATGATGAATGTTTTTGGACGCAGAAAGCAAAGGCTAGATGGCTCTGATAAAATGATAGAAACACATTCTTTTTTCATGCATCCTAGTAGCTATAGTGACCTAGAACCAGTTGTCTTTTTGGTGCTATTAATAAAATCATTACAAAGCTTATGAATCTTGAGCTTACTAGAATCCTCCCTAAAATTATTTTAATAGAGAAAAATGCTTTTGTTAAGAATAAACATTGTGGATAATGTACTTTTAGCTCGAGCTGATACACAAGAATGACGAGAAAATTAGTGATGGGAATTTTGTATTTAAATTGGCTTTGCCAAAACCTATGACGGATTCTATTATGTACTTTGGGTTTTTTTGTTACAACTGTATACAAGATGGTAACAAAAGATGAAGACGCGCACACGTTTGAGATCTTGGCTGTCACAGGGAGGAAATCAATTTACCGATGTCGTGTAGCTGCGATGCGAGGATGGTGCAATATAGACACAAGGCGCCCCTCGATCTCTTATGTCGATGTTGTTCTTGAAGTCCCTCTTAGAGCCCAAAAATTTTAAAATTTTTTATATTACAGAACAAAATATCTATAGCCCAGGACCAGGTAAGAATCCATTCTAAACAACCTAATACTAGATTGTCATGCAACAACATAATGCGATATTATGACACCGATAATGCGTATGGGACATCAAAAAGACAAATAAAATCATGAATTTGAATACCGAAATAGCCTCAATGAATTCGAACTTGCCTAAATGGACCTATCACCATTTTGAATAACCCAAACATCCATAATATGTAAAAATGACCTAAATGCCCCCAATTATAAAAAACATTACCGCAATACTCTGAGCATATTAAAATGACCATAATGCCCCTGAACACCAAATGCAATGGAATTACCCAAAATACCCCTCTCAAGGATCATTCTAAAGTGTGCTGCATCCTCACCAAATCAAAGTTATGCCTTAAAATGTTTTTTTATGTTGACATGTGTAGTCCAACTCTGTGAAATTGGTATATCTTTAATAGCTAGAGTAATTGTATATGCCCTTCTATAATGTTTAAATTGAAAAATCTCATCAATTGATAATAACTAACAATAACCCAAACTACTGCACATTGAGTCATCAAAATTGCTAAAAACAGTAATAGTTAAACAAAACAAGGATTATTATTTTAAGAGGTTATTTTCATATACAGGGACTTAAGAGGATACCCAGATAAATCATAAACATGTTTATTAAAATGAGAAAACAAGCGTCAATGGTTCATGAAACATTAAAGTTGATATTCTATGGAATGGGTTTGGACCTAGTGGACATATAAACCAAATAGAAGCGAAATTTGATCTAAGCAGTGGTGAGGAACTTTATTTTAATAACCGTTGATGAGTGCATTATTTTGTATATTTAATGCCCAAATCTAGGCCTTATTAAACCTATTATATCATACAAAAATGAGCTTTTAGAGTCATTTTGGTAATTCAAAAGAAAAATGCATGTTTGAAAACTTTTTGAGTTAAAACTACAATTTTAGTAACCCCATGGGGTAAAATCGTAATTTTAGAAACTTTATGGGCCTAAAAGTAATTTCTAAAGGTTTATCTTGGTAAAACTAAATTCCCTCTGAAATTTGGTTGAATTCCGGGTTAAAATGAGGAAGTTATGAGATTCGGGACTAAAATGCAATTCGAAGTGTATTTTGTAATTTCCTAAAATGTTATGGACCTAAATTTAAATTAATTATATTTATTTTTCACTTTTACATGTACCCCTGAAGAAAGGGTGAAGATTGGATGTGAAACGAAGAAGTTGTGAAGCCTCGAAGAAGTTTGGGGTTCAAATTGCAAAAGGAGATAAGTTGGCTAAGGAAAAAGATTATAAGGCCAAGTCCAATGGATACTTCAATCTTGCTAGTTTTCTTAGTTAGAAATAATAGAAGAAAAAAAATCTCCCGAACAAGAGTTTCTGTGTGAAGGAGGAAATTAAGTGGAAGCCTAATCAGATTGAAAATTTCCATGGACATTCTACATGTAGAAATTCAAGATCAGTTGAGACAATGTGACATGGAATTTTGGAAACTGCCCATGATCTTTTTAGCCGTAGATTTTGATAACTACACACCATCAGGCCTGTAGAATGAAGGAAATCAGATATTTTTTAGGAACTTTAGTTTCTGAGTATTACGAAAAGATACACATCAGATGGATGTGTATAACCTATTGGAGAGTGTTACAAAACCCTTTATATAATATAAAAAAATGGCACGTGTATCAAAGAAATTTCTAAGACTACCTTGCCAAGCATGATAGAAACCCTTTAGCATTGGAGAATTCCTAAATCAACCAATGTATAGTATTACCAAAGTGGTTTGGCACAATGGTGTTGGCGAGCAAAAAATGGTAGGAGGTCTCGGGTTCGACCCCCAACCCCTTAATGTTTTTGGTAAAAGGCACTCAGCAGACAAGGGCATCAAGTGGCGCATAGAAATTGGTAACCGCCAAAGGATTGTTCCCTTGTCCCCCTCAGCTCCAACAAGCCAATAATTTGCCAAAAAATCAAGTCTCCCACTCATCTCCAACCAGCACATTTTTTCGAAAAATAAGGAATTTCTAAGGCCTTGGGACATTTCCAAGTCAAAATAACTTTTGTGACTTGGAAGGAATAAAGAAGATGGTAGCTACATTGAATTGATCTTTTTCGTGCTAATCGAGATTGAAGAATAACTCCCAAGAATATTATCACAGTCAACTCCATCAGATAATCAAAAGTTACCAACCAAAAGACCCTTTTTTCATTAAAACACTCATTTTGTGTAAATATCCGTTTAGTTTGGTATTGAATTTTTATAACTCAATTTTCAGCAAATTAAAAGGAGTTTCACACCAACTTAAATACCTCACCCATTGGCAAGGACCCTTGGGTTCACCATTTCACACAATTTTTGGGAGTAACTTTTGGAGAGGGTCTATTATATTTGAGGTTTTTGGAATGTCCTTGTTGTGTAAAAACTACCTCCGAATCTTCATCTCATTTATTTATGTTCAATGATGTAGCTAAGTTAGTTTGGTGTAGCACATATCAAGTGGGTTAAGATTAATTTCATTTCTCTTCATTCTTTAATGTTTTCTTAGTGGATGAGGAAAACTTTAAGGGATTGTCTCAGTTTTTTTATTCATATAATCCCTTTGGCCATTTGTTGGCAAATCCGTATATAAGTCAATTTTCGAAGGTGATTTCTGTGAGGATTGATATTATTATTTTTCAAGAGGAAAAATCAATTTCAGATTTTAGTGACGCGGTGGTTTTTTAAGATACAGTTTATTATGAGGATATTCCACTCCACTAGATATTTCAGATTAAATATAAGCCTCGAACAAAATTGTTTTGATTAGTAGTTTGGGATAAAACCTTCTCCTTGTTGATTTAAGATTAACATTGATGGGTTGTCGTGGGGCAATCCAGGTGCGAGTGGCATTGGCAGCATTCTTAGACACGAGAAAGGTAAGATAGTTTGGAAATGTTTAGCTGGAATTGGAGTCCGCACTAACACCTATGCGAAACTTTGTGCTCTTTTAAAGGGTAAGAATTGTTTATTCAGTGGGGATTGTCACAGATGATAATAGTATCAAACTCTATGCTTCTAGTGAATATGGTAAATGACAATTTTCAGGTTCCTTGGACTCTTTTGGACCTTATTTAGTAAGTGAGGGATCTGGAGGATACTTTAGAAATGGAATATAGAAATTGCTACAGAGAATCTATTTTTTTCCGTATTCAAAATGACTTGGAGAAATTAAGGTCCATGACCAAACAAAATTGTACAAATTAATTTCTTTCTATCAAATCCAGGATCACCTCTCACAATACCCTCTAATTGTACAAATTTTCATTTCCTCCACTATCTTACCAATCCCCAAAACCTCTTAACTGGTCCCCAACCCCAACGCCACTCTACAACTCTCCAAACCCCAAAAATCAGTAATGATACAGATGTGGGCGCTTGCTCCCCAACAAACCCTTCCCCATGCCACCCGAGAACTCCCCTTTCTCCACCACCACCTTCAATTCCCTTCGAAGCACCAATAACCCTTCATCTCCTCCAACTAATAATTTTACCCACAACACACTCCTCGTCCTCCCTCCCATCTTCTCCCTCACCACCTTCCCTTCCATCGATTTCACCGCACTCCTCAACTCCCCCACCAACTCAGGCTCAGCACAACACAAATTGGCTTCACAGTCATAAATTCTCCATCACAATAAGATGTTTTTAAATAAAGATGTGATAAAACCAACTTCATCCTAGAAAGGTCTCCTTTTTCAACGAGTAGTTCCCTCCCCAAAAGATCCAAAGGTTGTAGTCTTCCGGACAAAATTGGGCTGCCAGCCATTAGGTGGAGCTACTTTCTTTTGAGTACATAAGTGCAAAGGCATAGATATAGTTTTCTTTAGATTTTCTTTGTTTCGGATTTGTTATGAGGTCAGGTTTATGTCCCCGTTACTTTTGTTAGCCTCGGGGAGGGGCTTTTACTCCCTCTATTCTTATAGTATATTGGGGGTGCGGACCCTCTTCACCAAAAGGCAATAAATTATCGAACATGACCATTTTAAATAATTAATGAGCGGTAAGTATATGTTCTTTATATCATTTCTTTAAGCTAAATGCGGATACTAAACTGTAAACCCTAAGGCTGAAGAACCTACACAGTACACAAAGTATATGATCAGTTAACAACCGAGAGGTATTTCCAAATCTCCCCCAAAAATTGAAAATTAAACGTATTTGCACATTAAGTGAATCTATTCACAGGTTACGAGTTTGGAGACACATTCGTGACATTTCACTAACTAGGTTTGATAGACGGATTTGACCCAATTCGTATCTTTTTCCTCTAGTCTTTGTAGTCTAAATAAGTTTTTAATGCTTTCGATTGAAAACTTACTTTGTAGCTAAGATTATACTTGGGAGAATATATCATTTTGATGGAGGGGCAGTGTTCTAAAAGGCGCCGCCTAGGCTTGAGGCGTGATGGAGACGAACAGTCTCAGGGCTAGGCAAAAAATTAAAAAAAATAGCCGATTTTTCCAATAAATCAACAAGAATTTGAAAAAAATGCCAATTTTTCTTAATGAATGGTCAATTAATTAAAAAATACAGGCAAAACTAGAATAGTTTTCCTTAAACGGCGTCATTGAAGAACGGTAATTATTTTTACTCTCCTTTGCTTTTGTACGAAATGCCGCCCTCTTTCTCTTTCTCTCTTCTAATCACCCAAACCTTTTGCTATTAGGACTGAAAAAATAAACTTGATCCTCTATCTCTTTGAAAAATATGCTTTATAATAATAATAACATACACAACCTGTTTTAGTATATTAAAAGAAGTACATAATATGTCAAAAAATATATGCTATATAGGAAAATATTCTTCATTTTCATTTGTTTTAGTATGTTAAAAAATTACAATTTTTTATTCATTATCATTTGTTTCAAGGCATTGTTAGCTATGTTAGAGATTAAATAGATATTAAATTGCTAATAACTTAAATTTAAAACATACTGGGTGTGTAATTTTAAAAAATTCCTAGGCGCCCATCACACACCCGCCTCCCCCGTGGCATTTTTTAGATCATTTTGCAGGGGAGGCTAAAGGCCTGCCCTCTCACTGAAATAAAATATACAATTCACTCTTCTGACTTTGTACAATGTATTATGTATTTATGAACAACAATGGCGCTAATAGAAGGGGGTGCACTATTCTCTCTAAGAATGTATGAAAACTAGAGGTTATTGAACTGAAGGTTATGAAGAAACTATATACATTTAAAGAACTTGAAATTTCTTATGCCATGTAAACTAATAATTACTTGAATTGGGGAAAACAAACATTGTGGGTGTGTTTGATTGACATGAAAAAAATTTCCATGAAAAATAGTTGTTTTGACTCATATTTTGCCTTTGTATTATCTTGATTGTGAAAACTTTATATAAAAAAACACTCATTCACATAACAAGTGCTCCATCTCAAACCTCAGCTTTAGTGGAAAATATTTCTTATCTATCCACCAAAGAATTGATTTCCATGGAAAATAGAACAAGTAAGACCAAAACCTCATATATTTTTCCACTCATTTTCCAATTTTGCCTCCAAATGAACTATTTTTCATGCATTTTCCATGTTTGCAACCAATGCACCCTGATATTAAAACCCATGCATGAAAAATTGAAGGTAGGAGAAGGGTCAAGCATATCAAGGGGTTGTCTATATAAGAATTAATCACTAAAACATATATAAGAAGATGTTTACACAAAATTTTAACAATTTGACCCAAATATATACATTTATATATTGACATAATTCACAAAACACTTATCTTTACCGGAAAAACATGGGTGCTCGGAAGAGGATTCATCCTGCTTAGATGACCATGAAAAACATTCAGGCATCTATGTCCTTCATTCGCCCTCTTCAGACCTTCACTCACTACAAAACCTAAAGGGTAATCGAAAACTCACCGACGCATATAGACAGTCGAAACAACAAACCATCACATAAATAAAATGGTAGTTATTCGACGTTCGTATATAATTGAGTTCCTATTAGAATATGTTATTCCCTTTCAAATAACATGAATCACATACAAAGCTTTACGAACACAGAATATGGAGGTTAATGAATACTTTTAGTGCAAAGTTCAAAATAAACATATATATGAAATGAATATCTACACCAATATGAAAAAAAAAGTTAAATTAAACTCCTAGAAAGGACTTCTTGTTTGGTCAAGGATAAATCATAAACTCATTTGGCAATAATTACAAATATTATAATACTATGCAGTTTGATAATGCCATTAGCACAATATTAATCAATATTAAATACAAGCACAATACGCGTTAATAAGTCTGATTTCTCTAACCCTGTATTAACACTTTGTGAATTAAGGGTCAAATTTCGCTAATCATGTAATAAACTGCAGCCGACAGATCCGATTCTACGAATCTCAGTGTTTTGAAAATACATTTGGAAGTGAAATATTGTAAAAGGCATATATATTCAAAGTGCAATTTAAAAATGAAAAAAGTCTAACTTACATCATTTTCTTAGTTTGTCCACTATAAACAATAGTGATATCTGACATCAGTTCCTCACTTTGTCTATAATAAATAAGACTGGTATCTCACATCAATTTAGGAACACACTAGTTCCTTCCTTTCCCTACTATTAACAACACAAGAAACGTGATATCTTTCCTTATAAGATAGAGAATCCTCCAGTAAGGTACTTATAAATAGATACGACCTAAGACTAGTAACATGTGCACTATCTTTGAGTAGGCCGCAATTTGAGATAGATTTTTTAGCTCCATGCTAAAACATTTTGAAAATTTTAAAAGCTATGACCTAAACTTTGTTCGTCTGACTTTTAGTACGCGAATTTAACTTTTACAATTCGCGACTTATTGATGACTTCTCCGGCTTGCCCCAAAGGCGCAAATCGCAATATTTGTGAGTGCTTATGTGTTGCCTAGTGTTTGTGACTGTTTATGAACATTTGAGCTAAGTTAAAGACCATCGCCCTTGAGGTCAGGGTCCAGAGCAAATTGTTGTATAAATGAACTACTGTTCATATACTTGTTAAGCTGTTCATGAGCTGATAGTATCATTCCATATTGATCATATTAATAACTGAATTGTTGTTAGGCTAACTCTTAGAGTAGAGTTGATCATTGACCTACTATGGAATTCAGTGTTTTTTCTTCTAGGTTAAGAAGTCATTGTCAATTGTCAGAGCAAAGTAGTAGATAATGTAGCCAAGATTTGTACTAGAACAGATTAGATGAGAAGTAGAAGGCGAATTGAGGGTTGTAGTTAGTCGGAATAGTAGAGTAGTTGTAGAAGCTCCTAAATGGAAGAACAAAGCAGTGCCAACCAATGTCAACCAGATAGTCTAGACATTTAATGTACTTAGATCTATTTGGTGAATCATACGACTTTCTGGTGCATGTTAACAGTAATGATTATTAGTATAGTTTTATATTTAGAATTTACATCTATGCTTCAATTGTGTTTTTTTGAGTGTTCCTAATATCCATTCCAGGCTTGTTGGTTGGGCAGCATAGGAGAACCGTCCGCACGAATGCCAGTCGAGGATGGGTTCAGGGTCACGATTGGTGTCCGATGAGTTATGTTTTTTAAATGTATGTAGGTGTGATTGTACGATAATGTGAGAGATAATTTGTGGCTTCAATTCTCATGGGAAATTAATTCTTGACACCTGAGTTTAGTCCTCTTAATTTTATGTATACTACATCTAGAATTTGGAATAAAACGAAAGTGTTTTTTCAAATTATAGAATATAAATGACTATACGGAATACATCTTGGTTGATCTCATGTAATTATAGGACTCAGTGAATCAATAAATAAACTTTTAGGTAAATAAAACTTTTCATTCAAGAAATAAAATGAAACAGGGGTTTGGAAAAGTACCTGACGATTCAATATAATATGAATCTGTTATCCTTCCATCTACATTTTACCAACTATTCCTTTTCTCCACTCTGAGTCAGCTGTAGAATCAACACATTGAGAAATTCAGTAAGCCCTTAGAAGTATACAACCTATTAATCTAAGTCCAGACTAATGGCAAGTACCCCCTAGTATCGGGAATGAACCCCTTGACTATGAACAAGATGCAAATATCCTGCGTATACCTCACTGAGAATTAATATTAAGAATCTTTTCAGCAACAGATTGGGGGAAATCTAAAAAAAAATATGGGATAGTTCAAGGAATTATTTACAAAATTTATGTTCCATTGATGTCTTGCACCAGTGTCAGAGATCGGAGGGCTTTTTCAATTTACCATATACAATATAAGGGAAACAACCATACTCATCATCATTGGATCACTCAAAGCGGAAGGCAAAGAGAAGTCCACCCTAAGTTTTCTATCATCTTCCATCCCAATCATCAATAGTTTTTAGTGACAGTTCAATATAAAGAAAAATATATTTCCGAGAAGGGAAAGATAAATAGAAATAGCAAGCCACAAAAAACGTAAAGGCCAAAGAGAAATTTAAACATAAAGATTACAATTAAAATCATACCACTCATAAGAGAAAGAACAGGAGGTTATATCTCATAATTTAAGTCCATCGGTAGATATTATATACAACACATGTCTACATATACCTGAATTGGAAACTTATTTCAAAAATTAAATAAACAGTACTTGTTATTTCGGACATACAATAGCAATAACGATTATCACTTTCACTGAATACATATATGATCAGAATTTGAGAGACATACAGTAGCAATAGGAATTATATGTTAGTTATGCCATACATGGGAAAATTCAAGGTAACAAGTCTTGAAAAAGAGAGAGTAGACATTTTCACGTAGGTAAGTTAGAGGGAAGAAAACAGAAACCACACTTTAACGTGGACCATTTACAAAATTTATCGTTGAAACTCTTAGCCATCAATCAAGATAGTTACAAATGCAACCAAAAATGTAAATAATTGGTTTTTCAAAATTCCAAAATATCTCACAATTTCAACTTTTTACTTTATGCATAAAAGTTATGATGACCACCTAAAAAGAAGAAAACAAAATATCCTTGCTCACCTTTACATTCCAATGTTGTGTCTTTACTATGAATTTTACTTCTTTAACTAAAATAAATTACTCATACAGGGTCACATTTATTAACAAAATTATGCTCCGAGTACCATACGTGACACTCGGAACATTTTACCAATAAACAAAGCAATGGCTCATTTCTCAGAAATTCCTGTTTTTTTCAATATTTCCCACGTCAGACTTACCAACACAAGTCTATTAGACGTGTTCCAACACAATTTAAGCTAAAAATTCATTTCAATTAAAATGCTAGCACAAATGCCTCTGATCCTTATTAGAGATTATGAACAAATTTACCTAAGAGGGTGGAACGCTTTGATGCGTGGTGAGGGTATGGGTATGTAGTACACTACCATACTTGCTATGCAGTATGTTAGGGGTAAGCATAGTTGGGAGGCTATTTCGATTCCCAATCCGCGTAAAATAAAAATTTAGATTGTTTTGGGTACCATATTAAAGTGTAGTTATATATATATATATATACACTACACCAAACGCACGTACTCAATTTTTTATTTACTTAAGTTTTTTCTATTCAGTACTTAGTGTTGGAGGAGTACCTAGTTTTTCTAGATTTGCGGATGCTGCAGAAAAATGGGGGGGCATGGTGTCCAACGGATACATTAGTAATAGTAGGACCTAGGTATGAGACCATAAAGCAAGACCAGTAGGTAAAACAGGAATGTTAAAACGCTTGGTTTATAGTGGATGAGGTTCCCCCTTTTGTTGTCGGTTTCCAAGACTTCATTAATTGTCTAAATCATCTCAAGAACCTATTTGTTCCACTCTTTCTTGATCTTCACCTTCAAACAACTCATGTAGCTTGTCTTTTAGAAGAAACCTTAATGATGGGCAGTTCAATGAGTATAAATATAATTAAAAGGAACTATCTTGCGGGTTTTGGATAAAGGGCGTGGCGTGGTAGTGCGTCCGGAGAATTTCCCAATCAATCATATTTTCATATTTGGGTTAACTCACCTTTGATCTCCATGCTGGACCATATAAAATCATTATTAAGTGGAAGTGCAGTATTTTGCGTGATTGGTTGTTTATAGGGGGATCAACACTTTATGACTCCTTTCAAAGTAAGAGGTCACATACCCTCCTCTCCGATGATTGGTGTGGCTTGTACAAGGAAGATAGTAAAAGTACAGATTATTATGCGGCTGAACTTTCAAGGAATGGAGTTTGGAAGGGGCCTTCGCTAAAGCGTAGAGATTTTTAATGGTTTATGGGGGGTTATAGGCGAAAACAAGCTGTTGTCTGGAATCTGTTTTTTTTTTTAGTTTTTATACTTGATTTTCCATTTCCATATCTGTTTTCCTTCTTTATGTGATCCAGCTGAGGACTTTTGATCCTCTCTTATTTGTGACTTATCTTTTAAAAAAATATTATTGTTTCTGGAAACAAAAATCATAAAATTACAAAATCATACATATGTCTCACAAGAATTATAAATTGGCGAGACAATTGGTAGTTTATGATACATGGGAGTCCAACAAAGTCATGTGTTTTGCATTCAACTCCAGTACGCCAACTGAATTAAAATAGAAAAATAAATGTTGGGTGTAAACTGCTTAGACTCCTTAAATTCCAGGTCAAACAATCAAACTCATGCATGCGAAAGATGCAACTTGCAAGTTAAGAGGGGACACAAAAATGCACACAAGTGGGGGATTAAGAATAACAGATTCAGAAATAATTAGTTAATCGGGAGAGTAAACTGTGGTTTCAAAGGAAATTATCTGTATATGAGAAGGATGTTGAACTAAAGAATGAGCTCCACGATTCTTAAAAAAATTAAGGTAGTGAGATACATTATGAACGGGATCATTGATATATTATCACAGTAGACTGCTTCCCTTTTCAACTCTTTCGGAAAATTATTCGTTGGTTTGATTGAACTTGTCGGTTCCTTTACCAGAGTGGACAAAATCCCATCAAAACTCAATTATTCAAAATACTAGGAAATAATAAACAGACCTTTGAGATAGCATCTTTCACAAGTGAATTAACCTTAGAGGCAAATACGAAAGGGGTCAAACAATATGGAAATAGTTCCTGTTATAATTCCTAAGTCAGCTACTCTTAGACATCAGCAAGGCAAAATTCCCTAAATTTGATTGATTTGAAAAATAAAATAAACACTTGGTATTTGCCCAAATCTATCTATATATCCAAATTAAAGTAAACTTCTTAGTAACTTCACCCAAACAGCAAGACCATCCAGACACCATTCTAAGTAAATTAGCATAAATATAACAACCGACTTTAAGGTTTTGTACAACATTTAAAGGAATAATGATTTTCTACTATGAGGAAACACCGTACAAGAGATGCAGCCAAAAAAATTACAAATGTTATTAGGAACTCCGGGTTTTATGTACAAGTATAAGAATAAACTAATGATTGTATAAGAAACTGATACGAAATCAATGGCTTGTAGAATTAGACAAATATATGAAAATATCATAAGAACATGTGTTCCATCCAATACCCCCACACAATACTGATCTATGTGTTCTACATGAAATTTATGTAACGTTAATACTGTATGATGGGGCCATGACTACAGTAAGAACATCAGCCGAAGAAAGTAGTGAATTTTCAATTACTATAGATTTACACCAAGGCTCAGCATTAAGTCCTTATCTCTTTGCTCTTGTTATGCATGAGTTGAATGGACAGATACAAAATGAATTGGGGAAGAAGGTTGTCTGAAGTAGGATCGATCGATCGATGATGCCTGTTTTCTGACAGGTTTTGTTATTTTAATTTTTGGACCTTAGTTTTCGGGATACATCCAACGTTTATTAAATTAGTGTAAATTTAAGGGGAACCTATTACCTAGGGATTTGGGGTGAATATATATTGGTTTAGAAAAGTGAGAAACGGTGAGAAATTTAAGAAACGGATTAAGTGAAATAAATTCATAATTATTTAAAGTACGACCCAATTGGGTGAGTCCGGTATTTTAGCAGGGTGATGCTACGTTAATTATCTAATTGAGGTGAATTTAAATAAATTAAGAGTCGGGGAATAGACTCGAGAATTATGGGCTAGTGCTAGGGGTGTTAGGCACAGTTTAGCCGGATTTGTTTAATTATATATATAAGGAAATAGAGATAGTGTGTGTGTGTGTGTGTGTGTGTATATATATATATATATATATATATATATGTGTGTGTGTGTGTGTGTGTGTGTACTTTATAAATATCGGTGTGTGATATTTATGTAAAAACATATCCCTCTAGTACTATCATATGAGCTTGTGCGATGTAGATGAATCCCCTGACTAGTGAATGCAAGGAGAGTATAATCACCAGGTCATAGCGCCAGGTGTTTTATTGTGTGATTTATTTTCGAAGTGAGACGCTTTGGGTATGATTCAGTCTCACTATCGAGGGACTATGACCGCCTCCACTACGCTTACGATATTTTTACCTAGTTCCGTATGAGTTAGACCGACTAAAGGTAACCGGATTAGATTGAGCATACCTGGGGTATGATAGCATTTTAGAGAAAAGCATCTAGTGAGTAATTACTCGAAAGGATGGTTATTATACGCGACATATGTGTGATTATTTTAGTATACTAGTATGTATATGTAGATGCAAAAAATCTCACCCGTCGGGGGGAGCCAATTCATCACGATACAAGTATAAAAATAAATACGAGAGAGACAAAGATTTACGTGGTTCGACCATGAATGGCCTACGTCCATGGGGCTGCTGGTGTGTTTCACAGAATGATCAGAGAGTTTTACATGAGAGTGTTTCTCTAACTTCTAAGCCCCATTTCACAATGGGGGGTGTCCCCTTTATATAGAGTTAGGGGTTACATTAGGGTTACAAATATGGATGAGCCCTATCTTCGTGGAGTTTCATTCCAATCAGATAATGCTCCTCGGTCTTCTCGTTTATTAAGGACTTTAGTCGTCCTTATATTGCTGGCACGTCGCCATCTTCACCGGGGTGCTCCTCACACGTCATGCTATTCCGTAGGCATATATTTTGCCCCCACAATAGCCCCACAGGTCGCAGTTCAGCTGAGTTGATTCTGAGATGAGCTGGGAGCTGGTCCACAATCTCTTTAAACATATGCAGTTGGTGGTGTGAACTGGACTGGCATTCTTTGATCTATCGTTCAACTTTTAAGCCTTCTTTGGTTGATCTTCTCGCCTTCATAGGTTTTTAGATGAATGCTTGGCTTGAGTTGAGAGGCGTTCAATCGATATGAGGATCGGACTCGAGAGTGTCGAGCTGCCTACGTACCCTCTTGGGATCAGGTCGAACGTAGTTCATTGTCTGTTTTATTGTATGGCCCAATTTGTGAGGCTGACCACAGGCCTGTTCAGAATTTGTTTGCTGAGGCTTTATTGAGAGTGTATCAAGTTTAGGGCGTCTTCCTATATTTTGGTCTCGTATGGTCCATTTGTTGAGGCCGACCACAGGCCTATGCGTCGAGTCTTGCTCGAGCATGTACCTAGTAGGGTAAGACCCTGCCTTAGGTTTTTCATATGGTCCAATTGGAGAGGCCAACCAGAAGCCTATGCGTCGAGCCTTGCTCGAGCATGTACCTAGTAGGGGTTAGACCCTGCCTTAGGTTTTTCATATGGTCCAATTGGAGAGGCCGACCAGAAGCCTATGCGTCGAGCCTTGCTCGGGCATGTACCTAGTAGGGTTAAGACCCTGCCTTAGGTTTTTCATATGGTCCAATTGGAGAGGCCGACCAGAAGCCTATGCGTCGAGCCTTGTTCGAGCATGTACCAGTAGGGGTAAGACCCTGCCTTAGGTTTTTCATATGGTCCAATTGGAGAGGCCGACTAGAAGCCTATGCGTCGAGCCTTGCTCGAGCATGTACCTAGTAGGGGTAAGACCCTACCTTAGTTTTTTCCCACAATTTAATGTAATACCAATTACGTTTTCATTTTTCCATTTTCTAATGCCTCGCATGTAAATATCCGCCTGTTTTACCTTTTAGGTTGTGCTGTCACACTTCCTTAGGCCTAAAAGGCGATGGCAAAAATGCACCTGGTTTGAGGGTCATCCACCCGTTCAGGATTTTAACCGACCAACGTAGTTGGCGACCAACCTGAGTTGGCTTTTTGCCTAGGGATCCCCCGTAGGGCTTTTATTGTTGACTGGACAACTCGTGAGGCCAGTTGTGTTTGGAGATAACAAAGGCCTGTAGACGTACTTAATTTAGTGGGAATAAGAAAGAAGGACGTTGTAACTAAATCAAGCTTGATTATGATCGTCATTCGAAAGACTAATTCCGGTGTTAACCATGTTGGCATCTGTCCTGAGTTAACCTCTTCTATTTTGCTTTAAATGTTGTAGTGAATCTATTCACGTGTCATCGCTGCTATGAAGCCCCCAATCAGGCTATAAAGAGAAGGCTGCCCGATCGTCCATCGGGTCATCTGATCTGTATAATCGGGATGATGAGTGTGCCCGATCGCTCCTCGAGGCTTCGTTGCTTTGAAGAGTATCGCGCTGATCGTTCGTCGAGTTGGATATATTAGTGTTGACGATGCGTTAATTCATTGCTTGGTGATCGTCGATCACCGTGGGTTGTCTGATGGTGTTGCTCGATACATCCAGGGTGCTGTTATCAACATGTCCTGCTCATTGACTGTGATTTTGCTGGATATGTGACTTCTTACAGGTTGGATCTGTCCTTGTTGATAAATACAGTTGATCGTTGCTCTTCCTGCTGCTTTATGTGTTATTGGATCTTTGTGGTACAGATCGCCCAACTTTTCATTCGACGAATACGAACTGTATTGCCTAACTGTTTATTGGAGCTTGAGATGTGATCACACAATGTCAACTATCCATCGAAGTTGAGGGTCCGTCGAGGCAAAATTGCAAAGGACCTAGTAGATGCTGTGAACGATCCATGCCCGAGCATCTGTCGGAGTATTGATAAGATAAATGATGCCTGAATGCCTGTCGAGGCAAAAACTATAGAGGGTCTGGTAGATATTGTGGGTGATCCATGCTCGAGCATCCGTCGAGGCAAAAAGGACCGAGCAAGTATTACGAATAATCCTGAATTGTTAGTGAAAACTAACCTTCCAATAAATGCAATATTGATTATTAATCGACCGCGCCAACAATATGTTGGGACTGAATATAAGAATTATCCCCACCAACCATTTGTTGGGGATAAAATGCGACATGTGTGGCAAATATCCTCGGTACTAAATATATAGAAATATTTTGCTGAGCATTTGCCAAGATGAACCTTAAATATGCCTGATCGTCCTTCAGGTCAAGAATCATAGAGCCAGATAATCAATACTGAAATTGGAGAAATATCAACGTCTTTGTCCATGAAATACCCAAATCCAGATCTTTGTCCATGAAATTGGAGAAATTGGAGAAATATCATAACAGAAGATTACCATGAAATACCCAAATCCAGATCTTTGTCCTTCATTCACCCTCATTGGAACTTCACTCGCTACAAAACTTTAAGAGTAATCGACACCTCAGGGACGCATATGGTCGCCTGAAACAAGGAACCATCACATGATATAAAATGGTAGGTTTTCAAAGTCCATATATAGTATCAATATATATAATTCCCTTTTTATATCATTAATCACTTATAGAGCCTAATAAACACAAAATCTAGAGATTTTTGCATACTTTTAGTTCAGAGTTCAAACCCACATACAATCAATATATGTGTTATAACTGTTTGTGTGGCCATATATATGAAAGGAATATCTACACCAGCACAAAAATAAAGGTTAGACATCTCTAACTAAACTGTTGAACAAGAAAGGGCTTCCTGTATCGTCAAGGATCCGCCATAAACTAAAGGATGGAAATACAACTAAGTCAAAATAAAAAAAAAATTACAATACTTTCGATTTTAATAATGCCAGTGACACATAATTCATCAGTACTACTAAAAAAACATAATAACAACAAATCTAAAATTCATTTTTACAAGAAGCTTATAATTGACTTAAAATCAATAATTTTATAATTACCATTCATGGACCTGAACTTTCATTTCCAAAACCTTACTTTTAACACAAAAACTCACAACATTTTTGTGGCCAAATAAAGAATACAAGAATATCGACCTGGAATGGTTCTCAATCTAGACAAAAGATGATGGGATACAGTGAATGTCACAATAGCTGTGTGAAATCAAAGGCCCAATGGCGGTGTGAAATAGAGGGTTAGTGATGTGAAATCAAGAGAGGTAGCTGAAGCTACAAGGAGAAATCACCCATCGATTTTGCGGCAGATCGAGTCTTGCAGATGAGCAAAGGATCGAGGGGTGGATGTGTATTGGTAAGAGCGAGAGAAATTTTGAGTGGGAAAGTAAAAATTGAGGGAATTAAAATCAAATAAGAAAAAATAATTATTCAACCGTCCCTAAAATGGAACATGAGGGACGACAAATTAAGGCTGCCGAAAAAAGGAAGTATATTTAGGGATAGTTTGAATTAGATGTACCCAATAATAATAATAATAATAATAATAATAATAATAATAATAATAATAATAATAATAATAATAATAATAATAATAATAATACTTAAACAGAGAGGAAAATAAAGTGACTAATGACTAACCTAGTGCGAATACATAACACTCCAAAGCCTTCGTTGCATCTTCATTTCTAATTAACTGGACTATACAAGGAGAACAACTACAGCATTGTTAAGCATTGTTAAACTTGAGCAGAACAACTACAGCATACACATTTTTTTTTCTAAAAGAACAACTCTTGCTTGACAATTCCGAGTATTTTCAAGGATTTCAAGTCAATGATTGAAAATTTTAAATTATATAAAGTAAAGAAATCATAAAAATGTTTAATTGAAAATTCAATGGAACTGAAGTTGGATTAACTTCGTTTGATTTTAACTATGACTGAGTAGCATACTATCATAACTATCAATACACATCTACTACCATGAAAATATATTATCGATAAGTAAATTTAGACACATATTTACAGATTTCATTTACATATCGGGGGTGAAATGTATGAATCAATTACTACATCTGAATGCTCAATCCGTAGTTATGCTTAAAAAGTAGTATATGATAGATTATATTAGTATTTGCGCTCCTTCCTGTAAGAAGTTCATACTTTCCTTCTCCTTTTTATTCTGACCATATATCAGAGACTGAGTTGTTGATCATCATCTCAGCACTGAATGTCATTTTTTTTTATAAACTTTATTACAAACAAATTCATCTATTTACACCTAGAAATAGGAGGTTCGCTCATTATGTTCTCTAATTAAGGTGTCAAAGGAATAACAGTCACTAAATTTGGTCTTCATAAAAGTAAAAAAAGAGGTTAAAAGCATGAATACCAACATAGAGAAATTGACCACAAATACATTTATCAGAAACAAAGTCATGTAGTGCGCACAGGGCACACCCTATTACGTGTGCTTATCCCATTGATTTTTATTATTTTTCATTTATGTGGCTCTATCCCTTTGAGTTAGCATTAATTTGGGACTCTTTAGTGATAATAAGGGTCTGTCTTATTATAAATAAGGTCCTTATCCTTAATTATATTCAATGAGAGTTTATTAAAGATTTCGTGTTTACATCAAAGTGATGGAAGTTAAATCACTGACCATACAGATTAAAAATTATGATTATGATCAATGGTGGGAGAACTCGATGGGAGCATCACCATAACAGCATGCTGGCCCAGCCGCGCCACCTGTACTCCCTATAAAGGCTGCCCAGCCTGTAGCGACGCCTGGACACTGCTGCTAAAATTCAACCTTGCCACCATTGAGTTCCTCCACTGGTGCAAAACACTGGTCTGACGAGAACTTCAGGAAGACAATATCCTCATCTCAGAACGGCGTACCAAGGGCTCATTATTTTGCCTCATCCACCTCCCGATTTAAGTCACCCACAGCATAAATCCTAGTCCCTGTTTGTGACCTCACTAGAGCTCTACCCCTATTTTTACCCTCCTTCAACCTCACCTCCAGCAGCACCACCCAACCTGAAATGTAATGACTTCGACGCACCCCGACCCTTCTGTCCCGACACAGTGCAGCAGCAGCCTACCAGCGGCCATGGTAACTTCCGGTTATTTACTTCCCGGATTGAGTGGCAATCCCACCATCATAAACTGGTTCCACCATGGCCTGTTTTACACTCGATGCATATCGACAATTGGCCCAGCTTCAACCTAGTCACGGCAGAGATGGTTACTAGTTCCACCTACCCGTCAAGCCACTTATCCAACCCTTCCAAATTGGTTCACTGGACAGTGGCAAGGGAGTCCCAGAGAAACAATGGCGAGCTCCCGCGATTGCTGCCACCGAGATGAGAACATCTCGTCGGTATTGATCCTGAGAGTTAATTGCTTAGACTTATACAACAATTGGACACCATGACATAAGATCTGGAATCTTCAGATTTAAGGTCCAAGTCTAAAAGTTAATCAAAAGAGGAATACCATGATTTCTAATCAATCTCTTGATTCTTCTATTGGTAGTCTTGTTAGCCACTCCTAACATTCCAACATAAGAAGCTAATCATTGAGAGTTTGGGGAGGAGATTAAACTTGAGGAGGCTTGTTTAGCAGCTATAGTGACTCTTTTGAATAAAGGATCCGGAAGGTTTTTACTCAAAATAATGGGATGGTAGGATTTACCTGCCTTGATGTTGGGAGCTATACTTTCATTAGGGAGGATATTATTGTTTCTTCTGGCTTTGGTAGCGCATGTAGCTATCCATTTTTTATCAATAAAAGTACAAAACATCTCCATCTCTTCATGCATTGGAGTGGGGATTTTCTTTTTAACTTCTGAATCAGATTGGTAGCTTTTATGTTGAGTATGATGGTTTTCATAGTCTGGAAGCTCAGTTGCTCTTAGGGAGATCATGATATTATCTACTACAACTGCTTCATCTGTACTAATATCACAGTGTTGGATTTTAATGATGTATTGAGCAATCTTCTTAGATTTCCCTTTATTAAGGCTAGGAGTGGTAGAGGGTAGAATTCTTGGTGAAAGGCTTTGAGAAATTTGGGGATGGGAAATAGATGTCTCAATTTGGGGATGGGAAATAGATGTCTCCTCGTGGATAATGAGAATTTCTTCTTGATCTTTAATATTGGGAGCATTGTCAGTGGGTTTTGCTGTAGTAACAGGCTTGAAGACTTGTTTGGGATTAGGGGCTTCCAACTTCTTCCTATCTTCTTGAGTTTTCTTATTAAAAATGCAAGTCTCAAAGCTGTGACCCTTCTTCATGCAGAATTTGCAATATAGAGGAATTTCTTCACATGATACTTCTTGCCAGAAGCCTTGGTCACCAATCCTTATCCACGCTCTTCTTGATCTTTCTTGGAGAAGGTTGATCTTTACACAGACCCTTGCAATACTAGGCTTAGAGATATTTAAAATAGATTCATCCAGTTTTAAGGGTTTATCATTCAACTGAGCAATCGAATAAAGAGAGGACTTTGCAAAGAGGCAGATGGGAAGATTTGGGAAATTGATCCATGCAGGAACAGTAGCGGGTGTCCATTTAAAAGTATAGGATGTCTACCAAAAAACCATTGTCCTCGCATATATTCGTATAAAATCTTCTTTACGGCCTAATTAAATGAGGACATGTTTATGATGAAGGCGGCCAACTGAGCATGAGTTTTTTAGGTTCAAAGTTAACATGGTTTTCCGAATATCTTCCATAGTAAGGACACCGCGAGAAAACTAATCCACAATCGAGTATTTGAAAGGCTCCGCAAGGGCTTGTATATCTTCAGAGGTGAACTGAACGGCTGTCTCTCCTTTAAAGGATGACGGGGTTTTTAGGGTAGGTTCTTGAGGTGAAGAGGACGAAACAATACTTGCAAAAGACTTTAACCAGGTTCAATGGGATCAGGAGGTTTAGGGTTCATAGTATGATCATCTTGGTTAGCAAATTTGAGTTATAGTGACCTCCCATGCTCCCAATAATGAAACCAATGCACACACATATATACACATTAGATATGCATAAATTATAAAAGAGTGGTCTCACCAAGGATATTGCACTAAATGTAGCCATCGATCCCAAGTAATTTGGCAAAAGGATTTATTTAATTGAGTTGAGTTTATGCATAATATATAAAAACAAAATATCGAAGGAATTTTTCACCTTGAAGAGATAGCTCAACTGCAGCCTTCCACTAGAGCAGTCAAGGGCATAAAATGACCTCAAGTTTGGGAAATATTTAGTTTCGTATATACATCGTCATTCTTGACAAAAACAAAATCTACACATATTTCACTTTTTGACATCAAGTGTCGCATACAATTACAGGGAGAGGTGTGACATGGACCATTTGAAATTCCCTATAAGATGCATATAACTTCTTCTTTAACCAAGACCGATGCTTGCCGCCCCGCTAGACCTCTACCCCCTATTTCAACCCACCTCCATCCCCGTCTCCAGGGGGCCACACTTCCCAACCCAAACTGTACAGCCTCTGAGTCACCCCAACCCTTTTGTCCTGACTTGAGTGCACCGACATCCCGCCAGCAGCCACAATGACTCTCAGATATTAACTTACCCCCCGAGTGGCCAGCCCACAGGCATGAACTGGAGTCGGATCCAACACGACCTATTTTACCTCGATGCATTGCACATCGACAATGGGTAGAAGTTCAACCTGGTTATGGACAATATCGTTACTAGGTTTCACCTACTTGTTAAGCCACTTACCCAACCACGCCACATCAGTTAGTTAGACGGTGACATTGTTTGTATAGTGGTTAGCATGGATATTTGCCACCATATTCTAGGTCGAATATGGAAATTGAACCACCATATCGTTCATGATGGCCGGCGGAACACCTACACCTTCCAGCATAGGGAAAACAATACCAGCTGAACCAAACGCAGGACCTGAGACCCCCACTCCCGTGACTTTCTCACCCTCAGCACCCCACTCCTTTCTGCTACTGGCCACTACGTTGTACTAGTCAGACCCATTTTGACACTGACCGACGAGACACACCCGGATATCCAGACCCTCCTCAACTCATACCATACCAGGGAGTGTGATTTACCCACCCTGTGGACAGCCACTCCTTCGCAGCATTCAACACGGTTTGTAAGCAGGGGCTACTATGGGAGAGTATGTCGTCGTATGTCACGCTGGCCTTGCAGACACCAAAGGATGGGTATTAAAGTTTTGTAGACATGATAAAACAATCTTACATTAATATCAAGAGCAGTTTTGGAAGACCATGGAAGTCAGAAATTGTTGGGTATTGAATAAATGAGGACTTTTTTGTAGTTGTCTCTTAAGACAATTTCAAAAACCGTTCTCCCGATTATATAGATATATGTCCTAGGAGTTGGTCCCTCATCAGCAATATGAAACCTCGTATTAGTATATGTACCTTTCCACCCACTGCCAAATAGCTTCCAGTTTAAACTCTAAGAGCAACCCTTATGGGTATGCTAAAAATGTAAAAATGGGGTTTTGGTGTATGTTGTGGGTACGCATATAGATATATATGCAATTTGAAAGGGTAAAACTTAGCAAATATAGAAATACCTTAGTTGGTTCTAAGTGGGGCCCTTCCGTGCTGGAAAAAAAAAGAAATTTGCCTTAAGCGGAACATCATGTTTCGCCCAATACATTAATGATATTTTCCCTAATTAACTTTCAACTCCAATAGTTCTTAAGGTATTATTCCAACGGCTCAATTTTTTTTATTCAAATTAGTCTCCCAATAATTGTTTATACAATTGCAAAAAATCATTTAATATTTTTATTTGTGTAAATTCATTTCATTTATTTGTTTTTAGTTGGGTTATTAAATTTTGGGACTAAACATAATAAGATAAGGATTTTTTTTTTTTGGGGGGGGGGGGGGGGGGGGGGCGAATGAAATATGGCCATCCCCTTAAGTGGAACATCATGTTCCGCCCAAGGGTTTCATCCTCCATGCCTGCCCGACGTCGTTTTGATTCCTATAGGGTATATATGCATTATCCCACAACATTTTATTCTCTTTTAGGATGGTATATTTACCCTAGCAACATCCAAAATTGGACTGTGCGTAAGGGTTGCTCTAACAGTAACGTACTAAGGGATATAATTGTTTCTTGTTATATTCAGTTTGGGGTAAGCCTTATCCATATGGAAAATTCATGTGGCATGTATAGAGCACATTTGTTGGCATTTTATAATTTTTAAAAATAACCAAGGTTATATTTGTAAACTTGATGGTCCAATTTTTTAATTTCCAGGAATACTATTTGCTTTATTTTACAAATCTAAGCTTATTTCAGTAGCTCTTCAAAAAGTGACACTTACGTAGCTAATAATTGATCCCACAATGAAATCCCAAGAGATATATGAACAAATGATTCACGTGACCACTTTTAATTATGATTTCTATTTGTTACATGTACATATTGCTGGGCATATGGATGAAAGTGTAAGAAAAGAAGTAAGAAGTTTTAGTGCCCTACCAATACAAATAGTAGTACACTTGAGTTAAGGGTTGGCACCTTGGTCACCCTCATAACATTACGTGAATGAAATTATCAAGATCTATAACACATTTCTGAGAAGAGGAAGATAAATAAACTGAACACAGACCATGGTAATGTAAATGACAAGTAGAAATTTACATGTCAATATTAACCATGAGAAAACATAAAGATTGCAACTAAGATCACACCTTTACTAAGAAGAAGAATCCAAAGAACATCAATGAATAAAGATATTTCACCTTTCGACTACACCCCTGTAAATTTCCCAAACCTGCAAATCATAAATCCACAACCATAATTAATTACACAAAGCTAATACAACAAAATAAAAGAAATATAACGCATTCTTAACGAATAAATGACTAATTACTAACTTAGTGAAAAATAGGCAACACTCCAAATCTTCATTTACTATTATCAACACAAATACAAGTAGAGTCTTACAATTAATTGCTATACTTGATCAGAACAACTACAACATTACCTTTTTTCTTTTTCTTCTGAAAGAACAACTCTTTCTTGCCCATGCTTAGTATTTGAGTAACTCGTTAAGTTAATAATTCAAATTTCAGAATATTTTAAAGTTTAGAAACTAGAAAGAATGTAGAACTGAGAATCCAATGGAACTAAAATTGAATTGATTTTATTCGATTTTGACTATGATTCAGTAGAGCACTATCATAACTATCACGACACATCTACTACCATGAAAGTATAGAAAATTTTCACTTAAAACCTCGTGATAATGCAGTATCTAGACATAACCCCCTCAAAGATGAAAGAAAATAAACATAACCCCCCTAGATTCTAACACCGTTACTTTTTTGCTCAAAACCAACTCTAAATCATATTTTGACTTAACCCCCTACGTTATTATGGAAAAAAATACCCTCTTTCTTTATCACTTCATCTTCTTACCCAAATCACTAACTAATAACCCTAATTTTAAAACCCCAAAACAACATCCAAATATTAGAAATAAAATCCAATATACATTAAATGCACACATTGAATCTGAATTTTAACACAAAATCAATTTGGGCGAGGAAGTCTAAAAATAGAATTGTGAGGTCAATTTTAATGTGATAAAATATATGGGCCAAATTATAAATAACCACGATGTAATGTGAAAACCTTATTTTTCTCAAATTCAACATAATTCTGATCCATAGTTTTTTAAGTTGCCAGGAGATCTCAATTTCACACAGCACAATATATATATATATATATATATATATATATATATATATATATATATATATACAAGCACGCACGCACACACATATATGTGTGTGTATTAAGTGTCAATTTAAACACACATTGTTAAAACGAGGTTTTAATATGCTGCACTAAGAGAGGGAAACCAATGATAATATACCCAATCTTATAGAGCCTTAATAATATAGAGATTTGGTGAGTTATTAAGAAGAGAAGTCTCCATGCAGCTTTCAAGCTTTACACAATTTTTTTCTTAAGCTCTCATACCTTTTCCATAGTTGTTGGTACTATTAATATATTCGAGGAATGGTAAAATTAATATATTTAAGGTCTAGTTTTGTTTTGGCATCTACGTGGACATGTTCTTTATTTTCCATCATTAGCATGTGGATTTTTAATCGTGATTCTAATTTGATATTGTGTTTAGATTCAGATTCAATGTGTGTCTTTAAATATAGAGTGGGTTTTAAGTTTTCGGTGTAGTTTAAGGTTTTCTTAACTAGGATTAACAATTGTTGATTTGGGGGAAGAAGATGAAGTGTCAAAGGAGGGCATTTTTGTCCATTAAAAACATGGGGTTAAGTCATTGTGTTAGAATCTAGGGGTTATATCTAATTTTTCATCTTGGAGGGGGTTATGTCTAAGTATGCATTATTTCAGGGGTTTAAGTCAAAAAAACCTTAACATATAGGTAAAATTAAATGTAGAAACGTTACCTTGCTAATTGAACACATTCCACAGGAGGTACTTGATACAATCATCTTCTATGCTAACTGGTTCACAGATTTCAGATATAAATTAGGAGTCAAAATATATATGAATCAAATTATAACATCTGAAAGCAGAACTCACAGTTAATGTGTCTACAGTTACTTTTAGGTAAGCACATGTTGGTGTGATTATCCTTACAAAAAATTAGACGGTAATTAATTTAAGTAGTTGTATTTCTTCCTAAATGAGTTCATACATTCCTTCTCTTTTTCATTCTTAATAAATACCAATATTAAATTTATAACATATTATTGTCCCGGAGGGGGAATGCAAATCACACAAATAAATGATAAAATTTGGGTTATTGATCATCATCTGGGCACAACATGACTATTTTGATAAACCTTGTTAGAGACAAACTCCATTATTTGCACCTAAAAATAGGAGGCCCGCTCATTTTGTCCGCTAATTTAAGTCCATTGGTAAATATAATCATCACACACATACCTACTTCAACAAGTCCTTGAAGTAGCCAATGTTGTAGGCTAGTATTTTGGGGTAGTGCATGTGGTGCGAGAGTTTACCACCAAATGAGGCAGAGAGAAATGAGATGAGGCTTGTTTTACAATTTAGGTATGACACTCTTTACTCTGAAGTTAAGATATATTACATTGCCCATCTTTGACCTTATAACTATACACAGAAACCATAAAACTTTAATAGTATACTGAAATTTTTGTAAAAGTTCAGGAGAACACCGCACACACACACATATGCACAACCTTA
This sequence comes from Sambucus nigra, assembly GCA_949130495.1. Taxonomy (NCBI): domain Eukaryota; kingdom Viridiplantae; phylum Streptophyta; class Magnoliopsida; order Dipsacales; family Adoxaceae; genus Sambucus; species Sambucus nigra. The sequence goes on along the minus strand of OX422208.1, from coordinate 825,288,614 downwards.
CATTTGCCCTGTACTTTGTTCTACATTTTTCAATAATAGCAATACAGCATCCTGCTTATGCCTCTTAAGACTTGATGACGTCACAATTGCCTTTTTTTTTAATACAGAAGAACCAAGAGGAGGTTCATAAAATTCTCTTAATCTACCCCTACTTGTTAATCAAGTTCTTACCTTGACCTACAAAATAATGCAACTTTGCAAACATGTCGTGACGTCAATTGTCCAAATTTATACAGGTCATGTTTTTTTTTTAAATTAGTGACTTTATGCTTTCCACAATGTTTTGGGACACAGAGTTAATGAGTAGATACTTAGATTAAAATGTTTTAAGTACCTTTGCTGAAGTAAGCAGAAGACTACCAACCTCGATCTCGTGATGAACTATCAACTATCAAAGCACTTTGCAAGACCAGGGTCGATAGGAAACTGGCTGGCTATATTTGATGAATAACTGTTCAGATCAGGTATAAAGTCAAATGGATGGCGTTCAAATGGGAAAGAAGAAAGAAAATCAAATACCAACAATCAAAGTCACATTTTAATCTAGCACATTTAGGTATAACATCCCACAATACTTTGTAAATCAAACCTACTATACAAAAAGGAGTTGTGTGGGCATGCATTTTCCCTTTTTAAAATATTTCAGCTTTTACACGCGAAGACGACCAACACAACAAATGCATATCCAATAAATATATATTAAAAAAAAAAAATCTAAGGCTTCATTTCTACTAGAGGAAAAAATTTATGCTCTATATATGAAGCTCAATGGGACATAAATTTGAAACCCTTACCCCAAGTTCTCATTTGAGAAGGAACATAGAGAAACGGAAAAAACAATGAATTTGATATCAAGAACAATCTATGAAGCACATACTCGACACATATTACGTGTTTCAACACGACACGCGACACGCGATTTTTCCAAAAACTAGGATACGACGCGCTAAGATACGTATTTTATAAAATATATATTTAAATATATATATATATATATATATATATATATATATATATATATATATATATATATATATATATATATATATATATATATATATATATATATATGACATAATACAGATTTTCCCTTAAAATACATTATTAGAGCATTCTTAACATGAACTTAAGAAAATGGACCATACAAAACAAAATTCAAACACACCTTAACATTAAAAATCATAAATAAAGCAGTATTAAAATTTAAAAAAATTATTAAAAGAAAAAACAAAAAAAACGTGTCCTTTTACATGTCCCACCAACGTGTCCTTTTACGTGTCCAAGCATGTTGGCAACGTGTCCAAGCGTGTCGGCTACGTGTCAGAGCGTGTCGCGTGTCGGACTCATGTCAAAGTCGACTCGTGGCTTCCGAGAAAGTGTTTGTGCTTCATTAAGAACAACTGAAAGTACTGGACATATTGTTACCCCTATCGTTAGCTTGTTTAATCTATTTAATTTGACTACTTTTTATTCAACGTGCATCTTTCTCCTTCCAAGGTTTCATCAAAACATAGTTTATTTTGAGAATCTCCTATTAACATATATATATATATATATATATATAAACATACATACATATATATATATGTGTGTATGTATGTATGTATGTGTATGTGATGTATTCATATGACTTCTCACCTACTTCACAAGAAGAGATGATAAGATGACACTTAGTGTTCGTCGTGATTCAAATTCGCGGGAGTGCTCACGGCCATGTCTAGAAAAGTAAATAATGAAGAGTAAATTTAATTTCTAAATGTGTAAATCTAGAGTAGAATAAGTGAATCTGCATAAGACGAAATGAGAAACATATAACATCAAGTATAAGCGTTTCTAAATATCCCACATCTAAAATCCGAACATAACCTAGACAAGCATGCCCCAAAACAGCTACTACGAACACAATATGAACATCCAAACTCATGAGCAACTAAATACAGCAAGGAGCCTCAACCCAGACCAGTGAAGAACCTAAAATTAAAACAAAAACCAATTTAGTATTAACAAACTGCCACATAATAACATCGAATGATACTAATTCATAAAAGAGGATACCCAAACGACCTAAAGTATGACTCAATTTCTGCACAAACGGATCAGTTAAACCAATTTTGAAGAAAAACAAAATTGAGAGAAAGGATCAGTAAAGTAGGGTTCATTTTCGGCCCGATCTTATGTTCATGTGGATAAAAAAAAATTCTAGCAAAATGAATATAACATGTAGAACGATTCCTCCACAATTCAATTACGATGATAAATAAAGCATGCCGAATGTGTTACTATTGCAATGGTGCCCTTAAGATTGACTTTTACAGGAAAGTCTTAATAAACCTCTATTATTTCGTGTTTCATCTATTACAACATAACACGAATCGAGTACTCCACCAAATCAAGTAAATTTTCTTCTAAAATCTGAATTTTCTAGCATGCTACAAGATCAAAACTTCCACCTCGTATTCAAAATGTAAAGAGAAATTAAACAACCCTATGAAGCATTTCGAAAACTGATTCACCTAATTACTCAAAAAATTCATCACCAAAGTGGTTGTAGATGCATCGGCAGAGAATCCCTTATTAACCATTTCACAAAGAAGTTGCATTGTCCTCAATGTCTCATTATTTCGAAGTAATCCTCGGACAATAACATTATAAGTGCAATCATTTAGTGAGCAACCACTCTCTTCCATTCTTCCAAACAAATTATTTGCTTCACTTAGAAACCCTTCCTTGCATAATCTACTAATCAAAATAGTATATGCACGGACATCAGTTGCAAACCTCTGCTAGGAAGACTATCAAAGAGTTCCATAGCAGTCTTAGATTTTCCAGCGCTGCACATACCGTCAATGAGGGTTGTGTAAGCTACAATGTCGGGATGCAAGCCGCAATCTTCTATTTCTTGGAATAAGTACATTTCCTGGGAAAGGCATTGATTTTTGCATAAACTATCTAATATAATACAATATGTTATGACATCCGATTCTTGGCCACATACTCGCATTTTATTTAAAAGTTCCAATGCGACAAGAGGCTTCCTCACGCGGCACAAGCCACCTATAAGAGTGTTGTAAGTGAAAGTGTTGACATTTAATCCTCTATTAGACATTTCATGAAAAACCCTTTAGGCATCATCCAACATCTTCTCTCTACAATATCCATTAATTAATATGTTATAGCTATGAGCATCAGGTGTAACACCCCTACCAACCATGAAATCAAATACCTTCTTTGCTTCTTGCAATCTCCTTTGCAAACAATATCCATCCATCCAAGCATTGTACGTGACTATAGTAGGCCTGGCACCTTTTTGAATCATCTGTTCGATTAAATCCTCCGATTCTTCAACCATGCCTTCTTTACAAAGTGCATCTACCAATATATTTAAAGTTCGTACATTTAGATTTATTTTCCGACCCACCATTTCATTCAATAATTTTGTAACGTCTTTCCACCTGTTGCGCTAAAGCAAGACTATCTCTAGAGACCAAGATGATAAAACTCACTCGAGAATTTTATCATACACTTGGTGTGCAGAAAACACCCAAGACCTTGTTCCCAAAATGAACTAGTGTGCAAACTCCCAATCAAATCAACCAACCATCAATGAAGTGACAATAAGAACATACAAGCAACAAACAATCAAAACAACAACAATTTACGTGGTTCACCCAAGCTTTGGGCTACATCCACAAATGGTAGGATATCTTCTTTTATAGATAAATGGCTAGGAACCAATGGTTACAAACACACCTCACTTATCTCTCTCAAAAGTCAATCACTAACCAACCTCAAGAACTCACCTTGCTCAAAGTTGCTCTCTATCTCTCTTTGCCTTTGATAACTATCAAAATAGCTCTCAAACTTGTCCTCTCCCAAAACCTAGAAATAACACTTGTTTTTATAGATTTGAGCCAAAATGTCAAATTTGTAAATAAACCAAAACTGAAAAAATAGGAGAACCAAAACCAACAAACTCCACCTTGGCGATCCTGACGATCCAACCAATCTCTAGAATGCTGAAATTGAACCCGCTTAAAGACCATCCCACCATCTACCAAGCTAATGCGATTCCCCCAGGCGATCCTCATGATCCAACCGAACTCATAATACAAACATCAAATCCGCTCGAAGATCATCCCGACGCTAAGCCACCTCAAACTTCAACCATGAAGTGAGATACCGCAAGTCTTCACTCCAAGACTCCAAAAGACTCCACCCGCCAAGGAACCAAGTTCTAAATTAAAAACTCCATCTCATGCATGTGAATGCTTCCCATGTAACCATATGGCGAATCTCGCTCCTTATGTAACCCAGTAAGTACACCCCCACACAATACATATAGCGTACACCCTCTTTACATGAAACATTCAAACACATCAACACCATCTTCCTCCTTAAGAAATAACCACAGATGAGAGGGAAAATTCCTCACCTCTCACACCCTCCAAATCTCACCCTCGAAAGATGTACCAAGTCTTTGTCATGAAGAACTCCCGTTTGCCAATGCTCGCAAATAATAACTCATCAGCCTTTCTTGAACTAGCTACACACACCTCGAATCCATCACAGTCCTACACCTCCTCGATTCGAATCGACTAATGCATGTGTGCAACTAAACCGAGTCAACATCACTCGTTAGCCCTGAAGGAGGACTTCGATCCATCCCCTCCACTAATAGGTATTATCCCATCACTACCGTCTACTCTCGAAAAGCTAGCACCCAATGTCTCCGCTTTGTTCACAAACGAGACATGCCTCGAACGTTCGATCACTTGTGCACACAGCTTCCCCATCTTTCTCGAAGTTTGATTTAGATGATACAACCCCTCTCTCCTCTCCCCTTGTTAGGACCATACAACCGCGTGTGACGTTCAAGACTCCACCCGCCACCAACACCCAGCAACCCTTGGACTCCAAATGTCTAATGGATATCAAATTCTTTCGCAACTTTGGGACATAGGCCACACCACCCAAAGTGCGTTCCAACCCATCGAACATCTTGAGTTTCACCATCCCAACACCCTCAACGGAAACCTTCTCTCCGTGAGCCAAAGACATGGAACCTTTTCCCTTTTCCGTGAAAGTATCAAAATATTCCTTCTTAGAGCAAACATGATCCGACGATCCCAAATCTAACATCCAATCATCTTGGGAAAGAGAGTTAACCTTGGAGATTGTGAGAAGTTCTCCAAGTTCATGTTCATAATTCGCACTCGCTACCGTTGCCCTCTCGGAATCAACCTTTCCCTTAACCTTGTCATTCCACAAAGGACATTCTTGGATCATATGACCCCATTCCCAACACTTGTAGCATTTTGGCCCTTTACCACCAACACCTCTCGATCTAGACCTAGTACTGTCAGTAAATCCCTCGTTGGAGTTTCTCCCGCCATTTTGCCCACCTCCGTCTCTCTCCATAAGGCCTTCATTATGGGAATACCCGTCACCTCCACCTTCCTTATTTCTCATCGTGACATGAGATTGAATATCTTGCACAACCTCGTTGCACCGAAGCGTAGACTTCCCAAACATGAGCATGGTCACAAAATGCTCGTATGAATCGGGTAATGATGCAAGCAACAACAATGCTCGATCCTACTCAATGAATTGAACGTCTATCCGGTTCAAGTTATTTATCAAGGCATTAAAAATCTTGATATGCTTCATCATATCCTCACCCTCCTTCATCTCAAGCTTGAAGAGTTTCTTCTTGAGGAACAATTTATTTGACACCGACTTTCCCAAATAAATCTCTTCTAACTTATCCCACATGCCTTTAGCCGTGGTCTCCGCTATCACGTTATTTAATACATCATCCGTGATAAGCATCTGAATACATGAAGCCGCTCTTTGATCAATGTCAATCCACTCGGCATCGGTCATGCCTACCGGTCGTCCCTCTACCCCCAACAATGCTAATTGCAACCTCTGTTGGATAAGAACGCCTCGCATTCGTCTTTTTCATAACCCGAAATTTATCTTCTCATCAAAAGCCTTCATATCCATCTTCATTGAGCCACTCGATCCATAACTCGGATCCCATCTCTTAGAGCCTCCGCTCGTAAAGGTTGATTCTCGAGTACTCTCCACATTTTCCGTCATTTGGAACAAAAACAAAAGCTATGCCAAAATTGCCAAAACTGATTCAACCTCGAACCAAAATACTGGACAAACAATGCAACCAAAGCTCTGATACCACTTGTTGTGCTAAAGCAAGACTATCTCTAGCGACCAAGATGATAAAACTCACTCGGAAATTTTATCACACACTTGGTGTGCAGAAAACACCCAAGACCTTGTTCCCAAAATGAACTAGTGTGCAAACTCCCAATCAAATCAACCAACCATCAATGAAGTGACAATAAGAACATACAAGCAACAAACAATCAAAACAACAACAATTTACATGGTTCACCCAAGCTTTGGGCTACATCCACAAATGGTAGGATATCTTCTTTTATAGATAAATGGCTAGGAACCAATGGTTACACACACACCTCACTTATCTCTCTCAAAAGTCAATCACTAACCAACCTCAAGAACTCACCTTGCTCAAAGTTGCTCTCTATCTCTCTTTGACTTTGATAACTCTCAAAATATCTCTCAAACTTGTCCTCTCCCAAAACCTAGAAATAACACTTGTTTTTATAGATTTGAGCCAAAATGTCAAATTTGTAAATAAACCAAAACTGAAAAAATAGGAGAGTCAAAACCAACACCACCGGCCCGAATTGCAAAGACTATGGATCAATGAATTGTATGTGATGACATTTGGTATAACACCTTTACGGATCAGTTCCGAAAATAGGTCTAAAGCCTCATCGACTAGTTTGTCCTTACAAAGACTATCAATAATTGTGTTATATACCACAACATCAACCTCCATATTTATTTCTTCCATCTTCTTGAACAGTCCAACAGCAATATTAGTGTTTCCTGTTTTGCATAACCCATTTATTATAGTCCCGCAAGTAATCACATTGGGTAGAAGCCCCTTCCCCTCCATGTCATTAAACAACTTTACAGCGTCACTCATTCTATCCTCGCCAATCAAACCCCTAATCAAATCAAAGTATTAAGAGTGATACAATTTGGTTGATAACCAAGTTTGACGATTCTCCCGAAAACAAAAAAATCCAAATCCACCCATTTCAAATGGCAGTAAGAGTTAATGAGAACATTAAGAATATGAAGATTGGGCTCAAGTATTCGGGATGACTCCATTTGTTTGAGGAGAGAAATAACAGTGGTGAAATGTTTGATCCGGACAATGGCCCCTACCAACTGATTAAAATACACAACGGAAGGCAAAGATCGCATTTTGGCCATGTGATTATACAAGGCTAGGGCTATCAAAACCAATTTTTCATTGGTTTCTCACATAATGGTTAAAGCGGGTTGGATTGCTCAAAGCTTGTTCTAATTTTCCATCCAAAGGGGTGGTATGGGTTTTAGAAGCAGTACAAAAATGAGAATGAGAATGAAAAGAAGAGCTTACATAATTATTTCTGATAACTAGAAAATTGATGAATATGAGAGCGTAACTGGTTGAGTTTGTAGAAGAGCCCCAAAATCTTAAGGCTAGAGAAGATGCTTTGATCGTCCTCGTCATCACACTCTTCAACTACTAGCCGCTCAACTCAATGTTTTAATACTAATTTAATTTCACATTCAAAATTGTCACTTCGAGTACCCGGCTCTTTTCATTATAAAAGTTTTGACCCGCTTAGTAAAAATCATATTGTTATCCATAGTTAAATTTCATCACTTTTGTCGATAAAACCCTAAATTTTTCCTCTACTTAATAAGGCCAAACAATATATTGCTTTATGAATTTGTCTTTCGTAGAGAAATGGAAAAAACAATGAATTTGATATCAACAACACTCTATGAAGTACAGACTTCACACGTAATACGTGTTTCGACACGACACGCGACACGCGATTTTTCCAAAAAACTAGGATACGACACGCTACAATACGTATAATATAAAATATATATTTAAATCAGTGTTCTAAAAAATGCGCCTAGGTGGCACGGAGCTTTTTAGATACGCCAAATTCTGGCCTAGGCGTGGTCAACGATGGCCAACGTTTTTTGGGACAATGAGTGAAAAAATGCGCGTTTATGGAGGGTAAGGGGTGAAAATACACGAGTTTTTTAGAAGTAAGGCGTGAAAAAATGCAAGCTTTTTTTTAGTATTTTAAAAAAATAGTATCTTAATTTACAAATATTAAGACATATTTTTAAGGTATGTACCATTTTAGTATTTTTAATGGCATTGTCATAGTTAAAAAATATTAAAAGTTATTATAAAATGTCTAAACGCCTTTTCACGCATTTTTACGCCTAAGACCCGTCTAAGCTTCTAAGGTTTAAGTTTTGGCCTTCGCGCCTCGATCACGCCCCGCATTTTTTTGAAACCTTGATTTAAATATATATATTAATGAAACAAAATAGATTTTTCCCTTAAAATACATTATTAGAGCATTCTTAACATGAAATTAAGAAAATCGACCATACAAAACAAAATTCAAACACACCTTAACATTAAAAATCATAAATAAAGCAGAATCACCACCACAAAAGAAAAAAAAATAAATTAAAAAATAAAAAACGTATCATTTACGTGTCACAGTGTGTCCTTTTATGTGTCCCAGCTAGGGGTGGCAATTCGTGTGCGTCGTGTGGTGTTCGGGTCGTGTCATGTCGGGTTCGTGTCAAGTACTAGTCAACCCTAACCCGACCCATTTAACTTATCGTGTCATATGAGCAAACACTAACCCGACCTATTTATTATCGTGTCGTGTTCGGGTTGACCCACATAACCCATTAAGTAAAATATAAAATAATTTTTTTCTTCTCTCTTAACCAATCATACCACTCATAGGCCTACAATAACTTAAATTTAATTAATTTCAACTTTTTTCAACACATAAATATGTTATCATCCAATTCTCCATGAATTTTATAGAATGTCTATCAAGATATATAAATTATCTAATATAATCTCCATAAAATACGAGTTAAACGGGTCTATTCGTGTCATTTTCAAGTTAAACGTGTTTGACACTAACCCAACCCGTTTATTATTCGTGTTGGCGGGTCGTGTCATATTCGGGTTCGTGTCAAGAAATCTTCAACCCTAACCCGCTAACTTCTTGTCGGGTTATCATGTCGTGTCAAAAATTATCACCCCTCCCAGCGTGTCAGCAACGTGTCCCACCGTGTCGGCAACGTGTCGAAGCGTGTCGTGTGTCAGACAATTGAAAGTACTAGACATATTGTTACCCCTATCGTTAGCTTGTTTAATCTATTTAATTTAACTACTTTTTATTCAACGTGCATCTTTTTCCATTCCAAGGTTTCATCAAAACATAGTTTATTTTGGGAATCTCCTATATACATACACACACACACACACACACACACACACACACACACATATATATATATATAGAGAGAGAGAGAGGAAGGCTTACCTACATCATGCACTATACATCACACCATACATCAGATCTAATTTTAGGCCCTACAAAACTTTTTTCTCAAATTTTATATTTTTCCCTTGAAATTAACCTTCCAATCAATCCACATACAAAAAATTAGGTCAAAATACATTTTGCAGCTATTTTTAAAAAATCCACAAAAAACTTCTGGCGCAGACCCTTATAAATATGGTATTTTTAGCAGTTTTTTGTGAATTTTTTAAAAATAGCTACAAAATGTATTTTGACCTAATTTTTTGCATATGGGTTGATTGGAAGGTTAGTTTCAAGGGAAAAATATAAAATTTGAAAAAAAAAGTTTTTTAGGGCCTAGAAATAGGCGTGATGCATGGGTGATGTATAGAGCATGATGTACTATAGCCTAACTCTCTCTCTCTCTCTCTCTCTCTCTCTCTCTCTCTATATATATATATATATATATATATATATATAATTATGTGTGTGTGTGTGTATGCGTATGCGTATATGTATGTGATGTATTCATATGACTTCTCACCTACTTCACAAGAAGAGATGATAAGATGACACTTTGTGTTCGTCGTGATTCAAAGTCGCGGGAGTGCTCACGGCCATGTCTAGAAAATTAAATAACGAAGAGTAAATTTAATTTCTAAATGTGTTAATCTAGAGTAGAATAAGTGAAACTTCATAAAACGAAATGAGAAACATATAACATCAAGTATAAACGTTTCTAAATAACCCATATCTAAAACCCGAACATAACCTAGACAAACATGCCCCAAAATAGCTATTACGAACACGATACGAACATCCAAACTCATGAGCAACACAATACCGCAAGGAACCTCAACCCAGACCAATGAAGAACCTAAAACTAAAACAAAACAAATTTAGTGAAAACAAACCGCCATATAATAACACCGAATGATACTAATTCATAAAAGAGAATACCCAAACAGACTGAAGTATAACTCAATTTCTGCACAAACGGATCAGTTAACCCAATTTTGAAGAAAAACAAAATTGAGAGAAAGGATCAGCAAAGTAGGGATCATTTTCGGCATGATCTTATGTTCATGTAGATAAAAAAGTTATTTTCTAGAAACATGAATGTTGATGCAAAAAACTGGACCGAATCCCATTTTTATGATCACAGATAAATAGATGAAAGCAATCCAATCAAGCACATAAGAGACAAAGATTTTTAAAGTGGTTCGGCTATGAATAAAGCCTACGCCCACTGTTATTTTATTCCCAGAGGTTTACAATAGCACCATAGGGTGTAGAGAGAGAAAGGATGTGTATCTTGTGTATGGGGTTTCTAGGTACTCTTGGATCTCTCCTGACTCTCTTGGATCTCTTGGATCTCTCGGATCTCTTGGATCTCTCCCATTTGGCTAAGGGAATACATGTATTTATAGTGATGGGAGATAAAGAGATTCATTGTATGTAGACATTTATACATTATGTCTACATTCAACGAATCTAATTGTTGAATTGCTTGGTATGCTATGTGTTGTCATCTACAGTATAAATTTACATTAATGATCATTAAATGCGTAGTTATCCTTTGATCTTCCCTGTTGGTATGCCGACCAACTCTCCTCGGGTGCCGACTAACTCTCGTCGGGTGTCGACTAACTCTCCTCGGGTACCGACCAACTCTCCTCGGGTGCCGACTAACACTCCTCGGGTGCCGACCAACTCTCCTCGGGTGTCGAATATTGCCACGTAGGATGACATGTGTCCTTTTCTGATTGGTTCTCATAGATGGAGAATTTTTGCATTAACAATGAATACAACACACCAAATGATTCCTACGATGATAAATAAAGCATGCACGAATGTGTTACTATTGCAATGGTGCCCTTAAGATTGACTTTTACACGCAAGTCTTAATAAACCTCTATTATTTTCTGTTTCATCTGTTACAACATAACACGAATCGGGTACTCCTCCAAATCAAAGAAATTTTCTTCCAAAATTTGAATTTTTTAGCATGCTACAAGGTCAAGACTTCTACCTCGTATTCAAAACATAAAGATAAATTACAAAACCCTATGAAGCATTTCAAAAACTGATTCACCTAATTACTCAAAGAATTCATCACCAAAGTGGTTGTAGATGCATCGGCAGAGAATCCTTTATTAACCATTTCACAAAGAAGTTGCCCTGCCCTCAATGTCAAATTATTTCGAAGGAATCATTGGACAATAACATTATAAGTGTAACCATTTGGTGAGCAATCACTCTCTTCCATTCTTTCAAACAAATTATTTGCTTCACTTAGCAACCCTTCCTTGCATGATCCGCAGATCAAAAAAGTATATGCACTGACATCAGGTTGCAAACCTCTGCTAGGAAGACTATTAAGGAGTTCCCTAGCAGTCTTAGTTTTCCAGATCTGAGCATACCGTCAATGAGGGTTGTGTAAGCTGTAATGTTGATATGCAAGCCGCAATCTTGCATTTCTTGGAATAAGTACATTGCCCTGGAGAGGCATTGATTTTTGCATAAACTATCTAATGTAATACAATATGTTAAGACATCCGGTTCTTGGGCACATGCTCGCATTTCATTTAAAAGTTCCAGTGCGACAAGAGGATTCCTCATGCGACACAAGCCACCTATAAGAGTGTTGTAAGTGACAGTGTTGAGATTTAATCCTCTTTTAGACATTTCATGAAAAACTCTTTGGGCATCATCCATCCTTTGCTCTCTACAATATCCATTAATTAATATGTTATAACTATGAGCATCAGGTGTGACACCCCTACCAGCCATCAAATCAAATACCTTCTTTGCTTCTTGTAATCTCCTTCGCAAACAATATCCATCCATCCAAACATTGTACGTGACTATATTAGGCCCAACACCTTTTTGAATCATCCGTTCGATTAAATCCTCTGATTCTTCAACTATGCCTTCTTTACAAAGTGCATCTACTAATATACTTAAAGTCCATACATTCAGATTTATTTTCTGTCCCACCATCTCATTCTAACAATTTTATAACGTCTTTCCACCGGCTTGAATTGCAAAGACCTTGGATTAAGGAATTGTATGTGATGGCATCTAGTGTAACACCTTTACGCACCACTTTTGAAAAGAGTTCTAAAGCCTCATTCACTAGTTTGTCCTTACAAAGACTATAAATATTTGTGCTATATACCACAACATTAACCTCCATATTTCTTTCTTCCATCTTCTTGAGTAGTCCAGTAGCAATATAAGTGTTTTCGATTTTGCACAAGCCATTTATAATAGTCCCGCACGTAATCCCATTGGGTTGGAGGCCTTTCCCTTCCATTTCATTGAACAACTCTACAGCCTCACGCATTATATCCTCGCCAATCAACCCCGTAATCAAAGTGGTGAGCGTGATACAATCTGGTCCATAACCAAGTTTGATAATTCTCCCGAAAATAGAAAAACCCACATCGACCTTATTCAAATGGCAATAATAGTTAATCAAAAGAGTAAGACTATGAACATTGGGCTCAACTATTCCAAATGACTCCATTTGTTTGAGCAGATAAATAGCAATCGTAAAATGCTTGATCCTGACAATGGCCCCTAGCAACTGATTAAAATACACAACGGAAGGCAAAGGTTGCACTTTGTCCATGTGATTATACAAGGCTAGGTCATCTTCAATTTTGCATTGATTTCTCACATAATGGTTAGAGCGACGGGTTAGACTGCTTCAAACTTGTTCTAGTTTTCCATCCAAAGGGGTGGTATGGGTTTTAGAAGCAGTAGAAAAATGAGAATGAGAATGAAAAGAATAGCTCACATAATTTTTTATGATAACTTGAAAATCAATGGTATGAGACCGTAACTGGTTGAGTTTGTTGCATCGTCTTGTATAACAAACTGCACAAATGCAAGAAAAGGTTGTTAAATTAATTGATATACTTGAGCGGAACAACTACAACATTCCCTTTTCTTTTTCTTTTTCAAGAACATTTCTAGCTCGCCCATTCTTAGTATTTGCATAATTTTTCAAGTTAATAACTAAAACTTTAAATATTATGAAGTTTAAAAGATAGAAAAAATATAAAATTGAGAATTCGAGTTTAGAAACCCGCAACGAGTTCATACTTTCCTTTTCTTTTTCCTTCTTACCAAATACCAGATACTAAATTTATAAATGCTACCGTAGGGAAGTACAAATCATCCAGATAAATGATAAAATGGAGGGGGGGGGGGGGGGGTGATCATCATCTCAGCACTAAATGTCACTTCGTTTACAAACTTTATTAAAGACGAGCTCATTTATTTGAACATAATATTAGGAGGTCTGCTCATTATTTTCACTAATTTAAGTCTGCTGGTAGATATAATCTACACACACATACCAACACGTATATGAACCAAACAAGTAATTTGATATTTAAAAGTGATATGTCACTTTAACTAAAACTTATTTTTTCGTAAAGTTATTTGGAGACAAAGTAAATAAGTATAGAAGTATAGAAAATATAGAAGTCGTACCAGTGCACAATGCTCCCGCTTTAGCAGGGTAGTCTATAAGTATGTTTCATATAACTTGTCCATACTTGAAACGAGGGTCTATTACGTATTTATAAAAGAAATTAGGATCTGTTTATGCCATATAATGAATAAAAACCTTACAAGTATGAGTAAGATCAACATATAAAACAAAGTCAAACCCTTATTCTTGTGATGCAAACAACCAAACACACATGCACATAGGTACAATTCCAGAAGGCACGCGTTGTTTCTGAATATGCACACCTACAAACTCTAGTACACACAAGTGAACGATCATAATTGATTGACTCGCAATAAGGTTGATACATACCTATCAATCATCTACAATTCTTTACTTTTTGGTACTTCTACAATTATGTTACCAGTTGCTATTTGAATCTGTGTTGACTTGGTGACCAGATATCTTTTTTTTATGACTCACCGGTTTAAAAATATTTCACCACTTTTTAGTCAAAATACCAGCAAGTTTAGACTATGTCCAACATATTTCACCCAGAATCTAACTGATTTGGCCAAGTACTCAGACTTGTATAATACTTTCAAACATGAATTGCACACAAACAAGTGGATTTGCAGTATAATGTTAAAAGGTTATGAAGTTTTGATGCATAGAATATAAAAAAACTATGGACTTACAAGTAAGGCATTCCCCATTACCACACTCACAACTCCCCAAATTATAATAAAAAATAATTACTAACAAATTATAGAAATGTATGTCAATAACAACGTATATTAACAAAAGAATGGCAAGCTAACATACAAGCCCTTATACAGATCGCAAAACGAATAAGCAATATAATTTTAAAAAAAATTAATGATACGAAATTTGTATAAAGGGTCAAATCCATGGTTGGTTCAACAACATGGTTTCGACATCTAAGATTAAACTAGTAAGCGAAAAAGTTTAATAAATGCAGACTTTATTAAGCAAAAGGCTCAAATGAGCCTTTAAATATATTAATCAAAATGAAAAATATATAAAAAGAAAAAGAAGAACATATAAAAGAGGCAGGTGAATATCAACACTAGGCATAGGATGATCCCAAATAGGTTAGCATCATCCAAAACCTCTATCATATGAAGCAGCCTC
Source organism: Sambucus nigra (assembly GCA_949130495.1). NCBI lineage: Eukaryota > Viridiplantae > Streptophyta > Magnoliopsida > Dipsacales > Adoxaceae > Sambucus > Sambucus nigra. Next base: position 825,273,533 of record OX422208.1, on the reverse strand, counting down.
ACACCCAACAATCCCAAAAAGAAATCCATATGATTCATGATTGTATAACACCATCAAAGATCAATATGAAATGGAAACTCATCATTAAGTACATATAAAGATTCTTCTTAGCTAAATATTGGAAGAATTTGATTGTAACTCTTCACAACAATTCTACATTATTGCAAGGAATTTGATCCCTCCTAGCTCCAGAGCTATACTGCAATCCCAAATTATATACTTATTTTATCTCATTTTTCATCCGTAAACACAAATTAGGTAGTTTTTCCTCTTAGTGAAGCAAATTTTCTTACAAAATCTTGACTCTTTATCATGCCATTAGGTCAAAATTTATACCTCACATTCAAAACAGGAGAGAAATTACACAACTCTATAAGCATTTTCAAAATTGATTTGACCTAATTCATCATTGGTAAGAGCATCCATCAACAAAGCAGTTGTATATGCATCAACAAAGAACCCCTTATTAACCATGTCATGAACAAGTTGCATTGCCTTAAATTTATCATTATTTCGAAGAAATCCTTGGATAATAACATTATAAGTGCAACCATTTGGTAAGCAACCACTCTCTTCCATTCTTCCAAGCAAATCATTTGCTTCCTTTAGCATCCATTCCTTGCATAATCCATTGATCAAAATAGTATATGTACGGACATTAGGTTGCAAACCTCTGCTAGGAAGACTATCAAAGAGTTCCCTAGCAGTCTTAGATTTTCCAGCTCTAAACATACCATCAATGAGAGTCGTGTATGTTATAATGTTAAGATGCAACCCGCAATCTTCCATCTATTGAAATAAGTCTATTGCCTTTGGAAGGCATTGATTTTCTCATAATCCATCTAACAGAATAGAATATGTCACGAGATTTGGTTTTTGGCCAGAGGCTTGCATTTCATTTAAAAGCTCTAGTGCGACAAAAGGTTGCCCCACGAGGCACAAACCACTTATAAGAGTGGTGTAAGGGACAATATTAGGAGTTAATCCTCTGTGATACATATCATGAAAAACTCTTCGGGCATCATCCATACTTTGCTCCTTACAATATCCATTAATCAGTATGTTATAACTATGAGCATCAGGTATAACACCCCTAGCAACCATAAAATCAAATACCTTCTTTGCTTCCTGTAATTTTCTTTACAAACAATATCCATCCATCCAAGCATTGTATGTGACTACATTTAGGGTTGGCACATCTTTGAATCATCATTTCGATTAAATTTATCGATTCTTCAACCATCCCTTCTTTACAAAGTGCATCTACCAATGTACTAAAAGTCCATACATTCAGATTAACATTTTGGCTCACCATCTCATTGTAACACCCCTCCCGCCCGGGGAGAGCGAACGGAGCGCTACTGCGATAAAATACGTCTGAATCCACAAATAACAAGTTATATAGCATCTAAAACCCCACTATATAAAAAAAGAGAAACCACTAATCTCAATCTTTAAATTAAATACGACAAAGCCTCTCGAAATTATACAACTATCTATCTCGAAATAAAATAAAACAAATCTCCAATGCTCTATACATAAAAAATAAATACAATTCTTCTCATGAATACTCTCAAATATTCTTCTCTAAAATCTTCCAAATAATCCGTAGAGCCCAAATTCATGCTAACCTTCCAACTAAAAGAAAATATGGGGAAATACACAATACGACAGGAAAGATGCTCAACAAATATTAGCACTGAATAAAGCGTAACAACACGAGTACGAATATTCAAATAAAATGCGAATTTCATAAGCAATTATATCAATATAATTTCTCAACAACACATTAACCCGGTCACTGGGCCTCACCACCATACCATGCCTATGAATTTTTAAGCATATTCGGAAAAAGGAATATTGGTGGGTACCCAACCTCAGTGCCATATTAAAATCTCATGACAACATGCTCACCACCAAATATAATACCACATGAATCGAAATTAGATTCCAACAAATATTTCCAGATTTCCAAATGAATTTATCAATTTAAATATGAGTCAAGAATCACAAGAAAACAACGAGAATAATACTCGCGAGATTAAGGAGCAGGTTGTGTAAAACCCCATACCTCAACATCATCACATGAATCATCACATAATTTCAGCCTCAAAATTTGATCGCACAATCACGTTCCTCTCGCGAAAATAATCAAATCTCGTTCTAGCCCAAACTCGAGAAATCACCAAATAAGCCTTCTAATCTAAGGTTGAAATCTTGAATAAGTTTGGGGCTATGGTTTGTAGATGAAAGGGAGTAATTTTGGAGAGGTCTTCTGGTTAAAAAGTTTGAGAAAAAGTGATTTGAAAAGCCAAGCCACGAATTTGTTGATATATAAAGGATTAAGAGTTTGATTAAGAAAAGAGTTTTAATAAGATAGAAACACTTGAAAAATCATTACGAATGATTGGACCGTTAGAATGGCTTGAAATTTTAGTATGCTGTAGCAATTGGCGAGACAGGGTTGCTGTGAAAAATTCAGCACAATCGAACGGTCGAATTTCTAAACATATTATTTTTTCTAGAGAGTTTTATGTTTTGAGGATTCTTCTATATAATAAAAATTCAATTAAACCTCCAATTTAATTTCGATTCCAATTCCGTTTGAAAAAATATTTTTCAAATATAAAAACCAACATTTTAAATTATAAAATTTATACAATCCAAGATTTCATTTTTCTCCGATTTCCAAAACTAATTAAAAATTTCCATTTAAAAAATTCGGGTTGTTACATACTTCCCCACTAACAAGGAATTTTGCCCTCGAAATTCAACGAAGCCTAACACAAAAAAATCAGACCACACCGATAATCTCCAAAAATAAATCTTGGCTTCAAAAATTAACATTAAATACCTCACATCTAACCTCGATGCCTAACATGACTTATCACCAAAAATTTCTATCTCCAAAAAATTATGTCTAACCCGCATGCTACCCAAAACCCAAGACCCGAGAGTTGTCATATACCTAAGCTCTGATACCATTCTGTAACAACCCGCCCGCCCTGGGAGAGCGAACGTAGTGCTACTATCGATAAAACTAACTAAATCCACAATATAAACAAGACATAGAGCATCTAAAACCCCACTATATACAAAAAGAGAAACCACTATCTCAATCTTCAAATTAAATACGACAAAAGCCTCTCGAAATTATACAGCTATCTATCTCGAAATAAAATAAAACAAATCTCCAATGCTCTATACATCAAAAATAAATACAATTCTTCTCATGAATACTCTCGAATATTCTTCCCAAAATAGTCTTCGCTAAAATCCTCCAAATAATCCGTAGCGCCCAAATTCACGCTAACCTGCCAACTAAAAGAAAATACGGGGAAGTACACAATACGACAGGAAAGATGCTCAACAAATATTAGCGGTGAATAAAGCGTAACAACACGAGTACGAATATTCAAATCAAATGCGAATTTCATAAGCAATTATATTAATATAATTTCTCAACAACGCATTAATCGGGTCACCAGGCCTCACCACCGTAATGCGCCTATGCATTTTTAAGCATATCCGGAAAAAGGAATATTGGCGGGTGCCCAACCTCAGTGCCATATTAAAATCTTATGACAACATGCTCAACACCAAATATAATACAACATGAATCGAAATTAGATTCCAACAAATATTTTCATATTTCCAAATGAATTTATCAATTCAAATATGAGCCAGTAATCACAAGAAAACAACGAGAATAATAATCGTGAGATTGAGGAGCATATTGTGTAAAACCCCATACCTCAACATCATTACATGAATCATCACATAATTTCAGCCTCAAAATATGATCTCACAATCACGTTCCTCTCGCGAAAATAATCAAATCTCGTTCTAGCTCAAACTCGAGAAACCACCAAATAAGCCTTCTAATCTAAGGTTGAAATCTTGAATAAGTTTGGGGCTATGGTTTGTAGATGAAAGGGAGTAATTTTGGAGAGGTCTTCTGGTTAAAAAGTTTGAGAAAAAGTGATTTGAAAAGCCAAGCCACGAATTTGTTGATATATAAAGGATTAAGAATTTGATTAAGAAAAGAGTTCTAATCAGATACAAACACTTGAAAAATCATTACGGATGATCGGAGCGTCAGAATGGCTTGAAATTTTAGTATGATGTAGCGATCGGTGAGACAGGATTGCTATGAAAATTTTAACACAATCGAACGATCGAATTTCTAAACATATTATTTTTTTTAGAGAGTTTTATGTTTTGAGGACTCTTAGAAAGTTTTATGTTTTGATGACTATTCTATATAATAAAAATTCAATTAATCCTCCATTTTAATTCCGATTACAATTCCGTTTGATTTTTTTTTCAAATATAAACCCCAAACATTTTAAATTATAAAATTTATACAATCCAAAATTTCATTTTTCTCCGATTTCCAAAATTAATATAAAAATTCCCATTTAAAAAATCCGGGTTGTTACACTCATTCGATAATTTCGCAATATCTTTTCACCGGCCTGAATTACAAAGACCACGGATCAATGAAGTGTATGTGATGACATTTGGTATAACACCTTTACGGATCAGTTATGAAAATAGGTCTAAAGCCTCATCGACTAGTTTGTCCTTACAAAGACTATCAATAATTGTGGTATATACCACAACATTAACCTCCATATTTATTTCTTCAATCTTCTTGAACAATCCAATAGCAATATTAGTGTTTCTTTTTTTGCATAAGCCATTTATCATAGTCCCACAAGTAATCACATCGGGTAGAAGCCACTTCCCCTCTGTGTCATTAAACAACTTTTCAACGTCACTCATTCTATCGTGAGAAATCAAACCCCTAATCAAAGTATTAAGAGTGACACAATCAGGTTGATAACCAAGTTTAAAGATTCTCCCTAAAATAGAAAAACCCAAATCCACCCATTTCAAATGGAAGTAAGAGTTAATGAGAACATTAAGAATATGAACATTGGGGTCAACTATTTGGGATGACTCCATTTGTTTGAGGAGAGAAATAGCAGTGGTGAAATGTTTGATCCAAACAATGGCACCTAGCAACTGATTAAAATACACAATGGAAGGTAAAGGTCGCATTTTGGCCATATGTTATATAAAGCTAGGGCATCTTCAATTATGCATTAGTTTCTCACATAATGGTTAAAGCGACGGGTTGGACTGCTAAAAACTTGTTCTAGTTTTCCATCCTAAGGGGTAGTATGGGTTTTAGAAGCAGTAGAAAAATGAAAATGAAGAGAAGAGCTCACATAATTATTTCTGATAACTTGAAAGTCGATGAATATGAGAGCGTAACTGGTTGGGTTTGTAAAAAAGCCCCAAAATCTTAATGTCGGAGAAGAAGATTTGATCGTCCTCATCATCACACTCTTCAACTGCTAGCCGCCCAATGTTGTTGAACTTATTTAATTTCAAATTTAAAATTGTCACTTTTACATTTTGGTACCCGATTCTTTTCATTATAAAAGGTTGACCCGCTAAGACCAAAGAATGTACTTTATGAATTTGTCTTTCTTAACCTTACAAAACTTTTCATTATATTTTTATATTTTCTAAGTTTTGTTTCCGTTATTATTTATTTTGTGTTTTGGCAAAAGGACTATAGTAAAAACTATTTATTTTATTTTATTGAGTAAAAAATTTATACATGAATTATTTTAATAGATTATGCACTTTTGTATTAGTGTTTACTTTTAATGAAAATGTGTACCTCACTAATTATGTTATTAGGTCAATTTTATAGAGATGTGACTGTACTAAAAAATGATTTGTTGCATTAAAGTTTTTGGTATTTTAACTTGGAAATTTTCGATTAACCCATTAGTGATTGTAATAAAATTATGCAAAATTTGGGAATTATTTTACATGGAAATAGGGAGCCCTGAGAGAAATAAATAAACAAATAAAATTATGTGTATGTGTGTGTGTGTGTGTGTATATATATATATATAATTGTGTGTCTATGTCTGTGTGTCTGTGTCTGTGTTTGTGTGTGAGTGTGTAAAGAGAGAATAATTAAATAGTAAACTATTAAATATCAATATCATTATAATGGGGTGCCTTGATAGAAATAAATAAACAAATAAAATGCAAAAAAATTTAAGTAAAGTAAAAGAGTAATTTACTTTAAGAATGAGAATGAAAAGAAGTCTTTAACTTATTATTTTTATTTCTAAAAATTAAAATTTTATAAAGATGAGAACGTAACTGGGTGAGTTAGTAGAAGGACCATTTAGAAGAGAAGCCCAAAATCTTAAGGATGGAAAAAAATCATTAAAAATTTTTGATCATTCTCATCGTCAATCACTCTTCTACTAGCTCCCCAATGTTGTTGGGTCGGAGGTTTTAGGGATCTTAAGTTTTTAGTCTTATATATAATGATTTATTTGTCACCACTCCCATGTTTTTATTTTTTTTAGTTGTTAGTCCTATATGGGACAAGTGTCATTGTCTACAAAAAGAATGATGGGTAGTTACAGGGAAGTTATGGGAGGTTTTGGAACTTTCTTTCTTTCAAGTTTATTAAAAGTTTCTTGCCTTTATATTTTATTTCTTTAATTTTCTTATTTACATCTCGTAGGTACTTTATTGCACTTACTTTTCTTTAAATCCAAAGCTTTCTGTCATTTAGCCCTTACGTCAAAGTCTTTCATAGGGGAAGCATAACCCTTCTTAATTGAAGCATCGATCGGTATACAAATGTCTCATATTGTCACTGGGATATGATATTTTGGTTGGAAATACCACAGACTTGCCTGACACTCTTATAATTACAATTAAACTCATTCACCAAGCCAAGTGAAAAACACACAAATATTTTTTTGGCATGCCCGGTGGGACACGGTGCTGAATTATTATTGATAATGGATAGGACACGTGAAAGCAAGCATATAACCTAAAATGTTGGTGAAATTAGCTCAACCAGTCAACCTGTTTCCTTGGCAGAGCAAACAATGGTTAAAACAACTCATGAGTTGGGACCATTAGCTTATAAGCAAGATTTAAATATGCCAATGACTTCAAGGGTCGACAATATTCACAATATACCAGTTGTTGGAGTGTCCACAAATGATCAAGACTAATTACTCAACCAACTAAACCCAGTTTTTAATTTTCTTGGGAACATGATGCACAACATTAAGTTCTCACACTTCCTTTCCTTCAGATTTGCACTAGCTATCTTTTCTACTATTTACATTTGAGTAGATTAAGCAATATTTTAGATATCAACTATCTGGTCTCCTTACAATCACACATAAGTAAGATTAAACATCCAAGAGTGTTTGTGTGTGTGTGTGTGTATATATATATATATATATATATATAATAACACCACATCTCCCATACAGGTCATGACGATGCGCACTCGGGTACTCTTCTATCAGTCTAAGTACCTAATCATGGATTATCGTTTCGGAATGTCTTCTCGAACCATCAATCAAATCACACATATTGGAGGCGAACATAGTAGTAAGTCTTTGGGGTTGTGCACATACCTAACGTACGCTACAGTATACCTTAATTATCATTAAGCCTTTAGTTAAGTTTCTCCTTAACTTACCCCGTATTGCCCATAAAGTACGCTATTGATTAACTAGTAATTAACATTAGTCTTACGTTATTATTATGATCCTCGTGTTAATTTCTCACACTCACTTTCCTTCAGATTTTCAATAGCTATCTTTTCTACTATTTACACTTGAGTATATTAAGCATTGTTTTAGATATATACTATTTGGTCTCCTTACTATCGTACATAATAAGATTAAACATCCAAGAGTATATATATATATAATAATAATATTTATGCATCTCCCATACAGGCAATAACGATGTGCACTCGCGTACTCTGCTATCAGTCTAAGTACCTCTCATACCTAATCATGGACTATCGGTTCGAAATGTCTCCTCAAACCATCAATCAAATCACACATATTGGTGGCGAACATAGTACTAAGTCTTCGGGGCTATTCACATACCTAACGTACCCAAACAATTTGTCAACATCACTATTTCTCTCACATAGTTATCCACTATTAGCACTATGCTCTGGGGCACAAATTCAGACCTCACTAGAATCGTCAAGGTGAGATCGTTCACTGCGAGGGATATCCGTGATAGCAAGTAGCATCGGTATGTTAACATACACAAAAATCACATAATAGGCACACACACTACCTAACCATGTGTATATTCAAGATAGGCACACACACGATCCATAATAAATTCGTGTAGGTATACACTCAACCTATTATAATCCGTATAGTTACACTCTCACCTATAATAACCACACGTACGTGGTATTTATCTCTCGAATACTCACCATACAAATTATTCACATTTACACTTCTCAATTATATTTACCCAAGCATTATTCTCTACCCGAAGATTCCTCATCATCCTTTAAGAAATTTCAAAAGTTAACACCTCACCATTCTACTGGTACTAATCCTTAAGTAATCATTTATTCTTCCCGTAACCCAATTCATAAATTCTCGATATGCAACACAATCAGTTAAATCTCATAAGCCCTAGTCTAAATTTATCATCATTATGAACAAGCCTAAGCCTCAACTATAGGTCTATTGAAATTACCAAAGTCCTCGTATAGTTCATTATAAATTTTATACCCCGATTTAATTTCTGACTACAAATTTCGATCTCGGACATAGAAAAATCATAACTAATTAAAAAATAATCAGAAAAATGCGATGTCGGCGCCCACACGATCGTAACGAAAAGATCTACAAATTTTACTTTGACAAACAGGTAAATCGACCAGGTTGGGCCTCAAAACTGAACCGATTCGTCGTATCAGATCTGCGAACCTTCTTCTTCTCTAATTGATTTTTTCTCCATTTTTAACACCTCAAACCTTCATGAAACCTCACTAAATTTCAAACCAGCATAACTAATCACTACATAGATGTATAGGAATTATTATCAAATTAATCATTAATTCATCGCAAATTTAATCCAAGAATCGATTATCCTCTAAAAGTATATAAAACCCTAGTTTCTCATGTTCTTCACATCTTTTAATCAAGAACCAAGATTTCATTCACATAAATCATTCCAAACCCTTTGATTTCGTGTCACCAACATAAATAAATATCACCACATGCAATCCTACTTAAAATCATGGATTATACCCGCCAAAAATTCATATAAATCTTACAAAAACATGTAAATCAAACCCTATTCTACATGGGTATTATAACATGCTTAATATAAACGCAAGATAAATACTTGAATATTAATTAAAGGTCTAATTTCATTTATTTATTATGGATTTATTGGTCTTCCCCTTCAATCCACTCTCCAATGATTTTTGTGGCGCCAGAATCACTTGAATCTCTCAAGAACCCTTCCTTAAGCTTAAAAAATGGCTTCTCCTTCTTCTCTATTTCCTACTTTTGTTTTCTATCTTTCTAACCCTAGCCTCTCCCAACTATATACTGATAAAGGATTTGTAAATTTGTAGGCCTCTTTACCCTATTTTTTCAAATGACCAAAATGCCCTCCTACGATGTCGGTTTGGCCTAAAATTGCTCCAGGACCCAAACTATACCTCCGGGTATACTATTTCAACTATTTTGACCCTTTAGGAATCAACCGTGACCTCTGAACAGTCATTTGAGTCACTTTATAAAATCATCTCATTTGCACCTCAAAGTACGGCACGCGTGAAATTAAAATAAACCGAATTAATTTAAACTCTAAATCAACAAATTAAATAATTTCTCCTAATTAAATAATTCCCAAATCATCGATTTAAATAAATACTCAATCACCAATTTAACTAAATCCTATACCTCATAATTATGGGGTGTTACAAAAAGCCCCTAAGTTAGGGTTAATAATCTGAAAAGCTACTAAGCGCGAGAAATCAGAAGGTTGGTACATCTACAGTCCCGCTATCCCTGTCTAGAAACTACCTGGAGGAAAACATTTAAATTTGGATCAGAGCCCATGGTGTGCAATAATTAACTTATTTAATTTAAGATGCAATAATACAATTGATGCAGTATAACTATTCCCTTCGCCACTCGCATGTGTATAACACCTCACCCCTCAACAAAGTATGATATTATCCGCATCCCAATAAGTCCCAAATAATAACTATGACAACGTAACAAACTAATAATAAAATGTCGATGATTAAATGATTAAGTGTACCGACTACATTTAATTACCAATAGCCATAATATCACAGTCTATTAAATTTCACATAAAGGGAATAAACATTTATTATGCATTAAAGAATCAAAGTTGTAATTTATGTCCACATTCATAAGCATTTCAATTTACCTCATATAAAATTCGAGTGATCATATATATATGCCCTTCATTTATTTGACACACAAAGGCATCTACCATTGGTGTCTAGTTCGTAGTCTATCTACAAGTCCGGAGGAATCTCTTATCCTAAGCAGACATCACAAAACACACACAAGTTGGGGGCGATCCCTACTCAAGATACCTATTCACGGCCCATACCCAGCAGTGACACAGGTTGGGTCAGGGTCAACACCTACCTCCTCATAGATGGCACCTCCATGTAGCTATATGACCTACACAACGTCAAGCTCACCCGTACCGACGTGTTGTACCCGATCCGAATGCTCGAACCCTTGAGCCGCTAGGACAGTCCACGAATATTGGTATGTCCACACAAATACATATAAGTAAATATTATTATCTCATATAAATCCCACATAAAGTCTACAATATTTTTATTTATTAATAATTTACCATCTAGTGAATTATTAATTCCACTCCATAGAATAATTACTTAACCAACTAGCTAATTGTAATTTTCCCTATTTAATGTGGGTACATTTGAAATTTTTAATAACTTCTTTATTGTCCCAACCCCGGTTCCACTCACTCACTTGGACTCATAAAAATACTCATAACCAAACCCTAAGCACAATACCTTCATTAATGTTAATATTCCTTAACACCCAATCTCCCAATACCCTAGGTATTAAACTTCCATCGAGCTTTTCTCTAATTAAATCCTCCTTTAACTGATATACTTTAGACCAAACCCATGCTAAATCATGAAAGGAACGAACCGCCTAAAACCCCTTCACATCGTTCGAACGAGACACGGGGTCGTTTGCGCAACATCATTTGTCGCTCGAATGAGAGCCCACCTTCTTCGAACGACTCCGTGATCTTTTTCACTCCGCTTTCTCTAATTCTGTTCTTCCCAGATTAAACTCTCAAACCCAGAACAGGTATGCGAAAACCCAAAAATTTAAAACTCAAAATGACATATTCAACTCCAAAAAATTAATACCTATTACATATTTTAATGATTTAACATTATCCAAATCCCAACCAGATTTAATTCACAAAAGAGGCATCTCTTAGGGGATCTGCATCAAAATTTCAGTCCATGAATTAATAGCGACATCCTCTACATTAATTAGTCAAAATATACCCAATTTAACTATCAAAACCCTAAGGAATCTACCCAAAATTTCAATGTTTTGATACCTAAATTTCTAGGAAATTTTCTACATTAAAGTCAGTATTCTTCATGCATATAATATTCATTCATCATCAATTCTTCTCATATCAAACCTAAATCCCAAAAACTTAAGGGGAAATTATGATGCATCAAGAAATATATTGAAAATATAAATTAAGTAAGAGAATTCTTTCATTAACATTTTGTGGAGGAAAGCCCATTGAATTCCATTTGATTCTCCTTGATTCCTTATCCTTTTCCCTCTTTTAGCCCTTCTCCTTTCCTCTCCCATTAGCAATTTTTTTTAGGTTTTTATGAAATGATAGTGGGGAAGTGGTTTACCCCCACTTAAACACTAATTAAGGCTAATCCCAAGTTGGGCTTCAAACCTAACTTTTGGATCCTCAAACGGACCCGAATTCATAACCTAACTAGCCCAAAAGTACCCCAACCCATATATTATTGACCTGGGACTATTTCTAAATATTTAAAACACTAAACCGAGCTTCTAACGCTTCCCAAAATGTGTCCCAATTATTTATATTTCAGTTAGACATTTTTATTATGTTTAACGAACCACGCCCACAAATTTATTTATGTGTGATTTATTTTTCACTAACAAGCCCATTATGTCGAATTGAGTTTTAAATATATATAATCATGAATAATTGTTCATTTAAAATTAAAAAAAATATTCTCGTTTAATTTAAATCCTCCCAATTTAATTTATTCTCAAAATAAATCCAAAATTTTTAAATTTATTTATGACGTAATATTTTATTTTAAAATTACGGGGTATTACAAGGAGGTTGTCCACCTGTTGGTACAGTGTCTAATGGTCATGGATATGAACCGTAATCTGGTGTAAACCCAACAACTCAACAAAATCCTTAAAATCATGTGTATTACATGCCTAACACGAGGGAAACTAACTTTATAAATAGCCTAAGGACGTCAAGATACCCATCTCGCCTGATTAAAGCTGCTAATGAACCTCTCCTCAACTGGCATGCTGCACCGGTTCCACCTACTAAAATTCAACCCAACCCTGATGTTTGTCCCATTTACTCTTCTCTTATTATTCCCCCTTACTTTGATGTAATCGAAGCCTCCTTTGATGAAGTTTTTAATGCTATTTTTCCCATCAATGAAATAAACGAAGATTCTGAGTATCTTGTTGTTGTTGTGCCTTACATTAATTATCTTGATTTTAATCAAAATCTTGATGATGATGATTTTACAAATGAACAATTATTAATTGATCTTAGTAAGGTTAATAACAAACAACATAACCACATTCAAGTTAATGAAGATGAAACTGTTGTTATTAATCTCGGTTGTAGTACCCAATGACGTGAGAATGGAATAGGGGCCACCCTTAACGAACAAGAATGTGTGCAACTCGAAGAATTACTGAAGGAATTTATGGATGTCTTCGCGTGGTCCTACGATGACATGCCCGACATTGATATCGAGATAGCTCAGCACGAGATACCAACTCTTCCAAAATAAAAATCGATCAAGTGGAAACTATGAAAGCTCTGCACAGAATGGTCACTCTAGGTTAAGGAAGGAGTCGTCAAATATTTGAATGTGGGTTTCATTCGTGTGATCAAATATGCCACATGGCTAACCAATATCGTACCTGGGCCTAAATCTAGAGGAAAGGTTCGCACGTGTGTTGACTATTGAGACTTGAACAAGGCTTCTCCAAAAGATGATTACCCGCTACCCAATATTGACATGATTATAGACAACACGGCTTGTCACACTCTTAAGTCATTTGTTGATGGGTTTTGTCGGATATAACCAAATCGATATGCACTCGAATCATCAAGAGAAAACCGCATTCATCACTCATTAGGGAACCTTTTTCAACACCATCATGCCATTTGGTCTAAAAAATGCGGGGGCTACCTACTGGAGGGCTGCCACAACCATCTTGCATGATCTGATACACAAAGAAGTCGAGGTCTATGCGGATGATATGATTATTAAGTCTAAGACTAGGGAAGGTCATGTTCCCGCTCTTTGAAAATTCTTTGAGCGACTGCGATAACATCAGATGTGACTTAACCTATATAAATGAATCTTCGGCATCACCAAAGGGAAGCTCTTAGGATTCATGGTTAGTGAGAAAGGGATAGAAGTAGATCCTGCCAAGATAAAGGCCATACTCAAGATGCCACCACCCCGAGCAGAGACGAAAGTTCGAGGATTCCTTAAAAAATTACAGTATATCAGCCAGTTGATTAGCTAATTGACTTTTATATACGAACCCATCTTCAAAATCCTCTGAAAGGATTCCACCAAGGTTTGGAATGAAGATTGTCAAGAAGCCTTTGACCGAATAAAGCAATACCTAACCCGACCTCTTGTTCTCATGTCGTAGTAGCCTGGTCTTACCCTACTCCTTTACCTAACCGTGATAGATATCGTAGCTGAGGCTTTGCTAGTCCAATGAGTTTAAGAAAGATCCATATACTACGCTAGTCGTATGTTGGTTGGGTACAAATTTAACTACACATCCTTGGAAAAAGCATGTGTGGCCATTATCTGGGTCACCCAAAAACTACGGCACTACATGTTCTCCTTTCCCATCAAACTTGTGTCCCAAATGGATCCTATCAAGTACCTACTAAAAAAACCTGCCATATCGATTCAAATGGCCCAATGGTTGATGTTTTTAATCGAGTTTGATATCATGTATATCATGCATAAATCCATAAAAGGAAGAGTCATCTCTGACTACCTCGCTGACTACCCAATGGAAGAAGTCAATGTTTGGATTCCCAAATTCCCAGATGATAATAGTCTTTGTACCTCCCAAGTAGACTTTTAATGGAAAATTTTCTTTAACAGCGCCGCCAATAAGAAAGGGTATGGCATTGGGATACTCCTAATTTTCCCTAATGAATCTCACACTCCCATTGCCATTAAGTTGGATTTTCCCTACACTAATAACATTACTAAATATGAGGCATGAACAGTAGACCTTAAACTTTCTCTCAAGAAAGGAATTCCATACCTAGATGTCTATGGGGACTCGACCCTCATCATCGGTTAAGTACTCAGAAGATAAAAAGTCATGGACGAAAAACTCTTACCCTTCCATCCCTACCTAAAAGAGTTGGCCTCCTAATTCTAAGAAATCACCTTCCATTACCTTACCCGAGCAAATAATAACTAAGCCGATGCCCTTGTTACTTTAGCCTCTATGATTGACATGATCGAAGGAATAATAATAGTCCCCTTCCTAGTCCAAAATCAAGATAAACCAACCCACTGCTACCATATTGAGCTCATCACAGAAGAAGTTCTTGATGTAACTGGCTGTTGGTAGTATGATATCTGGTGCATCCTCAATAATGATGGGTATCCCCTAGGTTCTGACAAGAAAGATCGAGTAACCCTCCATAGACAGGCTGCCCAGTATATCGTCTGTGACAAAGCACTTTTGAAGAGGAACTTCGATGGAAGCCATTTACACTGCATTTCAGTGGCTGACATTGAAAAGATAATGCAGAAAAACCACAATGGGGAATGCGAACCCCACATGAATGGCCATATGCTCTCTAAGAAAATAATCCAACAGGGTTACTACTGGACTACCATCGTTCAGGATTGCATTGCCTATGTTCGAAGATATCTCAAATGCCAGTAGTTTTCTAACCTCCAACACTTACCTCCGCGGGAATTGTACAACATAACCTCACCCTTGTTGTTCTTCACATGGGGAATTGTTATCACAGGGAAGGTTACACCCAAAGCATCCAACGTGCACAAATTCATCCTAGTTGCCATTGACTACTTCACTAAATGGGTCGAAACCGAGTTATATGCGGTGTTGAATGCCAAGAAGGTGGATAAGTTCATTAAGAAAAAACATCATCTGTCGATATGGGGTCCCTCATGAGCTAGTGTCTGACAACGGGTTGCATTTCAAAGCAGAAGTCATAGAAGTGGTCGATGAGTATGGAATCCAAAGACATAAATCTTCTCCCTATCGACCTCAAACCAATGGTGCAATTGAAGCCACTAATAAGAATCTCAAATCCATCATCAGCAATATGACTGAAAGCTACCAAAATTGGGTCGACCGAATCCCTTATGCCCTATGGAGATACTACACTTCAGTTCGAACCTGTACTAGGGGTACCCTTACTTTCTAGTTTACGGCATGGAAGTAGTCCTACCCGT
Source organism: Sambucus nigra (assembly GCA_949130495.1). Lineage (NCBI taxonomy): Eukaryota > Viridiplantae > Streptophyta > Magnoliopsida > Dipsacales > Adoxaceae > Sambucus > Sambucus nigra. Next base: position 825,257,863 of record OX422208.1, on the reverse strand, counting down.
GGAGCTAGAAATCCCTTCACTGCGCGTCATGCTTGAAAGAAAAGTCAGCGAGGAAGACTGGCATCAAAACTGTCTTGATGAGCTGTCACTTTTGAATGAAAGGAGGCTAAAAGCTCTATATCATATACAAGGGCATCATCGCCGGATAGTGCGATTATTTAATAAGAGAGCTAAGGATCATGGTGCCCGAGAAGGGGGACTTATGCCTTAAAAGAAATAGTAGAGCCCATTTGGCACCCCAGAGGGAAATTCAAACCCAATTGGAGCGACCCCTGTATTATGAAGAAGATCTTATTAGGCATCACGACTATGCTCACTGTCACACCCCAAACCCAATTCCGTACTAATCATTTATTTCATGATAATTAAATTGTAATATTGAACCAATCAAAATATAATTCATTTTGAGATTATCTTTTATGATGTATACAATGAACGTAATTTTGTTCTCTGTATCATAACGTAATTAATATCAGAGTCATAATGATGCAAACCTACCATACTATGGTTAACTAGTACCCTTATCAAATTAAACAACTACATTTCTGTATATCCAGTGTATGAGTGTAGTAAAATCATAAGTGTGACAATAACAAAATTCCCATATTTAAACCCCTCTTCTCTCTAACGGTGCAGCTCTCCAAATTACCGATCATAGGGTGTCCTTGCTGGCAGTATACCAACCTGAAAATGTAAACATATAAAACCATGAGTTTAAAAGAACTCAGTGAATGTACTACATCTCTATATAGTAAAAGTACTATATTAACATCTTAATTATATTAACATGTCTTGGCTATTGATAAGCCATAACATCTCTTGGTTGTTGATAAGATATAACATCTCTTGGTTGTTGATAAGTCATAACACCTCTTGGCTATAAATAAGCCATAACATCTCTTAGTTGTTGATAATCCATAACATCTCTTGGATATAAGTAACCAATAACATCTCTTGGCTATAAATAAGCCATAACATCTCTTGGTTGTTGATAAGCCATAACATCTCTTGGCTATAAATAATCAATAACATCTCTTGGCTATAAATGAGCCATAACATCTCTTGGCTGATGATAAGCCATAACATCTCTTGGCTATAAATAACCAACAACATCTCTTGGCTATAAATAAGCCATAACATCTCTTAGCTATTGATAAGCCATAACATTTATTGGCTATAATAAGCCATAACATCTCTACATAACACATACATATCATATCCATAATCAACTCAATAATTACACATATCATATCCATAATCAACTCAGTAACAACACATATCATATCCATATTCAACTTAGTAAGTACAACATATCACATCTATAATCAACTCAGTAACTACACATATCATATCCATATTCAACTCAGTGAGTACAACATATCATATCTAAAATCAACTCAGTGACTACACATATCGTATCCATATTCAACTCAGTAGGTACAACATATCATATCTATAATCAACTCAGTAACTACACATATCATATCCATATTCAACTCAGTAAGTACAACACATCATATCTATAATCAACTCAGTAACTACACATATCATATCCATATTTAACTCAGTAAGTACCACATATCATATCTATAATCAACTCAGTAACCATATCCACATTCAACTCAGTAACCACACATATCATATCCATGTTCAACCCAGTAACTACACATATCATATCCATATTCAACTCAGTAAGTACCACATATCATATCTATAATCAACTCGGTAACCATATCCATATTCGACTCATCAACCACACCTATCATATCCATATTCAACTTAGTAACTACACATATCATATCCATATTCAACTTAGTAAGTACCATATATCATATCTATAATCAACTCAGTAGCCATATCCATATTCGACTCAGCAACCACACCTATTATATGCATATATAACTCAGTAACTATACATATCATATCCATATTCAACTGAGTAAGTACCACATATCATGTCTATAATCAACTCAGTAACCATATTCATATTCAACTCAGTAACCACACATATAATATTCATATTCAACTCAGTAACTACACATATCATATCCATATTCAACTCAGTAAGTACCACATATCATGTCTATAATCAACTCAGTAACCATATACATATTCAACTCAGTAACCACATATATGATATCCATATTAAACTCGATAAATACACATATCATATCCATATTCAACTTAGTACGTACAACATATCATATCTATAATCATGTATAAATACATCTTACCAATGAATAATATTCTGATTATATCCATTGCAGTGTATAAATGCATCTTTCCAGTAAGTACACTCACCTTAGCGACTTAATGGGCTTTTTCCTTTGCCTTTCTCTGGAACTTGTTCGGCTAGTTCTTCTTCCATTCCTATCATTCTTACAATATTAGTATCATAATAAGAATATCAACTATCCAAGGAATATCTCAAACGTAACCCAATTCATAAGCATCATATGATTCTATACAAATCATTTATCATAAATGAAGTTCCATCCCAATTCATGTTAACATATTTAACATATCCAATTCATAGTCCAAAAATGATTTAATTTTATTATTGGTAATCCAATTTTTATCATATTAGGTTCTCAATACAAAAGACTACACAACATTTCAAGTTTCCTAGAGCAAGTTATGCCCATTCCTTTACTACATAGCAAATCCGCCTTATAGGCTCCTCTATCATTTAGCCAACCTCTATGAATTTTCATAATTTTTCTACATCCTAACTTTATATGATATTTCACACAATCTCAGTAAACATATTGAATGATATAAAATTAAAGTTTCATAATTGTTAGGGTTCATTTTCTATGTCAAGCAAACCATCGAACACCTGGTATGCATACTTACTCTTTTAGGCTATATTTTACACCTCAACTTCAACCTAACACCCAAGATTCATTTCTTGGTATTTTTACATAATTTTTGGACATGATATACATATATGAGTCTATTTTAATCTCCAATTGTAATTATTCAATTCGGGTTAAGCATACAAAAAGATATAGAAGTTTGAACACAGAAGGATTCTAAACAAGACCGTATAAATGATTTACACCTTCAACTTTCTTTAAACGTGTATCTATCCATGCATACCCACAAAGGCATGAAAGTTTAGTAAAAAATTAATGACTTCTACCATTTCAATCAGTAATACCAAAAATATAACAAGATTTATGGCTAGACTTACCTTAGGGACGTTTACGTAATTTTCAATATATTTTTCTCCAACTTTTTCTCGTCCTTCTCTTCCTAAGCCTTATGGTTCTATCTCTTCAGGCCAAAATCTCTCATGGATAAATTTTCCTGAAGGAATAGGTGATATGGAGAGGTTTAATTCGGCATAAGGGAATCTCCCCTTGGTCCAATCAAAATATAACATGTTTCACCATATAAGACAAACTATCATTTAAACGGATGGACATATTTTCCCCTGTTTTGTAAAATTAACATAACTCTTTACTCTAACCTTTGTTTTACACACCGTTTATTGTGTTACAACCTTAATTCATATATATACAACTATGTAGTTTTCATCTCAATTCAATTATTATATCATAAGGGTCAAAACTAGTCTCCAACATGAGCATTCTTACCGACAACTACAAAATTTTGTGTTTGTAACTAATTCTATATTTCATGATTTATGAAGGCAGGTTTAGACTAAACATAATAACCTAGTATTAATACACATTATCCATATCCCCAATTATATTCGGGTTGTCACATTCACTGACCTTAATGGCGAAGAGATGGCCCATACAGTCAACTTCGACCGTCTCAAGAAATTCTACCCCTAGTCCGAAATCTTAGCGTGCTACGACATTTCTCATCTCCCTTCTATTTTAAATAAAAAAATTCTTCATTTCACTCTACTCAAAACTATGTGGGGCTGATCCTCTAAAAAACCTTTTGTCTTCAAAAATGAAACTCAAAAAATTCCCCAAACCCCCAAAGGCACGTAGGCAACTCATACCCTTTACATGAGAACGACTCCCTTCTTTTTCCCAAAATGCTATTATTTTCTTACCCCTGAGAATGACAGTTCATTTTAACATATACATGAACAAAAGGATTATGTATGCCTTAGAGATTGATATAGATATTTCAAATTGCAAAACTCATCAAGAGGCACAACAATATAATTAAAAGTTTCTTTATTTCATTAAATTCCTTTATGATTACATTGGCATAAGAAGTCAAACAACTTCCCTTGCCAACGTACTCATACTTTCCTAAAACCAAATAAAAATAAGCCCCACTACACCTAAAACAACCTTTCCAAATTATTCCCATATAACCTACATAACCTACACATAACCAAACACCATACAAAAGCTTTACAAATTCTACTCGCAGCAGCCAGAAGAGTCGGCCCCATCATCATCCATATTTTGGGGTCCCTAAACTTCCCCTACCTGAAGAGAGTTTAGCGAATCATCCATAGAACGATAATCCCGGACTAGACTTGTTTCGGATAATGGTACCATTCTCATCCATCTTATTCTTATAAATCCACTTGGTACCAATCACATTCTTCTCATTAGGTCGGGGGACAAGTTCCCAGACATCATCCTTTCTAAACTGAAGAAACTCATCCTGCATAGCGGGTATCCAGTGTTCATCCTTGAGTGATTCTTTGATGTTCTTGGGCTCAACTTTACACGTGTAGCACAGAAAGCTAACCACGTTCTCTAGCTGAGCATGAGTTTTGACCCCTAGTGTGGGAACTCCTGGATGGCAGAAGGGTCGTAACTCTTGCGAGCTCAGTAAGCGTGTCCTCTAAGTCAGGAGTAGGGTCCTCCTTGGGTGTGCGATGGACTAATGGATCATCAGCTGGAAGAGTGTCATCCTCTCACAAATAGCTAGAATCAATAAACGTCGACGGTTCTTCATCTTGCACGGTGACGTTTATTAACTCCATAACCTTAGAGCTACTCAGCTTAAAACCCCGATATGCCATACTCATCGATAAATAACCTAATAATATTCCCTCGTCACTCCGGGAGCCAAAAATTCCTAATTGCTCTCTATCCTGTAGTATGTAGCACTTGCTCTAAAAAATATAAAAATATGAAAGGTTGGGCTTCTTTTTTATCTAAAATTCATAAGGCATCTTAAGTTTATGTGGACGGAGGTAAACCTTATTCACCGTGGGGCATACGGTAGACACCTCCTCTGCCCAAAATCTCCTAGTAAGTTTATGGCCTAGAAGCATAGATCTAGCCATCTCCTGAATTGTCCGATTCTTCCTCTCAACAATCCAATTTTGATGAGGAGTCTTTATGGACAAAAATTTATGTTTGATCCCGAGGCTATCACAGTAAAGATCTACTTTTACTTCCTTAAATTTAATGTCGTTGTCACTCCGCATTCTATTGATGGTGACACCATGTTTATTTTGTAGGATACAGAACTTGGTTATCAGAAACTCAACAGAATCAGATTTCTCTCTCAGAAAACCTATTATCGAGTGATGAGAGAAATCATCTACCATCACGAGGATATACCTCTTACCACCCAAACTCTCAGTACGAGTAGGACCCATAAGATCCATGTGTATCAACTCAAGCACTCGTGAAGTGGTAATGTAATTCAACTTCCTGTGGGGGGTTACAGAGTTGATTTTTCAATTAACAGGGTTTACAAGATGCAAAAGTTATCTTCCCAAGTGGCAGCAAACCACGTGCTAGGTCCTTTTTATCTAATCTCTCCAAATTTTTAAAATTTACGTGACTTAGACGTTAATGTCCAGATCTATAGGAGTGATCGTGGCGCTGTTGCAGACAAATGAGGACTTGGGTATAATCCCATAATAATTATCTTCAGTCCTCACCCCTTAGAATAGAAGTTTACCGGATTGATCATAAACATTGCCTCGTTTCGATTAAACTTTCTTATAAAGTCAGCGTCCCACAACTGGCTAATGCTAAGAAGGTTCGCTTTTAAACCTTTGACGTACAAAACATTCTCTAGCTTATGAAATCCTGGTGTCTCTATTGTACCTCATCCTACTATGCTAGACTTGCGTCCATATCCAAAGGTGATTTACCTTCCTTACGATCCTCTAGGTAGGTAAAAAATGAGACGTTACCTATCTTGTGCCTGGAGCACCCACTATCAAAATACCACTGTGAGGTATTATGCGCTTTAAAAGAACATGAACAACAAGGGATTTTACGTCGTTCTTAGGTGCCCAAGGAGTGGTAACCTTATGTTTTCCCTTGTTATTATTGGTTCTAGACGATATTTTGAAAGTATCCGCTAACGGCAAAGACATCTGTTGGAACTCTTCCATTAAACTCTGAGATATGGTGACTAGAAACTCAACCTGCTCTCTAAGACTAGTAAGATCACTAGTGGCACATGTCGAAGCAAATGTACATCGTGTTCGACCAAACTATAGCAAAACTTCCTAAGGTGGCCCTTTATTTTGTAGTAGGTATAAAAATACACAATCTTAGGCTGACCTTGGTGTGCTTTTCTTAACCGAACTCTTCTTTGGGTTTTTGGATGATGGTCGTATGGATTAGTAGTAAACTAAAAAATTAGTTTGATGTAGCATGAGACGTGGTGGCACCATCAAAACCTATTCCCTGCCTTTCACCAAACCCTAAAATAGGGGTGAGGATCATCTTTCTCATCTTTCTAGACATGTCGTCTATATTTACCTTGACCTCCCGAGCTCTCTCAAGGTCATGAGTGAGTTGGGCAACAAGGGCTTCAAGTTTCTTCTGAGCCTTCACGGAGGAATGGATCTCACTCGTAAGACTAGCCACTTACTTGGTCAATACCCCTTTTTCTTTCCCAAAATAACTCTACATCTCTCTCTCTCTAAACTAACTCTCTCTACACAAATTCTTTATCTTTCATCACAAACTTTCTCTTTGTCTCTCAAGGCAGTGCTAACGGAGGACTCTCTCTCTCTCTCTAGTCTCTCCTAAATCTTTCTCTAAGGCGAATATCCTAAGAGCTAACGTTTTGTTACACTTTTTAGTTTTGAACAAATAAACATACAAACCGGCGTAGGCGCATCGTAGATCACTCTTGCTCCCACTTGCAGCATCCTCCCCCTCACTCACATCGCTTTCACTGCCAAGGTGTTCCTGTAAAGTAGCTTCCTCATCGTCGTGAGGCGCACTGTCAGGACTCACATGACTATCCTTGAATGCAGTGATGTTACATCCATGCGGTGACTCATCTCCAGAATTCACCGACTCAACCTCACTGTCATCACTAAGGGAGGCATTTAAAGAAGCTTTGTCTTTGCCTTGACGTTTCAACCTAGTTGGACACTCAAAAGCCTTATGACCTCTACCGTCACACTCATAACAACTCTCTTCGTCTCTTTTAGGCGTGTCTTTTTTATATTTGTCATTTTTCTTTTCAAATTTATTTTTCTCAAAATTCTTTTTATCCTTTAAATTGCCATTATTATTCTTTAATTTGAGAAATTTCTTAAAATTTTTAGCAAACAAAACCAAATCGCCTAAATCAAAATCAAACTCCGAATCTAATGTCTCTTCCTCTTTTCTCTTAAACGACTCACCCCTCTTTCTTGTTGACCCCTCAATTTTTCTTGCATGGGCTTTAAGTGCTACCCCTTTATCTTTTGATTTAATCATATTAGGAAACATGTAAACTTCATAAATCTGGATGTCTCTGTGACACCCTGCCCAATTAAATACCGGGTGATTATTCCTTTATTAAATTAATTCAAAGTGTTCGGTTGGTTCATTATTAGCATCACTGTCGTAAAATAATTTTCTTTATTAACACCCTAGTAAATAATTAAGCTAAGTGTCAAAATATTTAATTTTTATTTAATTTAAATTCCATTGTAAAGGCCTTATGTATATAAACCAGTTTATGAATAGTACTAATGATAAATAAAACACTATTCAAATGAGTTATGCCAACTAGATTACTCAATCCAAATAACTATCCATAACTACCATCAACGTAATAGGTAAAACAGTCCCAAACAAAATAAAATACTGACACCATAAGGGGGAACAAAATCTCTAACAAATCTAAACTGAAATATGGAAATGGGCGACACACGCCCTAACTAAAGAGAACTAAATCAGAAGCTGAGGAGTCAAAGGAAGAATCGTCGACGGCAAGGACCTGCAACTCCCACACAAGCTACAGAACGTCCAATCTAATGAACCTACGCCTGATGCCCTTGTGATAGGGCACCTGTAATATATATATTTCTCTTTATTCTTAATTGTCGCCATTTCATAAGCACTTCTCGTCCCTCGAAGTATTTTCATATAATAGATGTAAATTCAGTAGGTATACCCTCACTACCAAACTGGTCTAAGGCTTTCTTGAGTCTCCCAATAACTGACTTAACGTATGTAATACCCCGTATTTTTATGGCTTTTAAATTTAGGGATTTATTAAATTTAATTGAGATAGATCAATTTAATATTAATTCGAAAATTTGTTTTAAATATTTACTAACGTGACGAGAGTTAGTAATTATTGGAAAATTGTTGATTTGTTAAATATTACTTATTGAGTAAAGTAATATGTAGAATTGAATTTATTAAAATTATCACAAGGGAATAATATGACAATTATGAAAATTAAGTAAGGACGCGCCTATGTCGTGTCGGGATTAAATTATTATTAGTAAAAGTGAATAAATTATAAGTCACTCGTATGGTTTTTTTTAGTGCGCCAATGTGTTCGGAAGGGTCGAGACAGTCAAAATATTGTACCCGGGGGTTTAGTTCGGATCTCGGGGCGTTTTTAAGCCTAATTGGCATCCCAGGAGGGTATTATATACATTTTACATTTTTGGGCAATTAAAACCACATTTCCTAAGGATATATTACCTTTAGGAGTTGTCTTCTAGGGTTAACAAACACAAAACCAGAGAACGACCATTAGAGAAGGAGTTGGAGAGCTTTCCAAGCAACTCAAGGCCAAAGATTCACACGTTTGCACCGCCACCACTACCAAAACGTAGATCGCGGGAAGAGGAACGCAACCATACCTCTTTCGCCCACAAATCAGAAACTCAAATTCAGGCAAGTATCTATCCTACTTTATTTTTGTTAATGTTTCAATCATGTTAGTCTAGGGTTGTTTAGAACATGTTTCATGGAAGAAATTAATATTTTTTAGACTTAAAATCATATGTTGTAAAAGAAGTAGACATATTGTGGACATCTAAATCACATGTAGAGGATAAGCCACTAATTTGTATGGATTTAGATGCAAGTAATCTGGAAAAGAATTGGAAGAATGGAAATTAAAGAAAAATTAAGGTTCTTGAATTTTATGTCAAATTTCACTCCATGAAATCGTTATACTTGATGAAATCGAACATATTTTACGTAGAAATTCATGTAGTTAGGTATATAGTACATGTAGTAATGTTTTTTGGGAGTTTAGGGATCTATAATGGAGATTTGGTAGAGGTTGGAGAGGTAAACCCGTAACTTGTCAATGGCAGAATTCGTCATAACTGCTTGATCGATCGATCGATCAAGAGCATCGATCGATCGATGGTATCGATCGATCGTCCCCATTACTCGATCGATCGATCCCTCCTGGAAAATGGCATATTTTTCTCCTTTTTGTTTAATCCTGTTAAAATACGTAGGAACCCTTGATTATTATTGTTAGAGCATAATGGGTTATAAAGAAGACCAGTAGGGTCTAGATAGACTCCGTTGAGAGAAATTTAATGTGGGATGAAATTATGGGTTAACGGGGAGTTATTCGCACATAGGAAATTGTGCGTACATTTACTAAAAGATTGAGACTCGTAAAGGATTTAGATCCAAAGGTAAGTGAGATCATACCTACTGAAATTATACTTAGTGAGATAGAACACTTCTAGAGATGAGAAGTAAGTATGAAATAATTTATATATGAGAATAAAATAGACGAATCCGTTATGCGAGATAATTGAGTAATACGTGCTAAGAACGAATAATTATAATTATGGGTCATGGGCACACCTAATTTAGAAAATGTGAATATTTATATATATGACTGTGTGACTGTGCTTATATTATGTATCTGTGTAAAAATCATACCTGGGCTACTTGATATCACGGAGGTTTTCGAGCTGGGACAATCTTATCTCGATTGGACCTTTATGGGGGATATTGACTCGTACCCTAGAAGATAGTATACTCGATACAGATATCTGAGAATGATAGTCAGATATTCTAAGAGACGTGAGGGTATGTGCTGACCTATTAGGACCTGGAACTATGATTCGCCTCCATTTGTTTATGTATTGTGTTAATGCAGTTCGAGAGTGATTCCGAACTAGTATTTCTCGTAGTTTGTGTGATACGGGGACTTGATAACAGAGTATGCCAGTACCATAAATTTTATATGGGGTGTCGTTAGTATATATAATGTAAGTGTGACTAATATATATACGTATATCCATATGGGAACTTCCTACTGTGCGTATAAGTAGATAAGTAATGAATAAATGCTTCAACTTTATTATAAGTGTTCGGGAACTTTATAACGGTAATGAGTTGTTCTAAATAACGTAAGAAATCTTGAAGAGAATGATTTCCTAAAGTAAATATCATAACCTCGCTTTTTACATGATAAAACCTTATGAAGAATAAGTTAGAGAAACTTATGAGATTTATTAGTACGGTAGGCGTGCACACTAGATCAGAGGTGAGAATTCTCAAGAGAGTGACGTATACTAACATGGTTGTTGTATTAGCCGGTAAGCATTTTAAATACTTGCTAAACTATTTTTAAAACTGTTTTACACTCGGGCTCTGACCCGTTTCCTATTATTTCTTTTCTCTTGTATATATATGTATTTATTACAGGTGCCCAACCACAGGGGCGTCATGCTTAGATTCCTTGAAACGAACGCGCTGCAGCTTATGTGGGAGTTTGCAGGTCATTGCTTAGACGACCTCGTTGTTGACTCTACTCTTATGTGGGAGTTGCAGGTCATTGCTTAGGCCTAAAAAGGTCCTGAGACCCAAATTAAACCCCCGGGTACATTTTTCAGACTATCTCGATCCTTCCGGACACATTGGTGCACTCGAAATCACCATATAGGAGACTTATAATTTAATTACTTTATATTCCATTAATTTAGTCCCGACACGACACAAGAGTGTCCCGACTTAAATTCTATAATTATCGTGTTATCCACTCGCGAAGATATTAATAAATTCAATCTCATATATTATTTTACTCATCTAGTAATATTCAACATATAGTTACTAACTCTCATCACGCTAGTAATTATTTATAATAAAATCCGTATTAATATTAAATAATTTATCTCAATTAAATTTAATAAAAAAAAAAGTGTCTCGTCAAAGTAAAATTTAATAAAATATAGGAGAAACACTACATTTGTCATTAATGCAATGGAGGGTGAATCATAAACACCATACATACATACCTTTATGATAATAATAGTTATTAAAGATTCATTATACAATATCAAATAGTTGAACCATCGAGCTTCAGGCTCATTACAAAGTGCAATACTACAAAGTAATTGTTGTATTGTATAACCCCATGAATAATGAAATGATTGTTCGCTAGTGTAAGCTTTAGGCTTACAACACTAGAAGTAATGCAAAATTATTTTTATTTATTAATATGGTACATGTGTATTCTTATGCCCATAAAGCTATAATACCCCGTATTTCTACGTATTTAGAATTTAATTAATTGGGTAATTAAATAGAAAACATGTCTTAATTTAAATTACGTGAGTAGAGTAATTTAATATGATTTAATAATAATTACGATTATTAAGCGTGAATAATAATTGTGATTATTAAATATTAATCGAGAGTTAGATACTGATTAATATTATGATTCAAATGTACTAAGTGTGAATAGTAAATGTTAATAGTTAATTTGTACGACATAGCGAGAGATATGGACGTACTTGATTATACCTCAATCGAGTGTCACGTGTAGACTAAATTGAGGATGAGATGGGAAAAATATTTTTGGGTGACTCAAATGATAATTTCGAGGTCACAGATGATTCTGAATGGGTCGAATTAGTCAAAATAGTATACTCGGGGGTACAAGTCGAGTACCGGGATATTTTTTGGCTAAACTGAGACTGTACGGTGGCATTTTAGTCTTTTGGCATATGAGGGTGAGGAGACCAACGAATTTTGGAGTGTTTTATCTTCATATTAAAAGTGGGGGTAGGGCTAGAAACCTCGTAACATAAAGAAAATACAGTAGAGGGAGAAGAAAGATTATTCTCAAAGCTTAAAGGAAAATTGGTGAAGAATTTAAAGGGTTCTTGCACCACAAACTAGTTGGGAATGAATATTGGAGGAGAAAGGCAATCAATCACCACCAACAATCACGAAATCAGATAATCTATGAATAAGGCAAGTGGTTATTTGCAAATTATTTTGAGTTATAATATCCATGCGTAGGATTTATGTATAAACGATTTTGATTTATATTCTTGGAGAAAAAGATTTGATTAATTGGATGTTTGGGTAGAAATAACATGTAGTTAGATTTATATCCGTGGAGGATTGAAAAGCAGAGGAACCATGATTATTAATACGAATTAAAATCTGGGTTTATGATTTAGAAAATTAGAGGAACATATTTTTAGGGTTCTTGAATAATTAGAAGATTTGAATTATTCTTGGATAAATTTGTGAAGATTTATGATGTTTAAATCATTAGAAATCATTCTAGAGTATGTAGGAAGGGTTAGAAATCATTTTTTTCGAGTTTGGTGTGTTATCATGTAAGTGTAACACCCCGCCTAATTAAATACCGGGTGGCCAGTCCCATACCAAATTAAAACAGAATATACAGTTGGCTCATTCTTAGCATCACTATCGAAAACATTTACAAATCACCCAATACCTAATTAAGTTGGTGTTAAAAACTTTCCAAATTTTAATTCAATAAAATCCATTTTTAGTTTACGAATAACACTACACATATTATTCTACAACACTGATAACTGAACAGATAAAGAGAATTTAAATGCAATTGGAATAAACATTCCCAAATAATTATCCAATACAGTAATTCCCACAATATTAAATGTATTAAAATGACACGAATACAAGAGTATTTGACGCAGATAGAAGAGATAACTGAATTCCTTTGGGTGACATGCCCTAACGAAATGAATACTGTGAATCAAATGAAGATAGGCGTCTAAGCAATATTGCATAACTCCATAGCTCGTCATAATCCACTAAGGTTGGCGTCCCTGCTGCTGGACACCTGATATAGAAGGTATAATAGAAAAGAAAATATGCAAGGAAATGGGTCAGAGCCCGACGTAAAATGATTTTGAAAACAACAAGTATTTAACAAGTGCAATAAAGCATTTATTATGTACATGTTAGTACCCAACTCTCACTTGCTATTCTCACCTATCATCTAGAGTGCACACTTAACGTTTCCTATTAACCTCCTAGTTAATGGTTCCTCCTCACTAGATTTCCATAATATGATTCCATTCCATATCATAACCCCGTATGTCCCATACCATACGTAATATAATCATTCATATAAATTTCTTATTAACATGAATCGTTTCTCATTAATATGGGACATACGGGACATACGGGGTTATGATATGGGACATACGGGGTTATGATAACCCCGTATGTCCCATACCATACGTAATATAAGCTCTTCAATAAATATTCATTAACTTATTTTAATTCTTTTTCTCAATTCACCGCTATCTACAATTATCACACAGTAGATGATTTAACCACTATATACCTTCATTTAACTCAGCATACATATATACATATATAATACGGCACTCCGAGTCATAGCTCCGGTGCAATGCATTACTCTGCTATCATGTCCCAATATCACTGGTCGACGAATAGGGGACTAAAGGTTCGGTAAGGATTCCTCGAACCACAAACAACAACACACAAATTGAAGGCGAACATAGTTCTCATATCCATGGGTCATGCACATACCTACGTACCCACAGTCAGCGGACTTATCAACTCCCCGATAAGTCTTTCATAGACCTATGTTCTCGAGCGATAAATCAAAGATCCCATGAATTCATCAGGATATGACTACCCTCACGCGCAAACCTCCCATCGATAGCAAGTAAGCTAGGTATGTGATACACATAAATCATCAATCAATCAAATATGCATTATCATCTACCTATAGATATAATATCAACAAGGTAATCACACTACCATAAGATAATTCCCATACGTAGAATTATATCTCTTAAATCGTACGTATTAAAATATTATGACTTTACATCTTTAATTCTATTATCCCAGAGTCTCACTCATTACCCAAGGTTCAAATAGGTTTCCCTCAACATATTATTCAGTAAGAAATCACTAATATCCTACTGATTCATATCATCTTATCTCCCGAATTACCACGAATTAAACTCTCCCTTAATTAGGCTTAAAACTGATTGTTTCAAATCTCTTATAAACACATCCTCTATCATATATGATTGAATACCATCATCACATGGATCATAGTCTATAGTGTTTCATTCACACTATATGACTTATCAACCAAATCAACATCCTCTCATCCAATAACATCTCTTCACTCCCGACGTCGTTAAAGTTCATGCGCGGAGCGTCTCGCAAAGCGAAATCCAAATAAGGAACCCCTCCAATACACTACTACTTAACTTTGTCGGTCATGGAGGTCCGTCAACTTCAAATACGCAACCGGGATAACCACATCCCCTATTTCAACCAAATGTGGTCTGAACTCCCATCTCTATCCAGGAGCCATACCACTAAGCGCTTGTACTACACTCAGTCCTTGCGTAATCAATAATGAGCTTAAACTCAGTCCTTTATGCTCAGATTGTAACCCTGAGGCTACCCAGGTGTTATATTAAATCTCCCCTACTGGACCTATCCTTAATCCTCATTCGTACAAATTAGAATCCGACACATGAATCTAGCAACCAAAATTTCTTCCAATTTAATTATCTTAATTCTAATCAATAAATCCCAATCATATTAATTCGATTCTTATATAGGGCTTACTTATCTTCCCTAAGTCCCATAATATCCAATTAATAATTACAAAAGATCTACCAAAGGTTTGGGATAAGAACAAGCATTAAAAAGAAACAACATTGTGAATTCTTGGGAGGTCGATCGATCAAAGGCAGGGGGTCGATCGATCGATCGCCGGGATACCAGCCCAGTTTTTTGCATTTCTTCTACTACGGGTTTCATCACTTTTGATCATCCAAAACTTCACATTAACTACCCAAATTCCATATAAACCTTACTACATGATATAGCAACATATGTGAATGATTTGTAATGCTCTAAACATCCTAGAATCATCAAGAGTTTGAATTAAAAGCATATGTTTATCCTCTTTTTCATGAAAATTATATATATGATATCTTCAAGAACACGCCATTGATTCTAAGAATTTATTCAACAGATTTATAATTATTTAGTGAATTACTATCTACATACAACATGAGTTTGATTCCTACATCGTTCCATTTTCCAGAAATTCATTAACAACTCCATTATTATCTTCCAAACATGAAAAATCTCATCTTTTTAAAACTATTCTAACATGGATAATATACAAACTTAGATTGCAATTATCAAACACTTGCCTCTAATGAAGATCTGATCCTTTGGGGTTATATGGCACAGGTGGTTCTCCCTTTCTCCGGCCAACTTCCGGTGGTGGTTGGTGGAGGTGACCTTTGGTCTTTGGGTTCTCCTCCTTCCCAAGCAAACTTCTCTTCTTCCAAGAAACCTTTCACTCTCTCAAGAAGATGACCTCTCAATATTGTGTAGAAGAGATGAATGAACCCACGTTCAACTAATCTCCAAATACTTATAATAAGACAAAATCCGAAATCACTATTCATCCCCCTTGTAAAAATGACCAAAATGCCCTTTTGGGTTATCTTTTCATTTCCAAATGACCCGAGTCCGAAAACCAACATCCAAATAGACTTTTCTGACTATTTCAACCCTTCCGGATGCAACGACGCAGTCAAAATGACTATAAGGTCGATATAAAATAAGTTTCCTTTTTAATTTAACAAATTAGTCCCGACACGTCACATAGCTCGTCCGACTAAAAAAATCAAATTACTGAATCAACAACTCACAGCAATATAAATAACATCACATTCATATATTACCTAAATATATTTAAGTAATATTCAGAATCATTCATTTTAATATCCACAATCCGGATAAAATCCAAATGAATTAATTAATAATAAAATCCAATTAATCCATTAATTTAAAATATAACCCATTTTAAAAGTCATTAAAATCACGTGGTATTACATACTTCCCCTCTTATAACAGAATTTCGTCCCAAAATTCGGAAAGATAAATCATACTGGTAAGGTCAACTCTGAGTATAAACCTCACATCGCAAGTAATCTATATCGTACCGCCCATATAGTACGTTAACAAAAATCCCCATTGATGTTATACGCTAAGCCTCACCATATAGTTTCAACTGAATCGAATTTAAACTTTACCCAATCTTCCCTATACCATCATCGTAACAAAGTTTGGGAAAAATGATCCTCACGTATTAAACAAATAAATCCTGAAGTCACAACTACTTACTGTTTCACAATTTTGAAAACTACTACAATCCAACCATCCAGGGCGCCCATACACCCTATCGTACATCTTTCATTATAATATGGCTATAATTACCCGCATAATACTCGGATTAACGCAAAGGTTATAAACTCATATCCTAAAGACCTAACTTATTTCGACTCCCAACGTTTATTAGTTTCAAGCGTGGGGTGTCTCGCAAGCGAAATCCAAACAAGGAACCCCCTCGATACACTACTACCTAAAGTAGTTAGTCCTCGAAACTCCTCAGGTCCTTAGTCAATAGTTTATAACCTCTCAACAGGTTTTATCGATTTCAAATAAAATTCTACTCATCTACTCTCTTATTAAAGACAAGATGCTGGATATACGCTCTCATATTCCACAAATACATCCACATCGATAGTCACATCATGATCGGACATGCCCAAACTAAGTAATTCCGTGATAAAAATCAAACCCACGTGATGACATGAAAAATATAGGTGTCCCACAACCCCTCGGTGAGTCTATGTAAATAATAGTGCTATAAGCTAAATTTAGCAACCCTTTAGCCCATACATATTATTCGCTACAAAAAAAAATCAATATACGCTTCATAATTCCTTATATAGAAAACATAACCTCATTCGCGGGTGGTGGTTGTTGACTCCCACTATTATAACTTTTCTCCAATGAGTAGAAAAATTTTACCCCAAATTTTCAGTTCTAGTTAACCACACTCCACTATATGTCCAAGCCTTTGAATATATTGCCTTCGTTGGGTAACACACCCAATTCCCGTATTTCTAAAACTTCTACTGATGACTCTCCTCAATTTTCCATTTAACCCTCTCCTAAGCATACTACGTTGGGTGAGTCTAATTTGAAATCACCTTCGACTATAGTAGCACTTGGAATTTGTAGGCTGCATCCTAACCGTCTTTACAGTCCTGGCCTCTCGTGCTATAATAAGGGTGACCTCGACTACGGTCATCATCCTCGAGCATACTTCATAACCTCTAAAGTACGACCTCCGCTATCTGTCCAATGGCCCTCATCTGCCATACTTCTTGTACGAACCCGTCCGAACGCAAATAAGATTCACTAATATATACGGAATCTAACCAAAGAAATCAAAAATCCTAAACAGAGGGCTCTACATCAAAGAACGTTAAGCTGAAAACACAGTAAGCCGTACCGACCCTAAAGGACACTAGAACCAGATGCTCTGATCCTACCTGTAACACCCCGCCTAATTAAATACCGGGTGTCCAGTCCCATACCAAATTAAAACAGAATATACAGTTGGCTCATTCTTAGCATCACCGTCGAAAAGATTTACAAATCACCCAATACCCAATTAAGTTGATGTTAAAAACTTTCCAAATTTTAATTCAACAAAATCCACTTTTAGTTTACGAATAACACTACACATATTATTCTACAACACTGATAACTGAATAGATAAAAAGAATTTAAATGCAATTGGAATAAAAATTCCCAAATAAATATCTAATACAGTAATTCCCACAATATTAAACGTATTAAAATGACACGAATACAAGAGTGTTTGACTCAGATAGAAGAGATAACTGAATTCCTTTGGGTGGCATGCCCTAACTAAATGAATACCGTGAATCAAATGAAGATAGACATCTAATTAATATTCCATAGCTCGTCATAATCCACTAAGGTTGGCGTCCCTGCTGCTGGACACCTGATATAAAAGCTACAATAGAAAAGAAAATATGCAAGGAAACGGGTCAGAGACCGATGTAAAATGATTTTGAAAGCAACAAGTATTTAACAAGTGCAATAAAGCATTTATTATGTACATGTTAGTATCCAACTCTCACTTTCTATTCTCACCTCTCATCTAGAGTGCACACTTAAAGTTTCCTATTAACCTCTTAGTTAATGGTTCCTCCTCACTAGATTTCCATAATATGATTCCATTCCATATCATAACCCCGTATGTCCCATACCATACGTAATATAATCATTCATATACGTTTCTCATTAACATGAATAGTTTCTCATTAATATGAATTAATCTCTTCAATAAATATTCATTAACTTATTTCAATTCTTTTTCTCAATTCATCGTAATCTATAATTATCACACTATATACCTTCATTTAATTCAACATACATATATACATATATAATACGGCACCCCGAGTCACAGCTGCGGTGCAATGCATTACTCTGCTATCATGTCCCAATATCGTTGGTAGCTGAATAGGGGACTAAAGGTTCGGTAAGGATTCCTCGAACCACAAACAACAACACACAAATTAAAGGTGAACATAGTTCTCATATCCATGGGTCACGCACATACCTATGTACCCACAGTCAGCGGACATAACAACTCCCTGATAAGTCTTTCATAGATCTATGTTCTCGAGCGAAAAATCAAAGAGCCCATGGATTCATCAGGATATGACTTCCATCACGCGCAAACCTCCCATCGATAGCAAGTAAGCTAGGTATGTCATACACATAAATCATCAATCAATAAAATAGGCATTATCATCTACCTATAGATATAATATCAACAAGGTAATCACAGTACCATAAGATAATTCCCATACGTAGCATTATATCTCTTAAATCCTACGTATTAAAATATTAAGACTTTACTTCTTTAGTTCTGTTATCCCAGAGTCTCACTCATTACCCAAGGTTCAAATAGGTTTTCCTCAACATATTATTCACTAAGAAATCAGTAATATCCTACTAATTCATGTCATCTTATCTCCCGAATTACCACGAATTAAACTCTCCCTTAATTAGGGTTAAAACCGATTGTTTCAAATCTCTTATAAACACATCCTCTATCACATAGGATTGAATACCATCATCACATGGCTCATAGTCTATAGTGTTTCATTCACACTATATGACTTATCAACAAAATCAACATCCTCGCATCCTATAACATCTCTTCACTCCCGACGTCGTTAAGGTTCATGCGCGGAGCGTCTCGCAAAGCAAAATCCAAACAAGGAACCCCTCCAATACACTACTACTTAACTTTGTCGGCCGTGGAGGTCCGTGAACTT
This sequence comes from Sambucus nigra, assembly GCA_949130495.1. NCBI lineage: Eukaryota > Viridiplantae > Streptophyta > Magnoliopsida > Dipsacales > Adoxaceae > Sambucus > Sambucus nigra. Next base: position 825,238,206 of record OX422208.1, on the reverse strand, counting down.
CAAATATGCAACCGGGATAATCTCATCCCCTCTTTCAACCAAATGGGGTCTGAACTCCCATCTCTATCCAGGAGCCATACCACTAAGCGTTTGTACTACACTCAGTCCTTGCTCAATCAATTATGAGCTTAAACTCAATCCTTGATGCTCAAATTGTAACCCTAAGGCTACCCAGGTGTTATATTAAATCTACCCTATTGGACATATCATTAATCCTCATGCATATAAATTAGAATCCAACACATGAATCTAGCAACCGAAATTTCTTCCAATCTAATTATCTTAATTCTAATCAATTAAATCCCAATCATATTAATTCGATTCTTATTTAGGGCTTACTTATCTTCCCTAAGTCACATAATATCCAATTAATAATTACCAAAGATCTACAAAAGGTTTGGGATAAGAACAAGAGTTAAAAATATATAACGTCATGAATTCTGGGGAGGTCGATCGATCGAAGGCAGGGGGTCGATCGATCGATCGCCCAAATACCAGCCCAGTTTCTGCATTTCTTCTACTACGGGTTTCATCACTTTTGATCATCCAAAACTTCATATTAACTACCCAAATTCCTTATAAACCTTACTACATGATATATCAACATATGTGAATGATTTCTAATGTTATAAACATCCCATAATCATCAAGAGTTTGAATTAAAATAATATGTTTATCCACTTTTTCCAAAAAATTATATATATGATATCTTCAAGAACACACCATTGATTCTCAGAATTTCTTCAACAGATTTATAATTATTTAGTGGATTACTATCTACCTACAACAAGAGTTTGATTCCTACATAGTTCCATTTTCCAAATATTCATTAACAACTCCATCATTATCTTCCAAACATGAAAAATCTCATCTTTTTATAACTATTCTAACATGGACAATATACAAACTTAGATTGCAATTATCAAACACTTGCCTCTAATGAAGATCTGATCCTTTGGGGTTGTATAGCACAGGTGGTTCTCCCTTTCTGCGGCCAACTTTCGATGGTGGTTGGTGGTGGTGACCTTTGGTCTTTGGGTTCTCCTCCTTCCCAAGCAAACTTCTCTTCTTCCAAGCAACCTTTCACTCTCTCAAGAAGATGACCTCTCAATATTGTGTAGAAGAGATGAATGAACCCACGTTCAACTAATCTCCAAATACTTATAATAAGACAAAATCCTAAATCACTATTCATCCCCTTTGTAAAAATGACCAAAATGCCCTTTTGGGTTGTCTTTTCATTTCCAAATGACCTGAGACCCAAAACCAACATCCAAATAGACTTTTCTGACTATTTCAACCCTTCTGAATGCAACGACGCAGTCAAAATGACTATAGGATCGATATAAAATAAGTTTCCTTTTTAATTTAACAAACTAGTCCCGACACGTCCCATACCGCGTCGGACTAAAAAATTCAAATTACTGAATTAACAACTCACAGCAATATCAATAACATCACATTCATATATTACCTGAATATCTTTAAGTAATATTCAGAATCATTCATTTTAATATCCACAATCCGGATAAAACCCAAATGAATTAATTAATAATAAAATTCAATTAATCCATTAATTTAAAATATAACCCATTTTAAAAGTCATTAAAATCACGGGTATTACAGTAGGTTGGATAATTAAGAATGGTCACAAAATGTACGAGGAAGACGAACTTCACCTACACCTCCTCGATCGATCGATCGACCTTTGAATGTCGATCGATCGATGGTCCTGGTCGATCGATTGACCCAGGCTGATTTTGGGTTCTTTTGTTGGTTGAGTTCTAATCATTTGCCAATGGTTGGGGAAAACCTTAGGGATGATGTTGTACCTATGTAGGGACTTAGAGAGTACCGGTAGGTGCATAGTGGAGGTCCGTTTAAATCGTAGAGTGCGATATTGGAAGTGATGGACCGACAAGGATAAACTGATCGAGTAGCATATCAAAAATTCGGGATTTGAGTTACGGAGAGAGTAAAATGTAATCCTCAGGGGGATATCAGTAGGATAGAGATATCTTAACTACCAAAATGAATAAATGGGTAACTAGGACCCTTAGAGTTATGTGAATACTCAATTAAAATACGATAGTGAGACGAATCGTAAATAAATGAGTACGGTTTATATTAAAGAGAAAATATTACGTACAAACACTATTATTAGGTTGTGTGTATACCTACTGAATTATATAAATACTTAGGTGGTGAGAATACGTAAAGTATAATTTCCTATATTAGGATCGAGGTAGGATTCCGAACTAATATATGGAAATAGTAAGTGGGTTCGAGGAGATTATTCCGAACCTCTTCAAGAAATGAATTTGGGGTCGAGGTGACATTCCGACCCAAACTCTTACTTAGTGTCGATGGACCATTCCAAACTAGGAGTCCTTGATGTGTGTTAAGAGGACATAATAGTAATAAATGAATTTATAAGTATATGTTGTGTGTGAAATATATACTGTATTAATAATCTACTTGTGCGAGTTAGTAGATAATTAGATGATGCGATTACATCTAAAAGTAAATTAAGTAGGTAGACTTAATTATAAAATGGTGAAAGATAACCGGGCGTGAACAGTTATCTAAGTATATAAACCATGAGATATGGTTTCTATTACATACTAAGTGGGCGGACTGGGAGCTTAGTGGAATAGATGAGTTCAGTTGAATACCATAGTTCAGTTAGCTTGAGTAGTATAGCTAGGTGGGTTGGGTACGGAACGTTAGGCGCGCACGATATATGAGGGGTAAGGTAACTCAAGGGAGTGTACGTGAAATCTTAACATGTGTAATTAGTAACTCATTTTATTGTGATAATCACTTGAAAAATATTTTCAAAACGTTTTGAGTACTAACTCTTTCTATTAAAAATATTTTCAAAACCTTTTAGGTGTCCAGCCATAGGGACGCCAGACTTGAAGATTCTGTTCAGGGACTCGTAGCTGCAGCTTTGTGGAGGCTGGTGAAACTTTGCATAGACGCTTCATCTATTTAGATCTAGTGTTGAATCTCATTATAGTACTCTCTATTGGGACATGTTGTCCGCAGTCTTTATTCAAATTTCAGTTTTGGATTATGTGGATTTTATTTAGCAGTTATTGATTTTTTAGCCGAATGTTGACTCGGTAAGATTTTTATCCTTTATATATTGCTGCATGGTTTGATTCATAGTTTATTATGAATGGTTATCTATTAATTCCGCATGAGTATTTTTTTCTTGGTTTAATGAAAGATAAAATTTGGCATTGGTCTAATTTCACTTAGGTGATTAGTAATTAAAAAGTTTTTCGACAGTGATGCAAAGAATGAACCAACTGAGAAACCTGCTTTAATTTAATTTAGGACTGATGGTATCAGAGCATCGGGTTCTAGTGTCCATAGGATCTGAGCGGCTTACTAGGATTTTAGCGTTTCATTCTTTGATGTAGAGCCCTATTTTAGGATGGTTGCTTTTGTCCTTACGTTTTTACATTATCGTACTTATGCTATTAAATTTTTGTATAAACTGTGTACTTATACAATTCGATCTGTTTTCAGATGCCACCAAGGAGACAGTGAGCAAAGAGGGCTGAGGCCAGAGATGAGGTGAGGGAGGCTCATCAGGAGCCACATGCACTGCCACCTCCACCCCCATCACAGCTGATTTCTACTACTTGGGTGGCAGTGATAGTGGCTCAGGCAGTGGAGACAACCATGAGGGCCATGGCAGCCCATTTTTCTCAGCCTTAGGCACACCCTCCAGTGGCACTAGCAGTTCAGGACCTGATAGGTCCACCTTCTTAGGAACGAGTCAAAGAATACATTCAAAAGGGCCATCTGCCCGAGTTTCAGGGCGATACCGACATAGTATTGGCTTGCAACTAGAAGAAGAACATCCAGCACCATCTGCGCATGCTTGAGTGTATCGCGGTTCAGAAGCAGATGCTTGCTACTTTTCGTCTGTCAGGAGCAGCTTTACAGTGGTGGGAGTCAGTTACCCTCCGCAGAGGAGAGGGACTTGATGACGATTTCTGAGTTTTAGGTGCGGTTTGACCCTAAGTACTTTTTGCCTGCAGTAGAGTCTGAAATGAGGAAGAAATTTAGTGAGGTGGTTCAGGGTGATCGATCAGTGGCTGACTATGAGAAGGAGTTGACCCACCTAGCTAATTTTGTGCCAGACGAGGTGAGCAACGAGGAGAAAAAAATTCCAAGTTTATGGATGGTTTGACCTGGAAGATCAGGCAACATTTGATCGATAACCCAACACTGTTAACTTATACAAACGTCGTCAACGACGAACTAGTGCATTGCCAGGATCATCGCTTCGATATGTAGGGAACTAAGGGGGAGGCCAGGAGGGCCAAGGCTGTCAGGGCCAACGTTATAGTCAGCAGGGCCAAGGGCAGAGGCAGTTCCAGGGGCAGTGTTTCACATGTAACCAACAGGGTCATAAGAGTAGGACTTGTCCACAGGGAGACAGGGCACAACAACAGGGTGTCCAATCGGGGCAACAGGCTCTGTTAGCCCCTGCACCAGCACATTCCCCATAGCAGAAGCTGGGCCAGATGCACTACGGGCATGTGTATAGCATTCGAGATGTGCCTTTTTAGTTAGCAACTTCGACACCGCCGGCAGTCACGGGTATATTTCCTATCCGTGGGTATGAGGGTAGTGTTATGTTTGACACGGGTGTGACACACTCTTTTATTTCCACTAGATTTGTACGAGCATCCTACCTTTTGGAGACAATCGACATTCATCTTATGTGTGTTGAGTCACCGATGGGTAGTGGGTCCCTTATACACTCGATTTGTAAGGGTGTGGACATTATGATCGAGATATTGAGTCTAGCAGCACCCCTTCTAGTGTTAGATATGGAGGGTTATGACATCATCCTAGGCATGGATTGGTTGGCGGGTAATAGGGCGATGGTAGATTTCTATGAGAAGACTATAGTGTTCGCCATTCCGGGACAGGAGTGGCAATGCCTCTTCCCGAGGGAGGATCGCGCACTTATTTTTATTACATTAAGGAGGAGACCTTACATGCGGTAGTTGTTTCTCTGGACTCAATCCCAGTCGTGAGGGATTTCGAGGATGTCTTCTTAGAGATACCAAGGTTACCACCCAGCAGGGAGATTGAGTTCGTTATTGACTTAGCACCGGGGATGAGACCGATTGCCAGAGCACCATATCACATCGCCCCTTCAAAAATGCGAGAGTTGAGAGAGAAGATTCAGCAGCTTTTGAGACAGGGTTTCATTCGGCAGAGTACATCATCGTGGGGTGCACCAATGTTATTTATGAATAAAAGGGATGGTTCACTCCATTTGTGTGTAGACTACAGGGAGCTGAACAAGGTGACGATACGTAACAAGTATCCGTTACCTAGGATTGATAACTTGTTTGATCAGTTGAGAGGGGCTGCGTACTTCTCAAAAATCGATTTGAGGTCAGGTTACCATCAGTTGCGCATTCAAGAGGAGGATGTACATAAGACCGCCTTCTTATCACGGTACGGGTCATACGAGTTAAGAGTGATGCTGTTTGGGATCACTAATGCGCTTTTAGTGTTTATGGACCTCATGAACAGGGTATTCAGGGAGTTTTTGGACCAGTTTTGATTGTATTCATTGACGATATTCTTTTTTACTCTCCCACGGAGGACGAGCATACCGAGCATTTATGTATGGTTCTTTAGACGTTACAGGACCATCAGATGTACGCCAAATTTGGGAAGTGTGAGTTTTGGCTTCGGGAGGTTCAGTTTCTTTACCACATTGCGTCCAACAAATGCATTCTTGTCGATCCGAGTAAGGTATCAGCGATGAGAGAGTGGGGATAGCCCACGACACCGACCTAGGTTCGAAATTTTTTAGGATTAGCTGGGTACTATCGTCGCTTCATCTAGGGGTTCTCAAAGATTGCAGTTCCTCTAACAAACTTGACTCGAAAGGGAGTACCATTCGTGTGGAAAGACTATTGTCAGTTAGCGTTTAATCAGCTAAAGGACGAGTTGACATCAGCACCTTTACTTGCATTGCCTAGTAGCGGAGTGGAGTACCGGGTCTATACTGAAGCGTCCTTGGAGGGACTTGGGGGTGTGTGACGCTACTTAGAATTTGTCTTAAAAGTGCGTTCACTCTAGGTTCAAGTGCAAACCTATCGCTCAAGTAATAACCCGGTAAGTCGGGATCGAATCCACAGGGAAAGAAAATGTCAACTAGTAATCAGGAAAATTATTAGATCTGAAAATGATTTCTTAAAACAAAAAGATGATTAATGATTTTGGAAGATATCTAGCGAAATAAAACTTTTCTTAACAAAAGCAAACTGGAAATTTTAATGAAAACAGACTAAAAATTGCAGGAAAAACTTTTAATCAAATGGGAGAAAACAGGGTAGAATACAATCCCTCAATCCTTAGCAAATTATCATAGAGAATACTAGATTTGTAAATTAAAATAATTGATTAGATCCAACCTTTATAACTTCTAAGCATTACATATATGAGGTTCAAGCCCGCATCATATGAAATCAAAAATAGGTATAAAGCAGTGAATGATAAATTATACTAGCAAAGCTTTCTTAAACATCTCAAGTACCTAGGGCAAGAAAGATTAAAAGATTGACAGTTTTTGTATAATTTTCTTTCACGATTCAATCAATATTTTAATTTAGCCTTTGTTTTCTACATAGATAATCTGCCTTGGATTGAGTTCATGTACCCCAACCCTTGGGAAATTTAACTACTCATGATTGGATTGAAGAAAAAATTCATACTCATAATTATGGAACTACAAGACATGGGAAATAAATCTGCAAATAATAAAGTAACAGAGAATAGAATGATATTACTTGAATTCAGCAGCAGGAAAGTAATTGAAATTGAAATCCAGATAACTTCTCCTTAATCAGCAGTACAAACTAAGGTTCTTAAGAAAGAAATTTAAACTTCTGAATGTTTCTCTCAAAAACTAACTCTCAAATTCTTTAGCTAATTTGTAATCTACCAACAACTAACAACATGCTACAATTCTCTCTCTACTTTCTTGGTTGGTCTATCCCTCTCAAATGATATAGGGCACTAGCTTTTATAACATCAAGTATCGAAATTGATAGCCAATAATGCTTGTTGGTACGTTTTTCCAAGAGTTGCTCTATTTTAATTGAACAATTAATTGTCAGCATTTCACACGACCGGACCGGTCCGGCTCAACCTCGGATCGGTCTGAATACACCGGATCGGTTCTTTTCTTTTTACCGGATCGGTCTGGGCCTAGTCGGATGGGTCCGAAGTTTTTGCTTCCATCGGTTCGACATCAATCCGGGGGCTACTGGACTTTGTCAATTCGGATGGATCCGGATCCAACCCGGATCGGTCCCAAATTCTTCTAATTTGACTTTTTCCTTTAAACTTTGACTGACCATATCTTTTGATCTAGAACTCCGATTTGAATGCCGTTTCTTCCTATGCTCTTGTGAACTCATGCTCTTCAACTTCAATTTTGATGTTGCTTCTGAATTCTGAATGGAATTTACACTTTTTCCCTTTTACATTTCTTCTAGTTTTCTTCTTTTCTTTTATTGCATTCCTTTCCTGAAAACTTCATCACAATTACACAAAAACTAGGGAATTTTGTTAGAAACGAACAATAGAGTGATACGGACTAAAAATGATTCAATTACCTTGTTCGAGATATTAACATTACTAACTTAAGGGGCTAAATTTGAAAGAATTTACGCTTGGTCAGTGTGTTACAACAGGAGGAAATTACCCCACCCACGATCTTGAGTTGGCAGCAGTCGTCTTTGCTTTGAGGATATGGAGACATTACCTTCTGGGATAGCATTTTTTTCTATTCACAGATTATAAGTCACTTCAGTATTTCTTCACCTAGAAGGATCTCAATATGAGGCAGAGGAGGTGGCTCGAATTCGTGAAGGACTACCAATTTGATATACAGTGTCATCTTGGCAAGGCTAACGTAGTGGCAGACACGTTGAGCCGAAGACCTACAGGAAAGCAGGCAGAGGTTTAGAAAGCTAAGTGGAGAGAACTTCGACATGAGGATGAGGTATTTAGAGCATACATGGTAGTTTTAGCTATCACCACCGAGAGTCTTATGCGGGTGGTGAGGGCACAGTCAGAGGACCCGTTTTGTTAGGACAGAGTACGACAGTTACTAACCGAGGGGGCAGAGTCCTACTCCATCAGCTCAATGGGAGGACTCCGATTTAATGGGAGACTGGTAGTACCCGAGGATGAAGATTTGAGACATGCATTCATGACAGAGTCTCATGGGTCGAAGTTTGCAGTACATCTCGACGGGGATATGATGTACAAGGATATGTGACGATAATATTGGTGGTCAAGTATGAAGCAATACATAATAGAGTTTGTCTCGAAGTGTACTACATGTCAACTTATAAAAGTTGACCATCTGAGACCTTCATGGATGATACAGCCACTAGAGATTCCCGTGTGGAAGTGGGATAGCATTTTTATGGACTTTATTACCAGACTATCGACATCGCAGAGAGGTCACGATTCCATATGGGTGATAGTGGATCGACTGACCAAGGTAGCCCATTTCTTGTCGGCTCGTACTGATTTTGATACGATGCAGTACGCGCAGCTATTCATTTCAGGGATCGTTACGATGCATCGGGTTCCCATTAATATTGTGTCGGACAGAGACAACATTTTTGTGTCGCACTTCTGGCAGAGTTTCCTGGAGGCCATGGATATAGATTTGCGGTTGAGTGCGACGTATCACCCACAGACAGACGGGCAGACTGAGAGGATGAATCAAATGCTTGAGGATATGTTGAGGATGTATATCCTAGATTTTGGGGGAAGATGGGAGATATATCTCCCATTGGTAGAGTTTGCGTATAACAACTCTTATCAATTCACTATCGGTATGGCTCCTTTTGAGGCACTTTATGAGAGACCTTGGTTAGAGGTGAGGGATATCAAGCTATTAAGGCAGGAGATGATACAGGAGACTTATGCCAAGATAGAGTTAATTCGAGGGCGTATTTGAATAGCTCAGGATAGGCAAAAGAGTTTTACTGATGCTAGTAGGATGCACGTGGAGCTAGTGGTAGGCGAGCAGGTCTTGATTCAGGTATTTCCTATGAAGGGTATTATGAGATTCAGTAAGAAGGGGAAGTTACCGCCAAAATATGTGGGAACTTTCCCTACTATTGAGAGGGTTGGACCGATAGCATACAAATTGGGACTCCCGGAGCATCTTCAGCGGATACATGACGTGTACACAGGACGAGCGAGAGAGCCTTCTGGCACGTCCCACTTGAGGATATTGATTTGCAGCCAGATGTCTCATATGAGGAGAGACCCATGGCTATCCTGGATCATAGCGAGCATAAGATTAGATCCAAGGTGGTACCGTTAGTGCGAGTACAATGGGGACACCACAATGTTGATGAGTCGACATGGGAGCGGGGGAAGGATATGCGAGAGTAGTATCCAGAGTTATTCACCGCAGGTATATCCAAATTTTGAGGAAAAAATTCCTTTGTAAGGGAGAAGTATGTAATATCCTGTATTTCTGCGTATTTAGAATTTAATTAATTGGGTAATTAAATAGAAAATACGTCTTAATTTAAATTACGTGAGTAGAGTAATTTAATATGATTTAATAATAATTATGATTATTAAGCGTAAATAATAACTATGATATTAAATATTAATTGAGAGTTAGATACTGATTAATATTATGATTCAAATTTACTAAGTGTGAATAGTAAATGTTAATAGTTAATTTGTACGACATAGCAAGAGATATGGACGTACTTGTTATACCTCAATCGAGTGTCGCATGTAGACTAAATTGAAAATGAGATAGGAAAAAAATTAGCTGACTCAAATTATAATTTCAAGGTCACAGATAATTCCGAATGGGTAGAATTAGTCAAAATAGTATCCCGGGGTTACTAGTCGAGCACCGGGGCATTTTTGGGAGAAATCGGGACTGTACGGTGGCATTTTAGTCTTTTGGCATATGGGGGTGAGGAGACCTACGAATTTTGGAGTGTTTTATTAGCAGATTAAAAGTGGGGTTAGGGTTAGAAACCTCATAACACAGGATGATTTTGAGTTCTTTTGGTGGTTGAGTTATAATCGTTTGCCAATGGTTGGGGAAAACCTTAGGGATGATGTTGAACCTATGTAGGTACTTAAAGAGTACCAGTAGGTGTATAGTGGAGGTCCGTTAAAATCATAGAGTACGGGATTAGAAGTGATGGGCCGACAAGGATAAACCGATCGAGTAGCATATCGAAAATTCCGGATTTGAGTTACGGGGAGAGTAAAACGTAATCCTCATGGATATATTAGTAGGATAAAGATAGATTAATTATTGAAATGAATAAAAGGGAAACTAGGACCCTTAGAGTTGTGTGAATACTCAATTAAAATACGAAAGTGAGATAAATATTAAATAAATAAGTACGGTGATTATTAAAGAGAAAATATTACGTACAAACACTATTATTAGGTTTTGTGTATACCTATTGAATTATATATATACTTAGGTGGTGAGAATACCTAAAGTATAATTGCCTATACTTAGGTGGTGAGAATACCTTGATGTGTGTTAAGAGGACATAATAATAATAATAATAATAATAATAAATGAATTTATAAGTTTATATTGTGTGTGAAATATATATATTGTATTAATAATCTATTTGTGCGAGTTAGTAGATAATTAGATGAAACGATTACATCTAAAAGAAAATTAAGTAGGTAGACTTATTTATAAAATGGTGAAAGATAACCAGGTGTGAACAGTTATCTAAGTATATAAATCATGAGATATGGTTTCTATTACATACTAAGTGGGACGACTGGGAACTTAGTGGCATTGATGAGTTCATTTGAATATCATAATTCAGTTAGCTTGCGTAGTATAGTTAGGTGGGCTGGGTACGGGACGTTAGGCGTGCATGATAGATGAGGGGTAAGGTAACTTAAGGGAGTATAAGCGAAATCTTAATATGTGTAATCAATAACTCATCTTATTGTGATAGTCACTTGTAAAATATTTTCAAAATGTTTTGAGTACTAACTGTTGCTATTAAAATATTTTTCAAAACCTTTTAGGTGTCCAGCCACAGGGACGTCAGACTTGAATATTTTGTTCAGGAACTCGTAGCTGCAGATTTGTGGAGGCTGACAGGACTTGGCATAGACGTTTCATCTATTCAGATCTAGTGTAGGATCTCATTATAGTAATCTCTATTGGGACATGTTGTCCACAGTCTTTATTTAGATTTTAGTTTTGGATTATGTGTTTTATTTAGAAATTTTAGATTTTTTTGCCGAATGTTGGCTCGGCTAGATTTTATCCTTTATATATTGCTGCATGGTTTGATTCATAGTTTATTGTGAATGGTTATCTATTAATTCCGCATGAGTATTTTTTTTCTTGGTTTTATGAAAGATAAAATTTGGCACCGGTCTAATTTCACTTAGGTGATTAGTAATTAAAAAGTTTTTCGACAGTGATGCAAAGAATGAACCAACTGAGACACCCATTTTAATTTAATTAGGTAGGGTGTCACAAAAGAGAAGTTATTTTCATCAAGAATTGCGTTCATGTAACTCATCACAAATGAATGGTATGAAACCACATAACAATAATATATACATTTTTCTGGAGTAGTAGGTTCGGCTATGGTAGAAAACCTTTGCTATATTACATACCAAGTGTCAGTTTTTTTATTTTTCAGAATAATGCGAGTTGCTTCATCGTGTGCTAGAAAAATGTCATCGGTCGCGATTACTTTTAGATCTATAATTTTATCATGGGTAAATATAAACTAAAATTCAATTCTCCGATCATATAAGCATTGTAAAAAATGTAAACCAATCCATCAACTAATAATTACTCTAATAGAAACATAACGATAATTTTAAACTATTGATGACTCAATACTAAATGTTAATGTAGTAGTTTATAACTTTAAGTTCCATTAATATCTATAAATTTATCCAATATTGTGTAACTTTAGGTTCTCTTTTAGATCAATTATGTATCTTTGGGTTCATAAAAAATTATTGAAGAACTGTAGGTCCTCTTGTTTATTTGTGAAAAATTTCGAGTTCCACATATAATATAAATGAACTTTTAATTCATTTAGATTTACAAATTCAACATTAATATTCTTGGACATTAATATCGTCATTCTAAACAATTAAAATTAGGCTTTTAATTTTGGGAATTTTATATGGGAGCTTCAGGTCTTAAATCCTGAGAACTCCGGGTCTCAAATTTTATTTTATTTCTCAATAATAATGAGGATAATTGCCAAGTTGCAAATAGTAATTTGTGAACTTCTAGTCTGGATAATGATTAGGTCCAAGTGATTCAGGAACTTCTGTTTCCAAAATTTAAATGTAGAGAACTTCAAGTTATTATATTTATTTATTAGAACTTCATATTCAACATATAAAATTATTGAACATCAGGCCAATTTTTTAAGTATAAGAACTTTAAAGTCCTCACCCTATTGTGTCAAAACTTCAAGTTTGATCAGAACTTTAAACAGAATACTTGAAACTTCAGGTCTACATTACAAATTATTTGGGGATATTTAATGTCTCTTATTCTAAAATAAAAATAATCAAAAACTTCAGATTTTGATCTACATATTTTACTATAACTCCGGGTCCAAATAATGAATAGTAATTGGAAACTTCAGGCCTCAAATATTATAATGCAATTGGGAACTTTAGGGCCCAAATTTTTATATAGTAATTGGGAAATAAAGGCCCAAAATTCTAAATAGTATTTAAGAAATTTAATTTTGTATTATATTTACCAATCTATACATAAATATAAATATCAAATAGTAATTCAAAAGTTAATCAATAAAACTGGAAATATGCAAATTTTGAATATAATCAATCAAAGTATAAAAGGTTAAACATTAATTACCTAAGTTACAAAGTCAAGCCTAAATTATCTAAAGCCGCTAGGTTTAAACCCGAAGCATAAACTTTAATGCACAGTCTAAAGCACAATTTACACGTGTTTTCATACTTCAACTAACTCAGTTTGAACTATTAAATTTCAGTAGGTTGAGATGAAACCTATATATTAATTATGAGTATGTTTTATCTTTATGCATATACAAATGGATACACATAAGTATATCCTATCCAAAAGTTAGCAAAAAGATAAAATCGTCTTTATCTCTTTACAATTATCATTAGGACGAAAAAATAAAGGGCTACTTTCCAAGAAATATTTTATATAAGACAGGGTATTTAGGGTCATGTATTCAATATTATAGTTGAGGTGTTTAAAGCCATATATATATATATATATATATATATATATATCAATTATGTCTACAAGATTTCAACAAGAACGCCATATGCTGATATTTAACTTTCCCAACAAATCTTTAAGCATAATGGAGCAACAAAGAAACAATGGGAGAAGAAACTATTATATAATGATTTTTTTTCTTTCACAAACCTTAGCATATTTAGGAATTCCATCCCAAGACATATACATAATTGCAAACTCACCTAATTGGATTTCAAGAGTTTAGGTTCCTTTAAGATCTAGCTGATAGTACGATATTATGACGTGGGGAGAGGAAACTATGCCTTTCATCTTGAACCCTTGCACCTTTACATAATAGTATTATAAAAATTTATTATTTGAGTGTTCATGTTGATAATATGTTAAGAGAAATCAGGCAAAGAGAGAATTTTAGAGAAATAAAGAGTTTGTCATCAATTGGTGTGTCAATAATGGAGGGATCATTCCTTATTTATGGTATAAGTTATTAGAGTCCTAATAGGAGTGACCATCCACTTAAATATGATAAATATAAATATTTATAACAAATTGAAATTTGTATATTAATAACCAATATTATATTTAGTCGTGATATTATATAATCTAAAAAAAATGGTGAATTTGACTTCAATACATTACTAATCTTCGATTATATGAATTGCCAGGATGACACTGTATATTTCAATACATTACTAATCTTCGATTATTTAAAAACTAGAGTTTAATACAAAACGTAAAAAAACCCGTTAACCTTAACTGACGTGTGGCTTTTTAAAATTAAAATAATTCAAAAATCCAAAAAAATCTCTTAAAAAGAAAAAAAGAATATATCTTAAAAGAATATATGAAACCCCAACAAATGCCGAAAAAATTAAAAACATGAAGAAAAAGGAAAAATACCTACCCCTTACCCTCTCTCACCCCCCCCCCCCCTACACCCCCTCCATCTCCGACAGTTAGGGGTGGTAAATGGACGGATACGGAGTGGATAGCATGCTATCCGTATACATATCCGCTGGATGCATTATTCATATCCTTGTCCGTATCCGCCCAGATAGTAAAAATAACTATCTATATCCGTATCCTATCGAATTTTTTGGATTCGAATAATATTCGTATCTGTTTACATTTGTTACCCATTGCAATTAACTTGTTTCTTTTAACATGTAATATCAACCGTTTACATTTCTTATCCATTGCATTTGACTTGCTTCTTTTAACATGTAATATCAATACTACTGTAAAAAACAATTATCAAGTCGAACTGTTTAGAATCAACAATTTAGAATCAACAAATTGATCTACCATTACATAATCAACAGGTCCCGTTTGGTTCTGTATTAAAAAAAAACTCGATTTAAACGCTGTTTTAAATACAGTTTTAAAATTCAGTTTTGTGTGTTTATAATTATTGATACGTGTTTGGTAAACTTGTTTTTAAATACAATTTTATGAAAATTTGACAAAATTGGTAAACATGTAGGGTCCATTTGATAGCAACATTTGTCATGAAAAATAAGGAATCTTTCTCACTTTTCATCTTTTAGTTGCGTTTGATAGCACTTATTTTCCCTAGAAAATAATTACAACTTACACTAAGGTACTAACACCTAAAGCACAAAAAACTGATTTGTCATGGAATTCAATTCTTTGGGGCTCCTCAAAGAATTGAATTCCAGGAAACTAATGACATGAAAATTAATTCCACCCTCTTCTGTCAAACAAGGCCATACACTTATATATATATATATATTGCATGTATAATTCACAATAAATTTATATACATACATGAATTGATAATATTTTTTAATACATATGTACTATATGTATATTTTATATTATTCCATACATTAATAATACGTGTATAAAACTATATATAAGTATCATGTATCTATTGGTAATATTATGTAACATATGGAAATTATTTTATTACATAATTTTGTGTACATGCACATATATATTTTTTATTTATAAGAATTACACACATATTAATGTACTATTTATGTATATTATATATTAAGGTATAAATGCATTAAAATATTAAGAATGAATAATTCTGAATCGAAAAATAAAAAAATAGATGTTATAAAACACTTTTTTGTTATTTTCTAAAAAACTTGATTATAACACATAAATATTATAATTCAGTATTTAAAAATATTTTGTCAGACGCAAATTTTTATCAGAATTGTATTTCAGCACAAAAAATAGAATTATAGTTGCAAACCAAACAGGCTTAGAAATTAAAATCAACATTTCAGCCCTAACAGTTGTTTTGTGCATCTGTGTGCGTTTGTATTACATTGTGCATCTATATGTGTTGTTGTGTGCGTATGTGTGTGCGCTGCTGTGTAAGTTTGCATGTGTTGTTGTGTGTGTGTGTGTGTGTGTGTGTGTGTGTGTGTGTGTGTGTGTTGATGTGTACATGTGTGTGTGCATGTGGGAGGTGTGAGTGAAAGATAAGGGAGGAGTTTACCAAGTTAACAGTAGATGGAAGGTTTCGGAGTAGAGGACGTGCACCGAGAATTAGGGAGAAGAGAAAAACGGGTAAAATGAAAGAGAAATATTTTAGGTCAAATATTTTGTTCGAGTTTATTTTGTCCGCTTTTTATTCTTTTCTATTATCTTTTTTTTCCTTTTCTCTTTTCAAGTCATTCATTATCTTTTGATTTTTTGAAAAGTACTTCTTTATTTTTTTTAAATGAGTGAAAAGTGATGATTAACATTTTTATATTATATATTTATACTTTAAATTACATATAATAAATTATAAATAATTATATATAACTAATATTAATAATAAATTATTATTAAATACAATACGGATACGGATATCCCCAACTATGGATACTACGGCTCGGATACGAATTATTCGTGTCGGATACACATACTACCATATATGTGTTCGTTTTTCCTGATATTTTAACACACTATCAACTTTCTTAACTACCTAATCGATGGTTCTCTACTCAATAATTTTTATGTGTTTCTAACAACGTTGGACTCTCCCTATTTTATTTTCCAAGACTTGAGTGTCAACTGAAGTTTGTGAGAAGACAAACGAGGTAAAGTAGGTGACTAGAATGGAGTTGAGCAAAATTTTGTCAAAATATTCCTTCTTAAGCTAGTAGCATGGCAGTGATTTACGAGTCTCAGCTAGCACTGTTTTACTTTTCTGTGGTTATATTACCCCTACACTATGCTATCACAGTGCACAGGAATAGGATACGTAGCTGCGATAGCTGCTCAACTTTCACAGTGTATATTGTCATTTTCTTACCGGGTTTGAGGGGAATCTCGGTGGAGTAGAACAGTAGATAAAATTCGTTAACCGATTTTCTTCTCACCAAATCACTGGAGGAAAAGAACAAGAGCTTTAAGAAAATCGAACATTATTATTATGTTGTTAGCCAAAAAAAAACATCACTATGATGTCCAAAATACCAAATACTTTCAAGAAGTGTAGAAATTCACATACACACTAATATACATGTCCCTACAGCCATGAACGAAATTCTACAGATCTACGTAATTCACATTTCCCATCCACTGATTTACTTATAATAACACAAAAATTGACCTGTTGAGCTTAATTTTCAGGTCCTTCAGTAATTTTTATGCCTTTTTTTTTATTTAGAAAATTTTATTTGGAACGTTTTTAATTTGATATTTTTTTCTGTACAGGATTTTAATAACATTAAAAATCTATAGTGAAAAACTATTATTATTAAAGTCTTATTAAGACTAGTACTAATAAACCATGACATTTATACTGTACACTAATATACATATTTATTAATATATGACAATTAGGGATATAGTTATATAAAATATCAATTTAATTTACAACAATGTAATAATTAGTAGGGGTGTCAATTCGTGCTTTTGGGTCATGTTTTGTTGTGACATAATACAATATGACTAGGCCTGTCAATGGGTCGTGTCGAGTCGTGTTCGTGTCATTTTTTATCATGTTCGGGACTTATTGGGTTTGTGTCTAAATAGGTGACTTTTTTATAATGTGAAAAAATCATATTCAAACCCGACCCGTTATGTTATCGTGTCGTGTTCACTCGTTGATACCCATTTTTTATACAAGTTGACATATTATCTCATTTTTTAACCCAAATAGACCCATTAATTTATTGACATTACTAAATCTCTGATTTAGTAAAATTCATTATCATTAAAGTAACATTATGCTACATGAAATATTTATAAGTTTCAAATGTATATCTTATTCACTTAAATTAATGAGTCATAACGGGTTTTATCGGGTGAAGGGGGTAAACCCTAATCCGACCCGTTAACTATCGTATCTTATCGGGTTGGCACTGATATGACCCGAACCCATTAAGGTCCACCCATTAACTTATAACTTCGTGTTGGTTCGTATTGTGTTATCATATTGTGCCTCATTTTGCCAGGTCCAAATATGACAAACATAATTTAGACACGAACATAACTATGCACATAATCATTTTTTTTATTAAAAATGAACATGATTTGTTTAGAATGTGGCACTACACAAATAACACAAAAAGTGATTGTCTTAGGGTTGTCAGTTTTGGAGGTTAAAGTATAACGCAAAATAAATTGGTCGCTGAAGTAAAAATGTCGCTAATTTCCATCTAATGTTCTCGCTACTCAAGAAGAAAATGAAAGCTCCCCCTTCTTTTTCCCCGTGTTTGCCGGTCATAAGATTGGGAATGTCCTATACGAAAATCAATTTAGCGCCTTTTTAGAAATTATTGTACAAAGATATTAAATTCCTAAAATGGGCCCCTGAAAAATTAGACTTATTTTTTAGGGGCCCATTTTAGTTGGGTGAGATTTTTGGATAGTTGAATCATTATTTGTGTAGGAGGGTACTTTAGATTATATATGGAGGCGTAACCCCTATTGAGTATGGTAATGACAAGTTAATTGGCCAAAACTTTGGATTAATGATAGAACACATAAACATGAACCCAATGAAGATAGACTCAGCTTAAACTCACAAAGCTCTCGTGTCTAACTCAGGAAATAGTAATGAACTTTAGAAGTAACCTAGCTAGAGGGAGAGAGAAGTAAGCACCCTAGATACACCTTGTTAGGCAGGTAAAACCACACCAAATACCCTCAGGAATCTCTGTCGAATATTGAAAGATTTATAATGAATGACAATGGTGAGTGAGTAAACTCTCTGGTTTGCAATAACTCTCTCTGGTGTGTATTCTCTTTCGCAATAACTTCTGAACTCTCCAAAAGTCTCTCTCTTCCTCAAAGGTGATTGGGGTCCTTAAATAGCCCCCCACACCACCCCCAAGGTAACTCAGTCATTAAAACTATAAAAGACATCCCTCATAATTTATGTCACAACACTAAATACCTGATGCACTAGTTGTCTCCACGTCATAAACATTAAATGCCAAGGCATGCCTTTTTGCCTAACCACCGTGTGTCAGGGGACTGTTGTCGCAGAGGTGGCTTACCAACTGCCTGACAGCCCCAAATACCACGGTGGTTTACTCAAGTGCATGTCTGACATTGTTTATATGGCTAGTGACATCACCCACAGTAGATGTGACATTAAGTAGAGAGCTGTTTGGTCCATAACTCAATGCCCGATGGAACTCCAAGCTGCTCCGCTTGAGGTTCCACGATCAGGGTCCTTCGGTGTTTTACCAGGTGTATCTAAGATGGTCAGGACAAGCCCCAACGGTGACTTACTTCTCAATCCTCCAAACCAAGTCCCTCTAAAGTTCCCACGGTGAGGTCATTCGATAGAGCATGACAGCTCTCCCAGGCCCTGCCAAGCCTGGTCTCTCGCAAATACCGTTTGACTTCTCACTAAAACTCTTTATTATTCTCGTTACATCATTACAATCGTTATAGCTTATAGTAAATGTAACCAAAGATACAATATGACTAACACAACAAGCTGAAGTATGAGTTGCCACGCTTGAGTTGCCTCTATTGCGTTAATCCTCAAACACTGTTGCTAATTAGGGAATTATCCCTAATCTCAGGATTACCTTCAAGCCCCCTCTACATTTGCCCCCTCGTGTAGGGATTGGTTGTGGGAACAAGAAATGCCTGCACGAAAACTTCTCAATCTGATGAACCTTTCTTTGTTGTGAAAAGATTCAGTCCTTTTTCCTTTATGCAGAACCGTTGGGACATCTTCTTCGTTGGGGCTTTAAGAGATAAGTCTGACAAGAAATTTTGTTGGCGCCAAAACTCAAGCTTGTATAGGAAGGCAACGATTAGTGTTCCCCAGACGTCACTTCGTTAATGATGTGGCGCAGTCCTCTCAACTGTCAAAGCACTTCCCAAGGTGCCACGTGTTCATTGGAAATGATTGTAGGTGGCCTTACACGTGTGATGGTGGGAGACTGAAACAACAACCCGGAAATTTTCAAACAGCCATATTCAAAACACTTTGAACCTTCTCCTTTGTTTTTTCTTACTCTGTTACTATCTTCTTCAGACTGGCGTTTCTTTTTTAGAGAGAGAGAGAGAGAGAAACTCCATTGCTGCAAGAGCTTCGAGCTTCATTCTTCACCTTCTATACCACCACTTGTGATCGTGTTTCTCCATTCTCGCTCTCAATCCCTTTTTTCTCGAAGCTTTATCTGTTACGGTGTCATTATTTGCCATGACGTCTTCAAGCAACCCCACCGTGTCTGCCACCAGTGTTCCGTCTGCCACCACCACTGTTGCCTCCGCCCAGGGTGCTGGCCGCCAGGAACAGCTGAGGTTTTATCGTCGCTGTCCCATTTTTGGGGAGCGTGATGACTTTGTTGTTGCCTGTAAGACTTTCTGTTTTTCTTCTAAGTTTGACTCCCTACTATTGGGTGATGAGGATGAAGAATTGTCTAAGTGGGTCTTTCTGCCCCTAGAAGGAACTCTCAGATTTTGTTTGGAGCGAGGGGACTTTTTATGGTCCCACATTGATTTCGAAGCACCCGGGGGATCCCCCGCCCACTTTGCTGCCTGGAACTCCCACATGCAGAGTTCCTATGCTGATATCCTCACCAAGATTGGCCTGCAACGGGCCAAATGGTTTGGTGAGTTCACTCTCTCAAAGAACAATGCTGCCCTTCCTGTTTTAGTCTCTCGATGGAACGTGGCTACTCATACGTTCATCGCTGCGTGGGGTGAGTTCACCATCACTCTGGAGGACGTGTGCGAGCTTTTGGGCCTCGATGCAACAGGTCATGAGCCCTACACCGATGAGGCTCTTGATGACCAAGAGACTGCTGATCGTTTGGAGTTGGATCGTATATGCGAAAGCTGCATTGGCTCATCTAACAAAGCTACTTTTTTTCCCTTGATTAGTTATTTCTTCAAAGGTTCTGGTGAAGGCAGTTCTACAGCAGATGCTCTTGGTCAAGGTACACCGTTGGAACTTCCCGCCTACATTATTATGATTCTTTCTCGTTTCCTTTTGACGGGCAAACCCAACGACCAGCCCCGAAGGGACCTTATCAACTTGTCCCTTCGCTTGGCTCGAGGCATAAAACTCCCACTGGCTGCAATTTCCTTGGGATACCTCTATACCTGGCTGGATAGGACTTTGTTTGACATGGAACGCTCTCTTGGCCGTTATAACTTGGCCAATTTTGCCAACAGTGTTCTTCTGACCAGCTTCCTTTACTTCCGCTTTCCTGCCATAGCGGCCAAGACCAACAATCCTCATTCGGGGGAAACAATTTTGCCTCCACAGTCTTTCATTTATCACAAGAGACAGTCGAAAGGAGCTGATTTCTGTGATTGACCGTTTCGAGAACTTCGTCATGAGGCCTTATTAGGAGGAGGTCTTCTTTCACACTTGTGATTTTTTTCATCATGAAGCCAGAGTGATACAGGACCCTTCTCCCTATATTGAGGATCCCTTGCTTGCCGTGGTCCTTCTGTTTTCTCCAGGATATCTTCCCTCCTACACCGAGTGGGGATATACAAGCGAGCATTATAATCCCAACCGATGTAGCCGCCAGTTTGGGTTTGACCAGGGGGCGCCACGTACAGTGTTTAAATCGTCAAACCCCAAGGTCTCCTTTGGCGAGGCATGTTCCCTGTTTTCTTCGACCACTGCATGGGGGATATGTTCGAAAATGGCTGGGCGTGTCACCATTCCCAGTATTACTAGGCATGGGGATGTGACCCCTTTGTTTGCCACCAAGTACTGGCCGAAATAACTAGCTGAAATTATTGAGTTCGTTGAGGGAGAGCCGGTGTATCCTCCCGTTTCTTCATTTTCTACCCTGGAGTTGGGGCTAAAAGGCAACTCTGTACTTGGGATAGAATTCCCTCTGAGTTCAACCCCCAAAGCACCTCCTACCGATTTTCCCCCATTTTGTCCCATAGTCCCAGTTGCAACGCCAAAACCTAGGGCTCCTGCTGCTCCAAAGAAGGCTGCCCCCTCTACTGCAGCTACTACCAACGAGGGGGCTTCCCAACCACTTGCCAAGAAGGAAAAAACGGCCAAGAGTGGGACATCAAAATCAAAATCGAAGTCCCAGAAGCCCCAAACTCCCGTGGCAGCTCTTCCCATAGCCTCTATTCCACCTCCCATGCCTGCTGAGATGGCTGAGCATTTAAGGAGGGAGGCACAAGCAGAAATAGACCGAATAAATGCCGAGTATCAACGGCATGCAGTCATTGTTCCTTCTTCCCTTACATCGAGGGATCTTTCCCTAAACCTTTGAATATAAGCCACTACCTCTTCTCCTGGCCTCTGCCTCTCCCTGCCAAATTGGGTTAGGGTTAACTCATCTTCTGCTAAGAAGAACTTTCGGACAAACAATACATGTATCTCCTCCCACGTAGAGACACTATTGGGAGGCAGATGAGAGTACCAAGTGTATGCTTTATCAGTCAGGGATTTGGAAAACTCCCTTAATCTAAGCTTTTTGTCATTACAGTGCGCTCCTAAATGTTCAACGAAACGCTTAATGTGTTCCTTCGGGTTCCCACCCTTCCCTAAGTATTTTTAAAAGGTAGGGGGAATATAGTCCTTCGGGTAGGGCTCGTCGTTGTATTCCTGGGGTTAAGGTGTTCGGAAGTCGTCGTAGACCGATGCCACCTCGCCCACAGCCTGCGAGGAAGCCTGCATGTACTTCAGCATTTCCCTCTACATCTCTTTTCTCATCTCTTCTATCGGCGAGGCTATTGGGGCCGCCAGCAATGGGGCCAAGGGCTGAGCGCTCGTTGCAACCGAAACGAACGTTACTGGTGGTGCCGTTGAGACTCCTGAGGTACCCACTGTCGGGTTCACTCTAGAAGATACACCCACTGGGATCGTTCCTGCAATTCCTGCCCCTAGTGGGGACGTTGGGGCCACTCCTGGTGTTACGAAAGTGTTAGCCTCTAGCCCTCCCAGCATAGTTGAAGCCACCGGAGTTTGCAAGAACTCGTGAAACTTGCTCATGATGAGGGAAATCTGAGCGGGTACCAACCCCGTGATCGCGGGAGGTTGGGCCGCCCCAGGGATGCCTAACGTTGTTGGCGCCAGAGGTACCTCTACTCGAGGAGCCCCATCTCTTAGGGCCTCTTGCTCTCTCGCAGCCTGTTCTTCATTATGTCAAATGTCATCGAAATTGAGTCTTTGAGTAGCATTATCTTGCGCCATACTCCTTATCTAGAAGGATGCCTCCCCAGCAGAGTAGCCAAATGTAGGAGGGTACTTTAGATTATATATGGAGGCGTAACCTCTATTGAGTATGGTAATGACAAGTTAATTGGCCAAAGCTTTGGATTAATGATAGAACACATAAACATGAACCCAATGAAGATAGACTCAGCTTAAACTCACAAAGCTCTCGTGCCTAACTCAGGAAATAGTAATGAACTTTAGAAGTAACCTAGCTAGAGGGAGAGAGAAGTAAGCACCCTAGATACACCTTGGTAGGCAGGTAAAACCACACCAAATACCCTCAGGAATCTCTGTCGAATATTGAAAGCTTTATAATAAATGACAATGGTGAGTGAGTAAACTCTCTGGTTTGCAATAACTCTCTCTGGTGTGTATTCTCTCTCGCAATAACTTCTGAACTCTCCAAAAGTCTCTCTCTTCCTCAAAGGTGGTTGGGGTCCTTAAATAGCCCCCCACACCACCCCCTAGGTAACTCAGTCATTAAAACTATAAAAGACATCCCTCATACTTTATGTCACAACACTAAATACCTGATGTACTAGTTGTCTCCACGTCATAAACATTAAATGACAAGGCATGCCTTTTTGCCTAACTACCGTGTGTCAGGGGACTGTTGTCGCAGAGGTTGATTACCAACTGCCTGACAGCCCCCAATACCACGGTGGTTTACTCAAGTGCATGTCTGACATTGTTTATATGGCTAGTGACATCACCCACAGTAGATGTGACATTAAGTAGAGGGCTGTTTGGTCCATAACTCAATGCCCGATGGAACTCCAAGCTGCTCCGCTTGAGGTTCCACGGTCAGGGTCCTTCGGTGTTTTACCAGGTGTATCTAAGATGGTCAGGACAAGCCCCAACGGTGCCTTACTTCTCAATCCTCCAAACCAAGTCCCTCTAAAGTTCCCAGGGTGAGGTCATTCGATAGAGCATGACAGCTCTCCCAGGCCCTGCCAAGCCTGGTCTCTCGCAAGTACCGTTTGACTTCTCACTAAAACTCTTTATTATTCTCGTTACATCATTACAACCGTTGAGTTTTCACCTTTTGATGGCCTATTTTCAAGTCTAAGTGTGATTTTTGCAAATTATTGTAATACTCTCAAATCGGGAGACCCGGGACTACGCGTTCAGTTCCTACAATTTACATTGGTCCTGTGCGAGGTGTTCGTGCCTTCTATGGGGTCGTTTGGAGGCTGGTTTGGGTTTTCACCCTTTAACGACCTGTTTTCAAGTCTAAGTGTGATTTTTGCAAATTATCGTCAGACTCTCAAAACGGGGACTACGTTCTCAGTTCCTACAAGTTATATTGGCCGCGTGCGAGGTGTTCGTGCCTCCTACGGGATCGTTTGGGGGCTGGTTTGGGTTTTCACCCTTTAACGGCCGGTTATCAAGTCTAAGTGTGATTTAGGCAAATTATATTCATACTCTCAAACTGGTAGGCCCGGGACTACGCGGTCAGTTCCTACAAGTTACAATGGTCCCGTGCGAGGTGTACGTGCCTCCTACGGGGTCGTTTGGTGGCTGGTTTGGCATTTCACCCTTTTACGGCCTGTTTCAAAGTCTAAGTGTGATTTTTGCAAATTATCGTCATACTCTCGTACCGGGAGACCCGAGACTACGCGATCTGATCCTACAAGTTACGTTGGTCCCGTGCGAGGTGTTCGAGACTCCTACGGGGTGTTTTGGAGGCTTATTTAGGTTTTCACCCTTTAACGGCCTATTTTAAAGTCTAAGTGTGATTTTTGCAAATTATCGTCATACTCACAAACTGGGCGACCCGAGACTACGCGGTCAGTTCCTACAAGTTACATTGGTGTCGTGCGAGGTGTACGTGCCTCCTACGGGGTCGTTTGGGGGCTGGTTTGGCTTTTCACCCTTTTACGACCTGTTTCAAAGTCTAAGTGTGATTTTTGCAAATTATCGTCATACTCTCGAACCGGGAGACCTGAGACTACGCGATCAGTTCCTACAAGTTACATTGGCCCCGTGCGAGGTGTTCGAGCCTCCTACGGGGTGTTTTGGAGGCTTATTTAGGTTTTCACACTTTAACGGCCTGTTTTAAAGTCTAAGTGTGATTTTTGCAAATTATCGTCATACTCTCAAGCCGGGAGACCCGGGACTACGCTGTCAGTTCCTACAAGTTACATTTGTCCCGTGCGAGGTGTTCGTGCCTCCTACGGGATCGTTTGGGGGCTGGTTTGGGTTTTCACCCTTTAACGGCCTGTTTTCAAGTCAAAGTGTGATTTTGGCAAATTATAGTCATACTCTCAAACCGGGAGACCCGGGACTACGCGGTCAGTTCCGAGAAGTTACATGGGTCCCGTGCGAGGTGTTCGTGCCTCCTACGAGATCGTTTTGTGGGCTGGTTTGGGTTTTCACCCTTTAACGGCCTATTTTCAAGTCTAAGTGTGATTTAGGCAAATTATCGTCATACTCTCAAACTGGGAGAGCCAGGACTACGCGGTCAGTTCCTACAAGTTACATTGGTCCCGTGCGAGGTGTACGTGCCTCCTACGGGGTCGTTTTCGGGGCTGGTTTGGCTTTTCACCCTTTTACGGCCTGTTTCAAAGTCTAAGTGTGATTTTTGCAAATTATCGTCATACTCTCGAACCAGGAGACCCGAGGATACGCGGTAAGTTCCTACAAGTTACATTGGTCCCGTGCGAGGTGTTCGAGCCTCCTACGGAGTCTTTTGGAGGTTTATTTAGGTTTTCACCCTTTAACGCCCTGTTTTAAAGTCTAAGTGTGATTTTTGCAAATTATCGTCATACTCTCTAACCGGGAGACTCGGGACTACGCGGTCAGTTCCTACAAGTCACATTGGTCCCGTGCGAGGTGTTCGTGCCTCCTACGGGATCGTTTGGGGGCTGGTTTGGGTTTTCACCCTTTAACGGCCTGTTTTCAAGTGGATTTTGGCAAATTATAGTCATACGCTCAAAACGGGAGACCCGGGACTACGCGGTTAGTTCCTAGAAATTATATTGGTCCCGTGCGAGGTGTTCGTGCCTCCTACGAGATCGTTTTGGGGGCTGGTTTGGGTTTTCATCCTTTAACGGCCTCTTTTCAAGTCTGAGTGTGATTTTTGCAAATTATCATCATACTCTCAAATCGGGAGACTCGGGACTACGCTGTCACTTCCTACGAGTTACATTGGTCCCGTGCGAGGTGTTCGTGCCTCCTACGGAATCGTTTGGGGGCTGGTTTGGGTTTTCACCCTTTAACGACCTGTTTTTAAGTCTAAGTGTGATTTTCGTAAATTATAGTCATACTCTCAAACCGGGAGACCCGGGACTACGTGGTTAGTTCCCAGAAGTTACATTAGTCCCGTGCGAGGTGTTCGTGCCTCCTACGGGATCGTTTGGGGCTGGTTTGGGTTTTCACCCTTTGACGGCCTGTTTTCAAGTCCTAGTGTGATTTTTTCAAATTATCATCATACTCTCAAATCGGGAGACTCGGGACTACGCTGTCAGTTCCTACAAGTTACATTGGTCCCGTGCGAGGTGTTCGTGCCTCCTACGGGGTCGTTTGGAGGCTGGTTTGGGTTTTCACCCTTTGACATCCTGTTTTCAACTCTAAGTGTGATTTTGGCAAATTATAGTCATACTCTCAAAACGGGAGACCCGGGACTACGCGGTCAGTTCCCAGAAGTTACATTGGTCCCGTGCGAGGTGTTCGTGCCTCCTATGGGGTCGTTTGGAGGCTGATTTGGCTTTTCACCCTTTTACGACCTGCTTCAAAGTCTAAGTGTAATTTTTGCAAATTATCGTCATACTCTCGAACCGGGAGACCTGATACTACGAGGTCAGTTCCTACAAGTTACATTGGTCCCGTGCGAGGTGTTCGAGCCTCCTACGGGGTGTTTTGGAGGCTTATTTAGGTTTTCACACTTTAATGGCCTATTTTAAAGTCTAAGTGTGATTTTGGCAAAATTATCGTCATACTCTCAAACCGGGAGATCGGAGACTACGCGGTCAGTTCCTACAAGTTACATTCGTTCCGTGCGAGGTGTTCGTGCCTCCTACGGGATCGTTTGGGGGCTGGTTTGGGTTTTCACCCTTTAACGGCCTGTTTTCAAGTCTAAGTGTGATTTTGGCAAATTATAGTCATACTCTCAAACCGGGAGACCCGGGACTACGCGGTCAGTTTTGAGAAGTTACATTGGTCCCGTGCGAGGTGTTCGTGCCTCCTGCGAGATCGTTTTGTGTGCTGGTTTGGGTTTTCACCCTTTAACGGCCTCTTTTCAAGTCTAAGTGTGATTTTTGAAAATTATCAACATACTCTCAAACCGGGAGACCCGGGACTACGCTGTTAGTTACTACGAGTTACATTGGTCCCGTGCGAGATGTTCGTGCCTCCTACGGGATCGTTTAGGGGCTGGTTTGGGTTTTCACCCTTTAACGGCCTGTTTTCAAGTCTAAGTGTGATTTTTGCAACTTATCGTCATACTCTCAAACTAGGAGACCCGCGATTACGCGATCAGTTCCTATAAGTTACATTGGTCCCGTGCGAGGTGTTCGTGCCTCCTACGGGCTCGTTTGGGGGCTGGTTTGGGTTTTCACCCTTTAACGGCCTGTTTTCAAGTCTAAGTCTGATTTTTGCAAATTATCGTCATACTCTCAAACTAGGAGACCCGCGACTACGCGATCAGTTCCTACAAGTTACATTGGTCCCGTGCGAGATGTTTGTGCCTCCTACGGGCTCGTTTGGGGGCTGGTTTGAGTTTTCACCTTTTGACGGCCTGTTTTCAAGTCTAAGTGTGATTTTTGCAAATTATCGTCCTACTCTAGAACCGGGAGACCCGGGACTACGAGATCAGTTCCTACAATTTACATTGGTCCAGTGCGAGCTGTTCGTGCCTCCTATGGGGTCGTTTGGAGGCTGGTTTGGGTTTTCACCCTTTAACGACCTGTTTTCATGTCTAAGTGTGATTTTTGTAAATTATCGTCAGACTCTCAAAACGTGTGACCCGAGACTATGCTGTCAGTTCCTACAAGTTATATTAGTCGCGTGCGAGGTGTTCGTGCCTCCTACGGGGTCGTTTGGGGGCTAGTTTGAGTTTTCACCCTTTAACTGCCAGTTTTCAAGTCAAAGTGTGATTTTTGCAAATCATCGTCATAATCTCAAACCGGCTGACCCGAGACTATACGGTCAGTTCCTACAACTTACATCGGTCCCGTGCGAGGTGTTCGTGCCTCCTACGGGGTCGTTTGGGGGTTGGTTTGGGTTTTCACCCTTTTACGGCCTGTTTTAAAATCTAAGTGTGATTTTTGTAAATTATCATCATACTCTCAAACCGGGAGACCCGAGACTACGTTGTCAAATCCTACAAGTTACATTGGTCCCGTGCGAGGTGTTTGAGCCTCCTACGGGGTCTTTTGGTGGCTGATTTCGGTTTTCACCCTTTAACGGCCTGTTCTAACGTCTATGTGTGATTTTTGCAAATTATCATCCTACTCTTAAACCGGGAGACCCGGGACTACGCGGTCAGTTCCTACAAGTTACATTGGTCCCGTGCGAGGTGTTCGTGCCTCCTACGAGATCGTTTTGGGGGCTAGTTTCGGTTTTCACCCTTTAACGGCCTGTTTTCAAGTCTAAGTGTGATTTTTGCAAATTATCGTCATACTCTCGAACCGGGAGACCCGAGACTATGCGGTAAGTTCCTACAAGTTACATTGGTCCCGTGCGAGGTGTTCGAGCCTCCTACGGAGTCTTTTGGAGGCTTATTTAGGTTTTCACCCTTTAACGGCCTGTTTTAAAGTCTAAGTGTGATTTTTACAAATTATCGTCATACTCTCTAACGGGGTGACTCGGGACTACGCGGTCGGTTCCTACAAGTCACATTGGTCCCGTGCGAGGTGTTCGTGCCTCCTACGGGATCGTTTAGGGGCTGGTTTGGGTTTTCACCCTTTAACGGCCTGTTTTCAAGTCTAAGTGTGATTTTGGCAAATTATAGTCATACGCTCAAACCGGGAGACCCGGGACTACGCGATTAGTTCCTAGAAGTTATATTGGTCCCGTGCGAGGTGTTCGTGCCTCCTACGAGATCGTTTTGGGGGCTGGTTTGGGTTTTCACCCTTTAACGGCCTCTTTTCAAGTCTGAGTGTGATTTTTGCAAATTATCGTCATACTCTCAAACCGGGAGACTCGGGACTACGCGGTTAGTTCCTAGAAGTTATATTGGTCCCGTGCGAGGTGTTCGTGCCTCCTACGAGATCGTTTTGGGGGCTGGTTTGGGTTTTCACCCTTTAACGGCCCCTTTTCAAGTCTAAGTGTGATTTTTGCAAATTATCGTCATACTCTCAAACCGGGAGACCCGGAACTACGCTGTCAGTTCCTACGAGTTACATTGGTCCCGTGCGAGGTGTTCGTGCCTCCTACGGGATCGTTTGGGGGCTGGTTTGGGTTTTCACCCTTTAACGGCTTGTTTT
The DNA here is from genome assembly GCA_949130495.1 of Sambucus nigra. Classification (NCBI taxonomy): domain Eukaryota; kingdom Viridiplantae; phylum Streptophyta; class Magnoliopsida; order Dipsacales; family Adoxaceae; genus Sambucus; species Sambucus nigra. Next base: position 825,208,811 of record OX422208.1, on the reverse strand, counting down.
TAAGTCTAAGTGTGATTTTGGTAAATTATAGTCATACTCTCAAACCGGGAGACCCGAGACTACGCGATTAGTTCCCAGAAGTTACATTGGTCCCGTGTGAGGTGTTCGTGCCTCCTACAGAATCATTTGGGGGCTGGTTTGGGTTTTCACCCTTTAACGGCCTATTTTCAAGTCTAAGTGTGATTTTTGCAAATTATCGTCATACTCTCAAATCGGGAGACCCGAGACTACGCGATCAGTTCCTACAATTTACATTGGTCCAGTGCGAGGTGTTCGTGCCTCCTATGGGGTCGTTTGGAGGCTGGTTTGGGTTTTCACCCTTTAACGACCTGTTTTCAAGTCTAAGTGTGATTTTTGCAAATTATCGTCAAACTCTCAAAACGGGAGACCCGGGACTACGCTGTCAGTTCCTACAAGTTATATTGGCGGCGTGCGAGGTGTTCGTACCACCTACGGGGTCGTTTGGGGGCTGGTTTGAGTTTTCACCCTTTAACTGCCAGTTTTCAAGTCTAAGTGTAATTTTTACAAATCATCATCATAATCTCAAACCGGGAGACCCGAGACTACGCGGTCAGTTCCTACAAGTTACATTGGTCCCGTGCGAGGTGTTCGTGCCTCCTACGGGGTCGTTTGGGGGCTGGTTTGGGTTTTCACCCTTTTACGACCTGTTTTAAAGTCTAAGTGTGATTTTTGTAAATTATCATCATACTCTCAAATCGGGAGACCCGAGACTACGTGGTCAGTTACTACAAGTTACATTGGTCCCGTGCGAGGTGTTCGAGTCTCCTACGGGGTCTTTTGGAGGCTGATTTAGGTTTTCACCCTTTAACGGCCTGTTTTAAAGTCTAAGTGTGATTGTTGCAAATTATCATCCTACTCTCAAACCGGGAGACCGGGACTACGCGACCAGTTCCTACAAGTTACATTGGTCCCGTGCGAGGTGTTCGTGCCTCCTACGAGATCGTTTTGGAGGCTAGTTTCGGTTTTCACCCTTTAACGGCCTGTTTTGAAGTCTAAGTGTGATTTTTGCAAATTATCGTCATACTCTCAAATCGGGAGACCCGATACTACGCGGTCAGTTCCTACAAGTTACATTGGTCCCGTGCGAGGTGTTCGTTCCTCCTACAGGGTCTTTTAGGGGCTGGTTTAACCTTTTAACGGCCTGTTTTCAAGTCTAAGTGTGATTTAGAGAAATTATCGTCATACTCTCAAAATGGGAGACCCGGGACTACGCGGCCAGTTCCTATAACTTACATTGGTCCCGTGCGAGGTGTTCGTGCCTCCTACGGGGTCGTTTGGGGGTTTGTTTGGGTTTCCACCCTTTAACGGCCTGTTTTCAAGTCTAAGTTTGATTTTGGCAAATTATCGTCATACTCTCAAACCGGGAGACCGGAGACTACGTGGTCAGTTCCTACCAGTTACATCGGTCCCGTGCGAGGTGTTCGAGCCTCCTACGGGGTCTTTTGGAGGCTGATTCAGCTTTTCACCCTTGAACGGCCTGTTTTAAAGTCTAAGTGTGATTTTTGCAAATTATCGTCATACTCTCAAATCGGGAGACCCGAGACTACGCGGTCAGTTCCTACAAGTTACATTGGTCCCGTGCGAGGTGTTCTTGCCTCCTACGAGATCAGTTTGGGGGATGGTTTGGGTTTTCACCCTTTAACGGCCGATTATCAAGTCTAAGTGTGATTTTTACAAATTATCGTCATACTCTCAAACCGGGAGACCCGAGATTATGCGGTTTGTTCCTACAAGTTACATTGGTCCCATGCGAGGTGTTCGTGCCTCCTACGGGGTCGTTTAGGGGCTGGTTTGAGCTTTCGCCTTTTAACGGCCTGTTTTTAAGTCTAAGTGTGATTTAGGCAAATTATCGTCATACTCTCAAACTGGGAGACCCGGGACTACGCGGTCAGTTCCTACAAGTTACATTGGTCCCGTGGTAGGTGTACGTGCCTCCTACGGGGTCGTTTGGGGGCTGTTTGGCTTTTCACCCTTTTACGGCCTGTTTTCAAGTCTAAGTGTGATTTTTGCAAATTATCATCATACTCTCGAACCGAGAGACCCGAGACTACGCGGTCAGTTCGTACAAGTTACATTGGTCCCGTGCGAGGTGTTCGAGCCTCCTACGGGGTCTTTTGGAGGCTTATTTATGTTTTCACCCTTTAATGTGTTGTTTTAAAGTCTTAGTGTGATTTTTGCAAATTATCGTCATACTCGCAAACCGGGAGACCCAGGACTACGCGGTCAGTTCCTACAAGTTACATTGGTCCCGTGCGAGGTGTTCGTGCCTCCTACGGGATCGTTTTGGGGGCTGGTTTGGATTTTCACCCTTTAACGGCCTCTTTTCAACTCAAAGTGTGATTTTTACAAATTATTGTCATACTCTCAAACCAGGAGACCCGGGACTACGCTGTCAGTTCCTACAAGTTACATTGGTTCCGTGTGAGGTGTTCGTGCCTCCTACAGGATCGTTTGGGGGTTGATTTGGGTTTTCACCCTTTAACGGCCTGTTTTAAAGTCTAAGTGTGATTTTGGCAAATTATAGTCATACTCTCACACCGGGAGACTCGGGACTACGCGGTCAGTTCCCAGAAGTTACATTGGTCCCGTGCGAGGTGTTCGTGCCTCCTACGAGATCGTTTTGGGGGCTGGTTTGGGTTTTCACCCTTTAACGGCCTCTTTTCAAGTCTAAGTGTGATTTTTGCAAATTATCATAATACTCTCAAACCGAGAGACCCGGGACTACGCTGTCAGTTCCTACAAGTTACATTGGTCCCGTGCGAGGTGTTCGTTCCTCCTACAGGGTCTTTTAGGGGCTGGTTTGAGTGTTTACCTTTTAACGGCCTGTTTTCAAGTCTAAGTGTGATTTAGACAAATTATCGTCATACTCTCAAAACAGGAGACCCGGGACTACGCGGCCAGTTCCTACAACTTACATTGGTCCCGTGCGAGGTGTTCGTGCCTCCTACGGGGTCGTTTGGGGGTTTGTTTGGGTTTTCACCCTTTAACGGCCTGTTTTGAAGTCTAAGTTTGATTTTGCCAAATTATCGTCATACTCTCAAACCGGGAGACCGGAGACTACGCGGTCAGTTCCTACCAGTTACATTGGTCCTGTGCGAGGTGTTCGAGTTTCCTACGGGGTCTTTTGGAGGCTGATTCAGCTTTTCACCCTTTAACGGCCTGTTTTAAAGTCTAAGTGTGATTTTTGTAAATTATCGTCATACTCTCAAACCGGGAGACCCGAGACTACGCGGTCAGTTCCTACAAGTTACATTGGTCCCGTGCGAGGTGTTCTTGCCTCCTATGGGGTCGTTTCGAGGCTGCTTTGGGTTTTCACCCTTTAATGACCTGTTTTAAATTCTAGGTGTGATTTTTGCAAATTATCATCAGACTCTCAAAATGGGAGACCCGGGACTACGGTTTCAGTTCCTACAAGTTATATTGGTCGCGTGCGCGGTGTCCGTGCCTCCTACGGGGTCTTTTGGGGGCTGGTTTGAGTTTTCACCCTTTAACGGCCAGTTTTCAAGTCTAATTGTGATTTTTGCAAATCATCATCATAATCTCAAAACCGGGAGACCCGAGACTACGCGGTCAGTTCCTACAAGTTACATTGGTCCCGTGCGAGGTGTTCGTGCCTCCAACGGGGTCGTTTGGGGGCTGGTTTGTTTTTTCACCCTTTTACGACCTGTTTTCAAGTCTAAGTGTGATTTTTGAAAATTATCGTCATAATCTCTAACCGGGAGACCCGAGACTACGCGGTCAGTTCCTACAAGTTACATTGGTCCCGTGGGAGCTATTCGAGCCTCCTACGGGGTCTTTTGGAGGCTGATTTAGGTTTTCACCCTTTAACGGCCTGTTTTAAAGTCTATGTGTGATTTTTGTAAATTATCATCATACTCTCAAACCGGGAGACCCGGAACTACGCGATCAGTTCCTATAAGTTACATTGGTCCCGTACGAGGTGTTCGTGCCTCCTACGAGATCGTTTTGGGGGCTAGTTTTGATTTTCACCCTTTAACTGCCTGTTTTCAAGTCTAAGTGTGATTTTTGCAAATTATCATCATATTCTCAAACCGGGACTACGCGGTCAGTACCCATAAGTTACATTGGTCCCGTGCGAGGTGTTCGTGCCTCCTGCGGGGTCGTTTGGGGGCTGGTTTGAGTTTTCACCGTTTAACGGACTGTTTTCAAGTCTAAGTGTGATTTAGGCAAATTATCGTCATACTCTCAAACCGGGAGACCCGGGACTACACGGTCAGTTCCTACAAGTAACATTGGTCCCGTGCGATGTGTTCGTGCCTCCTACGAGATCGTTTGGGGGTTGGTTTGGGTTTTCACCCTTTAACGGCCTGTTTTCAAGTCTAAGGGTGATTTTGGCAAATTATCGTCATACTCTCAAACCGGGAGATCGGAGACTACGCGGTCAGTTCCTATAAGTTCCATTGGTCCTGTGCGAGGTGCTCGAGCCTCCTACGGGGTCTTTTGGAGGCTGATTTAGGTTTTCACCCTTTAACGGCCTGTTTTAAAGTCTAAGTGTAATTTTTGTAAATTATCATTGTATTCTCTAACCGAGAGACCCGCGACTACACGGTCTGTTCGTACAAGCTACCTTAGTCTCATGCGAGGTGTTCGTGCCTCTTACGGTGTCGTTTGGGGGCTGGTTTGGGTTTTCATCCTTTATCGGCTTCTTTTTAAGTCTAAGTGTTATTTTCGCTTAATCTTGATATTTTCAAATTATCGTCATACCCTTTAACGGCTTGTTTTTAAGCCGAATCTAGATATTTTCAAATTGTCAATAAGTGGTACGCTTCTGTTAAGTCTTCTAAACATATTTAGAAACATGTTCAAGCCCCAAGTGAAAAATCATTATTCAACTAAATAAAAAGTACTCATTATATGTATAGGATATGGAAATTAATATTTCATAATTATGTTCTTTCATATGTTACCTTGATGAATTCTTTATCAAGTATATCCCCTGCCTCAAAATCTGGCACTGGATTTCCAACTAGTTGAAGTTCACCCTCTGCAAAATAATTAAAAAATTCAACATGAGCACCACAAGAACATACCAATAGTATCTACTAAATTAATCTTATGTAACTATACAAGGTTGAAGATTTGTATATAAAATAATATATTTATGAAACAAAAATTAGAATGAAACAAGTTAAAAAAGCAGATGATACAATAACTAACCTTGGAAAAGAGCTGCAAAAAAATTGTAAAAGAGCAGGAAGCAGACCTGCTACTGTCCAGTTGGTTAAAAATGCCAGCAGAAGCAACAATCGTGATATAACCTTATAAGTTGCATTTCTTCCACATAATAACCAATAAAAGCTTCAAGTAAATTCATGATATGTGGAAGAGGCCATAACATGCAACATGCGTGCAAAGAGATCTATTTGACAACCATGACTATTTGTGTACATTAATTGGACGATGTCAAAAGAGATATGGGTATGATTTTCCTCTGGGTAGCTCTCGAAAAACCTCCTTCAAAATATCATCAGGTCTCAGGACGACCGACAACATGACCTGGGAAAGTGGCCTCAGGCTCATGGGGAATGTCCAAAATATGGGTAATAGTGTCTAGGGTGACAATGACCTCAACCCTATGCATGTATGAATGTAAACTGGCAGAAGAACCTAGTGCCCTAAAGAAGAATTTCTGAATAATGTTGAGAAGAATAACATCATACATAAAAAAATAAAGGGTCCCAACCTCTACACGCTAACCAACCCGGGACAAGGGACAAACCAAACTCCTCGACCATAACAAATTTCTCACTTGTAATGCTCATGAAAACACTTAGGTATATGGGGTTCCCAGAATAAAAATGTACCCCCAATATTATTATTAGGTCATACATGTCTTTTATATATATATATATATATATATATATATATATATATATATATATATATATATATATATATATATATATATATATATATATACAACCTTTAAATGAAATATACTTTGATGTCAATTATTACTCAGGGATTTAAGTTTAATTAGGAAAATAAATGCCAAGGCTGTCCTGGAAACATAAAGTGACAACAAATTTAGAACCCATCTTGACACTGATAGAAAACCAACAGACACATCCCATTGTGAGGTAGGTTTACCTACCGTTATTTTTCAGCCAAGCATGATCATTCAGAATTCCAATTTAATAACACCATTTTTATCTGGGACAATAACAATTTCATACATTCATAATAACAAAAACAGTTATAATAAGATTTAATCTTGAGATATCTGACAAGCATCCTATCTAGTTGTAACTTATATTACTAACAGGAGCATCATCTACCTGATATTGTACAAAAACCCAAACCCAAACATATTGCCCAAATTTCCTACATATAATTTCTTCTTACAAGCACAGATATATCAATAACACAACAACAGAGAAGAACAACATACACATCGTGTTACCTCCATACTATCTAAAATCATATAAGGGAAATATATAATACACTACAATGCAAGATATCATACACTACCAAGGCCATTCATCGTCATTTTTGGTAAAAAAAAAAAGAAGCCAAGTGAGATATTGAAATACCTGTGTTGTTCAATTTCTTGGAGGCAGCAATGATGGAAGAGGAGATGAGAGCAGCGACGATGATTGTTGAGGATGATGGCAGCGTGGAATCTCCTTTGGGCTCGCCGGTAGAGTAGAGGGACGGGGAGAACGAAGGCAGCGTGGAATCGCCTTTAGGCCCGCCGGTAGAGTAGAGGGAGGGGGAGATCGAAGGCAGCGTGGAATCGCCTTTCCCCGCCGGTAGAGTAGAGGGAGGGGGAGAGCGAGAGCGAGAGCGAGAGAGCGAGAGAGAGAGAGAGAGAGAGAGAGAGAGAGAGAGAGGAAGACTTAGGTTAGAATTATTTGGGCTGAAATTTTAGTCCCGCTTGAAATTTTGGGGTGTTAGTTTTTTAATGAGGTGTACCCATAATTGGCACGGTTTTACACCGTGCCAGAATCTGGCACTCATTTAAACCGTGCCAGTTTATGCTAAAACCGTGCCAAATTCTAGCACGGTTTTAAACCGTGCCAGAATATCCTTGCCACAGCGTGCCAGATTAGCATTTTTGGTGTAGTGCCAAGCCAGACAATCACTATGAACAATGGTTTTACAAAGACAGATTAGCCTTACTCAATGACTCGATCACCATGGGTATTGACGCTCCTTCTGATCTTCTACCATTCTTCAATAGTGCCCATGAAGAAATTTCATCTTCCACGATACCTGTCCACGACACTCGACTCCACGAATGTCTCGGTGTCCACCGATTGGCATTGATTCGTCTACGATGTCGAACAAGAAATCCTTATATGTTCTTCATCGCAAAACCCTTATGTTCAATGATGGAACAAACTTCTTGGTGAAGCAAGATCATGTAAATATATAAGAATGATAACTCGGATCTTTGCAAACTCTAAGGATGTGTTTAAGCTTTTTAAACCTTAGAAAACATGTGCAAACACGTACTGGATGGTAAACTTTTTTTTCCAGAAGCACACTTACGAAACTTTGATGAAAACACGCTTTAAATAAGATTTAAATGTTGCCTCAAAAAACGTGTCATTCGAACGACAATGCCACATCGTTCGCGTGACATGCCTATCTCGTTTGAATGAGATTGGTTATCGTTTGAACGAGCTGGCGTGTCAATTTGACTTTTTGACTTTTAGTTCAAAACGTCTCTTTTAAAGGAGATCCAAATAAGTCAAACTCTATTTCGAGTTTATCAGAATAAAACGTAGTGTAAACCATTTAAAACACTTTAAAACATTTTTCTTTATAAAAATACATCCTTATCTTTTATAAAAATAATTTCGAGCACCATTAAGTATACGCATTCATACCTGAGTGATCTCGAAATGCAATTAACTTTGAAGACGAATAAACTTGCACCAATTAAACTTCGGCATGATTAATTCTTTGAAGCTTTGTCGTAACGTCTTCAATTTTCTTCAATATGTCATAGACCAAGTGGGATCGTGACAAAATAAAAATCTCCCTATGATATATTATAAACACAGTTTTGTTCACGGAATTAAGTCAAAACAATACAGGGACTCAATTGGAAATTTATGTCCTAACAAATCTCCCCCTTTGACTATTCCGGGACAAAACTAAATCAGTGAAATGCCTAAGTCGGGCCATCAAGTCGTATGACGCCTAAATCCCATCCCATAAACCCAAAACAAAAATTATAGGACATGGACTAGAATATGTATCACCGGCAAGCATAAACTGTCTGAATGTGATGTAGACTTGAAATCTCGAATCGCTGAAGCATACCTACACACATGAAACAGACAAAAAAATACCCAGTGAAGTATGGAGGAACAAATTAAACCAATATATATATATATATATATATCCAAATGATACCAAACGATAATAGATACTAATATGAATAAACTCTGAAAATAATTTGAGCAAAAAACTGATACCAATGTGTACTACCAATATGAGATACCAATTTGTAACATATGTAAACCAAAACATGCTCAAAATCTCCCCCTTCATCACATACATCTCTCCCCCTTTTTGTCTCGAATAGACAACCCGATGAAAAGGTAAACCAATGAAAGTATCTAGCATGAGAATATATCAATTTGAAATCGCCTACAACCAGCTAAAAATGATCAATAGATGACAAAGCAGTAGCTAGTAAACCAAATACATCACATAACGAATATAGCAATCTAATCAGGTGTGATAAATGGACTATATGAAAAGTACCAATTTTGAACCAATAAAACCTGCATATAAACCAGTTAGTCCAGAAAAACTTCCAACAATACCAAAAAATATACCAATTTTAACTAGAGGACTGCAAACCAATCAGAAGCCACAATTCATCTTGTCATTTGAATGAGCCAAGGACGTCACTCAAATAAGATGAGGACATCGCTTGAATGAAGTACAGATGTCGTTCACGCGACATGGAGGTGTCATTTGAATGACTTCTCGCGACCTGCCAAATTTTCACATTTTCCCAGAAATATGTTATATTTTTGCCTAGTGAAAAAATTTCCAAAAAAAATCAGTGAAAGACCCTGACAGCAGCAAAACAGTGTTAAAACAGTAGGCTTTTAACAAAAAATGCAAAAACTCATAAAAACTAAGTATGTGAGTTACATGTAAACATAGTGTCGATGTGCTCAAACATAGATATGGAATGAATGGGCGTGAAACTACAACAAATGAGTCACAATTCCAACACATTGAAAAGATCAAGAAGCTCTAATTTATAGCTATAAATCATCAAACTTTATCATAGCCATATGACAATTAAAGTGTGAGCTTAATGAACTAAACATACTACATGCACACAAATCCAGAATTTTGGCGATTCTACAAATAATAGCGTCGAACTACAATGTTTCAACATTAGGATTAGTTGTGCAAACCCGTTTAAATTTTTAATCCATCCAAACTCCCTCAATAATATCATATTTTCTTTGGAATGAACTAAACTAATTTGGACCTTTTCTTATCATATTGCATTTTCTTTTGGGATCCTTTAAACAGTGGCTTTCACGACGAGTTAATTTTGAAATCTCGCTACCCTTTCCCGTGAATCACTCAATATTTTTACCAATTCAAATCCTCACGGTAAACGGTTCTTACATGCACACTTCTCCTTAAGTCTACTTAAGCATGGATGACAAAATTGAGATTAGAACGCCTCACCAAATTCAAATATGCAAGAGAAGTCAAACATCCATATAAACTCGTTCATGTGTGCGATGTTGGCATATATACAAAGTCAAATCAAAATGCATATCAACTTCGAAACAACCCCATATAAACAATGGTTTAGATCATTCTAAGCATCGATAATAATGACCAAATGTCCTAGCCACATAAATAATGAAACGATTGGGGGGGTCCAAGCATACCAATATGCCACATCAAACATGTAAACACAAAAAAAAATGAAAATCTTTTTGGATTTTTATATTTTGACACAAATAAAAGCAAAATCTTTTTGGTTTTTCAAACGTTTTCTCAAAAACAAAATCTTTTTGGATTTTTCAAAAAAATTCTCAAACAAATGAAAACTAAAATACAAAATGATACACATGTCATTATACTAGCAATGAATATATCATGAAGCAAACTAGAATTTGACAAACAAGGCAACATTATCATCCTTTAGATTTAGCATGGGAAGAATCAAGTGCACCTAAACGAGAATCATGAAGTTTAATTCCTAAAGCCATTAAATCCGATTTCCAAACCCAAGTAGGTGTAAAACGATGTATGGGGGTTTGGGGAACTGGGGCAACTTTATTCCTAAACTTCCTAAGAGCTTGTCTAAGGTCGTAACAATAACGCCTAAGATGACCTTTCCTACCACAAAACGTGCAAGTGAAGCAACGGTGGAAATGGCTACCTATTTGTGGAGATTTTCTAATCTTCCTAGTGTTTCTCACACGTGCGGGGGGAATGGGAACAACTCTCTCATTAAAACCTATACCTCCCCTATCTCCCATAATTTGTATGGTGCCTAGGATATTATCTAACTTATCCTATCTAGCATCCAAATCAAACTTGACTCTAGATGAGTCTCTCAACCTCTCCTCCAACTCATGAATCCTAGACTCAAGCAAACGCCAAGACTCCTCAAACTCTAAAATCTCCTTTTTCAAAGACTCCATCAAACCACGGAGATTATCTCTCTCTTTCTCCACAAACTCTAGTTTATCCCTAAATTTCTTTTCTCGTTCCCTAAGATCCTCAATCAAACTATCATTATTTTCTATGGCACGCTCATTCAACTTAGCTTGCAATTTTGCATTTTCCTTTTTCACTTTCACAGTCTCGGCATACAACTCATTAAATGAAACTTGCAACTCTTTCACATCTACCTCCTCCTCGTCACTCTCTTCGCCCTCACTAACATGGGATACACTCAAAACCTCCTCATAAGTGTCATGCACATGAGAATCGTCATCGCTCACATGACATGACATGAACGCAACAAAGTTACGATCAATGGGGGAACTCTCTCCCTCTTTCGGATCACTATCACTAAAGTCGGCACTATAGATAATGGGTTCCTTCCCCTCTTTATTAAGTCTAGTGGGACACTCCTTAACTTTGTGGCCGTACCCCTCACACCCAAAACACTTATCCGACTCATCTCTCTTAGGTTTCTCAAACTTATCGTTAGAGGTGGGATCTAGTTTGTTGGTATTGAATTTTCAAATTTCTTGGCATTTTTCGATTGCTTTTAAAACTTAATAAAAAATTTAAATTTCTTTGCCAATAAAGCAACATCCTCAAAATCAAAATCGAAATCATAATTCGAAACTTTAATTTCCTCCTTTCGGGTTTTCAAAGAAATACCTTTTTCTGTCTTAGGCACTTGCTTGGAGGTAATCATGTCGATTTCATAGGTTTGTAAGTCACCTACAATCTCTTCTAGTTTCATCGACTCAACTTACCCAGGGAGTTTAAAATGGTCACTTTCGCATCAAACCTACTTGGCAACTACCTAAGGATTTTCTTAATGACACGGTTGTCGGGAATTTTCTCACCTAGGTTAAACGACTAGTTGACAATATTGGACAACCTAGCATAAAACTCATCAAAAGTCTCACTCTCTAACATCCTAATGGTCTCAAACTGTGCAGTGAGATTTTGAAGATTCGACGTCCTAACCGTGCTAATGCCCTCGTGAGTGAGTGCCAAAATATCCCAAGCCTCTTTTGATGTTTCACAAGTCATAATTCTATTATATTCTTCCTGTGTGACATGTGAAGCAATAACGTGCAGACCCTTAGAATTATATTGTGCAAGTCTTTGTTCAGTTTCGATCCATGACTCAACAGGCTTTAAACTAGTGACCTCACCTACAATAGTGACAGGGGGCGTCCAACCTTTCTCAACTACTAGCCACACACGCTCATCAATAGATTTTAATGCACATCTCATTCTCATCTTCCAATAAGTGTAATTAGTGCCATCAAAAACAGGAGTTCGAGAAAATTCGTTATATCCAGAATTGATCTTTGAAAATACACGGGATCACAAAACAAATAAAATATGTTTTCTAGCTATGATACCATTTTGAGAAAACCGTTGGGGTGTTACCTTAAATGCGTGTGTTTCAAATCAAACCAATTCTTTACCAAAAATTATCCAACTTTTAAGTTGCACCAAACTAAGTTGTGAAAACCCAATTCTTACTTTAAACTAATTTTATCTTGATTAATCCTAAACATGCATCTAGTTATTAAAGCAAGTAAAGTAAAGTAAAGTAAAGAATACTCATAACGCCATATGTACGAGGAAAAAACCCAACATCGGAAAACAACGTCGGACGATCCAAGCCAGACAATCACTATGAATAATAGTTTTACAAAGACAGATTAGCCTTACTCAATGACTCGATCCCCATGGATTTTGACACTCCTTCTAATCTTCTATCGTTCTTTAATAGTCACATAGAAATTATGTCTTCCATGATACCTATCCACGACACTCGACTCCACGAATGTCTCGGTGTCCACCGATTGGCTTTGATCCGTTTACGATGTCGAACAAGAAGTCCTCTTTTCTTCACTGCAAAACCCTTATGTTCAATGATAGAACAAAATTCTTGGTGCAGCAAGATCACGTAAACATATAAGAATGATAACTCGGATCTTTGCAAACTCTAAGGATGTATTTAAGCTTTTTAAACCTTAGAAAACATGTGCAAACACGTACTGGATGGTAAACTATTTTCTCCAGAAGCAGACTTATGAAAATATGATGAAAATACGCTTTAAATAAGATTTGAACGCTGCCTAGAAAAACGTATCGTTCGAACGACAATGCCACATCGTTCGCGCGACATGCCTATCTCGTTTGAACGAGATTGGTTGTCATTTGAACGAGCTAGCGTGTCAATTTGACTTTTTGACTTTTAGTTCAAAACGTCTCTTTTAAAGGAGATCCAAATAAGTCAAACTCTATTTCGAGTTTATCAGAATAAAACGTAGTGTAAACCATTTAAAACACTTTAAAACATTTTTCTTTATAAAAATACATCCTTATCTTTTATAAAAACAATTCCGAGCACCATTAATTATACGCATTCATACCTGAGTGATCTCGGAATGCAATTAACTTTGAAGACGAATAAACTTGTACAAATTAAACTTCGGCATGATTAATTCTTTTAATCTTTGTCGCAACGTCTTCCATTTTCTTCAATACGTCATAGACCAAGGGGGATCGTGACAAAATAAAAATCTCCCTATGACATATTACAAACACAGTTTTGTTCACGGAATAAAGTCAAAATAATACAGGGACTCAATTGAAAATTTATGTCCTAACAGGGTTTGACTGTTGCTGTGTTGTTTCTCGATTATAAACATATAATATATATTTTCGAGTAGTTGCTATGTTTTTTCCCGATTCCTGTGATGCCCAAAATGGTGTTAGGGTTATAATCTCGAGGGCACGCAAACGATGCGTGTATATCCAACCCTCATTTATAACAAAATGCGACGGGTTTAACTGTGTTTGGGGGGGGGGGGGGGGGGTTCTTTTACTCGCATGAGTTTGCCATTTCACTTTTAACTCTCTTTATAGTACCATTTTTTTAGGATTTTTTTAAGTGCCCATAAGTTCCACCCAAATATTTGTTTTTGGCTCCATCACGTTCTGTAAACAAAATTGTTCCACTAGGTCATATTTGTAAACAAATAGTATATTTACTATATGTATAAATAGAATATATCGTGACAAAAATGTTGTCATACAACCTATCAGGAAATGTCTCATAAAGAGGATTTATTTTTCAAGAATCCTTTTAAGAAATTTCGCGCACCTCACCTCACTAATTGATTAGACCATTCCAGATCGGTATTCATGTCTAGTCCAGTGATTTCACAAGGCATTTTCATCGTGCGAAGCTAAATAATAGTGGAATATAAAAATTTCATTTCAAATTTCAAAATATTTAAACTCACAAATTTCCAATGCTTTAGTTAATTGTGTGCTTATTTATTTTCCACTTATGACACTAAGATGTATCTTATTATATTTCATTATATGTTATTGTGTTACGCGATTTAATATCTTTTGTAAATGGACATAATATATAATAATTGACGTGCCTTAGTATTATGGACAACTATAGAACGGTCGGGTAATAGGTGTCCGGGTTTTCTTATTTGGATTGTTCTCTCGGTATTGAGTTCTACCGATTGAAAATTACATTCTTATAATGCCAAGTTGCATGTAACTAACTGTTAATTAAATTTTTATTTATATAGGTAGTGATAACTTATATATTAATTTAATGAGATAATTAATTCACTACAAGAAGTTTCACCATTAGCAAAAATATTTAGCTACACTAGTTGTTTTTGTTATCAAATATGCCCTTTTGGTGACAAAATCTTGTTTAACTTGCCAAAATATGACTCTACATTGTACTTTTGGCAACATAAAATAAAACTTGTTGTCACGGGTTAAAATTTTAAATGGGAAGCTATCAAAGTAAAAGGTGGGAAAATATTTAGCTTTTGGCTTCAAAGTTGGATGTTGCCAAACATCATTTAGCTTTTGGTAACATAAGGATTTGTTGAGAAAATAGATAACTTTTGGGAACAAATCAAATTATGATTCCAAAAGTATTTATATATTTTTTTTAAATGTATGAGACCAAAGTATATCCGTTTATACAAAACAAAAAATCAATTATGTTCCTCCCCCCCCCCCCCCCCATCTGTGAAGCTGTAACACCTCTCTCATCTTCTCCTTCTCTAACGCTCACTCTCATCTTTTCGTAATCTCATCTACTTGTGAAGCTTGGTGTATCACTACTTGTGAAGGTTCTCTCTCATCTACTTATGAAGCTTCATTCTCATCTACTTGCGAAGCTTGGTGGACACCAGCCAAGGGTATGTACCATTTTCCAAAGGCGACTTAATTGGAATGTGTGTGTGTGTTTGTGCGTAGTGTAGTGTAGTGTAATTTTAAAACACTTTTGTGCCTGAAGGTCCAAATCTTCGAATTGAATGCAGAAATTTTTTGTCCTTAGCGACAACATTTTTCAACTGCGTGTTAATTTACGAATTTATTCATTTATAATCCTTAAGTTTTGTATACTTTGTTACTTTCAATTTGTATCAGTACTTCATGTTTTTTACCTAGGGTTTGTGTTCGCGTTTCATTTAGGTAGGTTTGATCGATTGTTTTGTTTATGTTAAAATGACTAGTACTGGTTATCTTTGTTCATCTTGAAGACCTCAACTTTCATTGTAAGTATAGAAATTTTTTTGTTTATTTATGTTTATTATTTTCATTGTTTTATGATGCTTAAATTGTAGTTACAGAATTAATTATTAATCACCATAAGAGGATCTAGAAATGAAGATTGGCGAGTGGAATTCTATCATTATATGATAGTTGTTTTAGAAACATTATATTAGCAAAACATAATTTTGGAATAGTGATTGTTGTTGGGGTTTGGGAAAAGGGCACATATGAATTTGTTTGTTAATCTCAGCCTATTCTAAATCATTCAATTAGAAAATGAACCGAGCTTGTTTTGGACAATTCTTGACTCAAGGATTGTGTAAGGTAGTTAATCTTTTATAATTGATATGTTGAAATATTATAATTATGTCTGAAGGTGGGGCGATTCGTTGATATCCCATAAGAATGAAGTTTTAAATGTCGCACCAGTCTTATGCCATTTGAAAATTAAATAACAACCACCGTTTCAAATTTTACAACTTAAGACTTGCACATGTAATGTATCTTCACATGAGGAGAATACTGCTACTTAAAGATTAGAGTTTAACTTTGTCATTTTGTCAGGAGTCTGTCAGGTGTAGTTGATATTAAGCGAATTTAAAAAAGAAATGAGTAGAAAATAAGTCGACCCAATTTTTAAGAGAGTTGCTCTTAAGCTTCTAAACTAGTTGACCCTAGCTTAAAGAAATTGGGTTAAGATCTTCATGAGTTTAAAACAATCCTAGAAGATGTTGAGATCTTGTTTCCAATTGAGACACTTTATATATATATATATATGTGTGTGTGTGTGTGAGAGAGAGAGAGAGAGTGTGTGCACGTGCGTGTGTGTCTATATATGGGGTTTGTGGGTCTATTAGCTCTTATTAAGAATCATTAGTTGCCCATCTCGATCATTTTAGTCTTCACTTGTTAGTCGTGTTCATATATATGCAACCAATCACAACCAAAGGTAAGTCCAACCCACCATTAATAATTATAGGAGTTATAAGAGGCATAAGTGCTATAGATATTCAGTTCTGGGACTAATGACTAAAGAAAAAGTATAACGGGATCAATTCCCATTTAACCTACACATGGAAGACTTTGCAAAATCTCTCTCTCTCTCTCTCTCTCTCTCTCTCTCTCTCTATATATATATATATATATATATATATATATATATATATATATATATATATATATATATATATATATATATATATATGTGTGTGTGTGTGTGTGTGTGTGTGTGTGTGTGTGTGTGTGTGTGTTAATCTAAAATTTGGATTTAAATCAAGATTTAGCTTTGATTATTATAAATTATGGTACAAAAACTTGTCAAAGAATGTTTAGAGATCTATGAGTAAATTTTCAAATTAACGCTTTTTTATAACTATATAAAAGATAGTTATGGTACTTCTATATCATTACTTTGTTTAATTCTATGTAATTGTACTTATTTCAATAGTTTTATTGGCAACATTGAGAAAATGAAGAATTTGGTATGTCTTAACATAATAGAGTTGTTAATATCGATTCTCAAATGCAATAGAACTTCTAAAGTAAAGCGATTGGTAAATGACTGAATCACTAAATTATTCAATTTTTATAGTAATTTTGATACTTTATTTAATTAATGTTTAATGTATGTTAGGAAAATATTTAATTCTAGATCTTTGATAGTTGTCCTAACAAGATCAAACTTCATATATTTACTTTTCATTTTTGTGCCCCATGGTTATCCAACTGAATCCCCAAAAAGAGATGCTTGGTTTGTTGGTCAGGCTATGAGTTCTAGAGATGTGGTTATTTGGATCAGGATACAAGTTCTACGAGTTCCTTTGCTAATTTCACCCTAAACCTAGGTAACCTCGTTCATATGTTATCTTTGCGTCCTCTACTTAGATACGTTCTCTCTCTATCTCTCTCCACAAATACACACATACTGACTATATAACATTGTTAGGGTTGCTTGTTAAGTTCGCTTTATAATATATGATTTTTAAAACTATTGATGATTGGATTCGATGAAATGGTCATATCGGTGTTACTTGTTTATTACCATTCTTATTCTTATGAGTTCGATTTGTGTTTCAGAAATCGTGATTTTTTTTCATTGTGGTAGCATTTTTTTTCTTCATGTCTATCTGATTGGTTGGATGCCTATGTAAATTGATTAGAAGATATGTACATTGATTTTTAATTATATTTTTAATAATATTTTTGCAAGGGGTTGGTTATGGTCTAAGAATTTTAAAGTAGAGTATAAATAATATAATATGAGTGGTTGTTTTAAGATTTATCTTTTTGAAAACACTTGTATAAAGATATTCATGTTTTTATATTAGTTTTTGTGAAAACACTAATATTAATTCATAGTTATATTAATGAATAGTTTTTGTTATTAGTTCATGCCCAACATTATTATTCACTTCAATAGAGATATTCATGTTTAAGTTTTACTATTAGTTTTTATATTTTCTTGATTAGCATGCTTACAAATTGTAATAGTCATAATAGGTTAGGCATACTACGTGAAAAGTGTGGATTTTATAAAATGTCCAACAAATGAGGTTTGAAATTCAAATATTCATTGATAGTTTAGGATTTATGTTTATACTACACATTTGTTTTAGAGAATTTTAGAATAAAATATTAAACTACTAAATTACGAAAAATCATAATGTTATGACAAGAAATTGTTAATATCCTAAAATTTCATTAATTAGTCCAATCTTCTAATCTATCTTTCTTAGAAACGATAATAATTGTTTAGAATTCAAGTTTGGAGACCCACCTTTGAAGTGGGTCACCATAACTCTCAATCTTGATTGGTTGACACAATGAATAATAATTAAGTTGGTGACGTAGACTCCACTTTTTTAATGTTTAGACCAATCACGACTCAAGGTCGCGGTGACCCACTTTTCTAATTAAGTTGTTACAATGTGCACATCACTGGAACATTTGTATATTGCGGTTATCATGAACTTTGGATAATGGTATTGTTAAAGAGCATTAGTGGTTTTCATGAAACATTTGTATCCATTGAAGAGGGGAATAAGATTGTTGAAGAGAGATATTGGTATTGATTTATAGTTTTTAATCAGATTCTATTGAAATTTGCCTATTTAGCCTTTTTTATTACTAAGAACAAAAATTTGTGAAATAAAGGATCAAGATAGGGTAACGAACAATGTATATGAATCCAAAACACAAAACTCAAGTGCCTCACTAAAAGACTGCTATTCGAACAAAATATATCATCAATAACCTAATGGGAGAGCACCATGAAAATCTACATCAGTTGGCATGAGTTGCACAATTGAAAAAATAATAATAACCTCAACAATATGTACAGTAAGTTAATCATAGTCTGAGAGTGAAAAAAACTATGGTCCGTAATTCAAAAGAAGCAATTAAAGACAATGATTGAGAATGAAGCAAATGAAATGTAATTAGACTTTATCGTAGAACATACCCTGGGCCTCTTTTTCAGCCCTGTGTTGTCTTCAGTTTTTCCCTGCTTTTCTACATCAGATGATTCTTTCAAATCCTTGTTCAATATCTTTAGCTCTTCATTAGGCACCAAAACTGATATGTAATTAAGAAAAAAGTATTAAGACTAGCGTGAATTCAAGTGGGTGACTTCATGTACATAAATAAGGATTCCAAATGCAAATAAATATTATAATTCTCACAACCTTTTAATGTTGGAAGACGATTATAACCTTTCATTCAACCTTTTCATCAAAATCAAAGAGTGAGAATAATATATATTTTTTCAAATTCCTCAAGATATAGGAACCCTATCGTCGATTGACGAAGCTATCAACTCACAAAATAACACATGAAACTGAGTGATGTGTTGAAAAAAATACACAAAACAACTTATAAATATATGGCTAATACTGAAACTAAGAAATCAGAAACGTGCCAAGTGTAAATGAAAAACACTTGATATGGCAAATACTAAGGAGAGGGGGAGAAGGATACTGAGGTAGCCTGTGGCACCTTTGTCTCACAATGGTGCTAGTGTTATAACCTCGAGGGCAGGAAAACGATGCGTATTTATCCGACCCTCATTTATAACGAAATGTGATGGGTTTAACTCCGTTTGCAATTGCAATTTTACTGTGCTTTCGGGGGGCTTTTACTCGCGTGAGTTTGCCATTTGTGATACCCCGCCTAATAAAATACCAGGTGATCAATCCTATACCAAATTAAAACAGGAGTCTCATATGGTTCATTCTTAGCATCACTGTCGAAAACCAACTTAATTACTAATAACCTATTAGGTTGGCGTCAATTTTATTTTTTTTAACTAATCTTTTTAACCAAACCATTCAAATAAATCAATCATAACAGTTTATATGCAACAACTAAATTGAAATAAAATAACCAAACACTCAGTACAGTTTAATACAACCAAATCGAATGTCGCACTAAAAGGCGGTAAAAGAATAAATGAATACAATTAGGCAAATGTTTCTGCAATACCTCCTATCGAGATATCAATGATAGAAGCATCTACAATAAACCTGCTTGCATCCATAGCTGCTGCAGCAAATGTCTGACTCGAAAGAATCATCATCCAGGCATCCCTATGTCTAGACACCTAATATATATAGATATAGCAAGAGAGGAAAATAGAGAACCGGTCAGAGCCCAAGTTTGAAAATATTTTAGCAAGTGCTTAACATACCTTAATATTTAAAATATATTACTCACCATATTTAAACTGGTGTCGCACTCACATGAGATACCCTTCACCTCTCATCTATAGTTCATGCCTAACGTTCTATACTTAGTCTATTGTAGCTACAACTACCCAAGCTGTTTAGACTATAGTACACGTCTGAACTTATCTACACGTCTAAGTTCCCGTACGACCCATACAGTACTAAGTTTCATTAACACCTCTCATAATGTTAATAAATTTCAAAGTAACATTTCACATTGTTAGTTTCTTATTTGAAAGTTAAGTCTGACCACTTAATCTTATCCATTAGATTCTCACTATCTAATATTATGTTTTGCCCATTAAGCTTTCTCCGCTTAAGTTAATAGTTAGATGTATTCACATCATATAATTATCTACTACTTCGTCCTAGTAGACTATTCATATAGTATATATTTCACACAAAATATAGGCTATAAGGATAATTGGCCCGGTCTAATCGTCGACTCCAATTATCCCAAATTATTTGCCTTTTTGATGTATGAACATCATATAATCATCTACCATTCTACCCAAGTAGATTATTTATATAGTGTGCATTTCACACACAATAATTATCTATTACTTCATCTTAGTAGATTATTCGTATAGTATATATTTCACACACAATATAGACTATAAGGATAATTGACCCGGTCTAATCGATGACTCCATTTATCCCAAATTATTTGCCTTTTTTATGTATGAACATCATATAATCATCTACCATTCAACCCAAGTAGATAATTTATATAGTATGTATTCCACACACAATAATTATCTACTACTTCATCTTAGTAGATTATTCATATAGTATATATTTCACACACAATATAGACTATAAGGATAATTGGCCCGGTCTAATCATCGATTCCAATTATCCCAAATTATATATCTTTTAGATGTATGAACATCTTATAATCATCTATCATTCTACCCAAGTAGATTATTTATATAGTATATACTTCACACACAATATATACTATAAGGAGTATTGGCCCGGTCTAATCATCGACTCCAATTCCCCCATCATTTACATTGGCCCGGTCTAATCCTCTACTCCAAATGTAAATGAAATAATAGAATACTGGCTCAGTCTAATCCTTGACTCCAATATTATATAGGCACTGTAGGTATTCACCCAACCTAAGTACAAAATTTATAGGTATTCACACAACTAAATTATTCATAAGTGTACGTAATATATTTCCCTCTAATATTCACCGCACTTGTTTGCTTTATGAATTTATTTCACTTTCGTATTTATTCAAGTATTCCCTATACTCTTTATTAGCTTGGGCTCATAGTTCGATCACCAATTTTTATTTAGTATACTATAGGTATTCACACAACCTATATATTACTATGCATCAATAGGTGTTCACTCAACCCGATAATACGCATTAGTACGTAGTATATATCTCTTACATATTTGTCGTACTATTTGTCTTATGATTTATCGCACTATCGTATATATAGGAGTGTTCACACAACTCTAAGGGTCCTAGTTACCCCTTCTTATATCAACTCAGTAGTTACCCTTGTTAACCTACTGACCCAACAAATTTAAGCTCGCTCACGCTTTTTCCGTAATTATATTCTTATCATCTTGAATTAGAATACGTCACAATCAAGCCTATGAATTTCCACTTTAATTCTCTCACAAAATTAAAGCACAACACTCAATCATAGGCCTACTGCCATCATTATTTCATCAAGGTCCCAAACACTTTCCTGATAAAAAATTTAGCCATTTGAGGCTTAAAAAGAAAAATCTCATATTTTCTGGCACCCGAAACGAATCATAAATTTTTCTGGCAGCTTAAATTCCTTGTACTAAAACAACTATAACTCACTCTATATAAATTCAATTGACCTCATTAAAATCTAATTAGAAAGATAACTTCAATATGTTTCTGCTCATCCATAAATGAGCATCTAATTCAAATCATACAGAAAATGGCATGCATTTGAATTCTCTCAAATATTTCCGTAACTAAGTTGTTCTGCCAGCTTAAACACCTTGCACTAAAACAATTATAACTCACTCGACATAAATCCAATTGACCTAATTAAAATATCATTAGAAATATAACTTCAATACCTTTCTGTTCATCCATAAACGAGCATCAAATTCAAATCATACAGAAAATGGCATGCATTTGAATTCTCTCAAAAAATTTCTTAACTCAGCTGTTCTGGCAGCTTAAACACCTTGCACTAAAACAGCTATAACTCACTCTACATAAGTTTAATTGACCTCATTAAAATATCATTAGAAAGATAACTTCAATACCTTTCTTTTCATCCATAAATTAGCATCTAATTCAAACCATACAGAAAATGGCATGCATTTGAATTCTCTCAAAAAAATTCGAAACTCAGTTGTTTTGGCAGCTTAAACACATTGCACTAAAATAGTTATAACTCACTCTACATAAGTCCAATTGAGCTCATTCAAAGCTCAGTAGAAAGACAACTTCAATACCTTTATTTTCATCCATAAATGAGCATCTAACTCAAATCATACAGAAAATGGCATGCATTTTAATATTCTATAAAATTTTCGATTTGATTGAGCTAACGATTTCAATCTCGAAACTGCTTCCTTAGAAAAATCATAAATGATTCAAAAAAATCAGAAAAATATGCGGTCGGCGTCCACACGACCGTATCGAAAAGATCTAGAACTTTCATGTTTTGACCAAGAGCTAAATCAATTCGCTTTCTGGCCGAATCAATTCATAAATGACGTTGTGTCACTATTCAACATCTTCTTCAATCCTTATTTTTCCCAACACTCATCCAACCCCATTTCCACGGATCTTAAGATCACCCAACAATAATATAAACATCTACACACTACAAATTATCCACCATAACAATTTATTTGCAGATTTAACTAATTAAACCCAAAAAATTAACCATTTTCTTAATTAAACCCTAACTTTCATTTCTTCCAATTTCTCACCATAATTTACACCATTAACATGGATTTAAGCTTAGAACTCATCTACTATCATCATCACAATAAATCCTTATAAAAACTTCTCCCAAAAACCATTTAAAAAATTCTCGAACCCAAAAATCATATAGTTTTACACACCAACTACAATATGAGAAATAAGCACACTAAATCATTTAAAGCAAGTTAAATAATTGCCTCGTTGGATAAATTCGATGATCTCATGCCGGAATCCGTCGGAGCTTTGGCCAGAACCTCCTATTCTTCTCCCCTTTCTTCTTTCCTTCTCTTCTTTCTTGTTTCTTTCTCTTTTATCTATTTTCTTTCTCTCTCCCGTGCCCTTATAAGAGAAAAATAAGGTTTATCCCTTATTAAATCCAAAATTGACTCATATACAATAATGTGAGTCCATACTAATCCAAAAAGTCCCCAGAACCCAAACATTACCCCCCCTCCCCCGGGTACTTCATTTTGACTATTTCGGCCCATTCGGGATCAACAGTGCACTCGAAATTATCTTTCGAGTCACTTAAAATATACTTCTCATTTCTCACCTCAAAATGGTTTACACGCAACTCCCAGTGAGATAAAATAAAATACGTACATGTCACTCGTTATGCCGTATGTCAAAATCCACCATTATTTACTATTCATGCACATAGTAAACCTCGTAACATAATAATAATCAGTCTTTATCTCTCGATTAATATTTAATAACCACTTTTATTATTTAATCACATTAAATTACATCACACATATAATTTAACTAAAACATATTTATCCAATTAATTTTTCGAATTAATTAAATCATAAATACGTAGAAATATGGGGTATTACACCATTTCACTTTTATTCTCTTTAGAATGCCACATTTGTTTTTAGGCCTCTTTGAGAGGAGGTATTTGACTTGACAAATGTCATATTCCAACCCCAATTCCATCTTTTTCCATGTTTGATACTATTAATTTGGCTAGGAATTAAAATTCGGATTTGGGATCACGTAAACTTGTTTGCCTCAAATATGAGGAAACCATTCCCCACCCACACCACCCACACACACACGCGCACACACCAAAAAAAATGAATGGATGGTAATTGAAAATCGGCTATTCGAAAAATCCCACCTTGGAAGAATACTTGTTCTCGACTTACTGGGAAAAACCGAATCGATTTAGCCTCCCTACCGAATACGTTCGGTACACATCCTTGCAAATCTTTTCATTATGATCGTGTGGGAGCCGACCTCGTATTAATTATGATTTTTCTACGAAAGGGTGTGCAATACCATTTTTATCCAAGTGAGGGATAGAGACTTATTCCAAGATATTAATGATATTGTTAAGAACTTATATACGTAGTTAAACCGGGATGGGTTCGTGGTATGGCGATAACCTAAAGTACAAGTTAACTATATGAACAAGACGATTTACATGGAATTCTTGAATAAAGCTATACGAAATATAAAAAAATATTAAATGGCAGGGACGTGCCTAGATGATTGGGGAATATTGGAAGTTGCACATAGGTGATGAGACCCTAGAAGATACGATGATAATTTTACAATTTAGACAAGGTAAGTTTAAATAAATGAATTTCTTAATAAAGAAACGTTGAATGCTCGAGAATATAATTAATAGTTAACTTCCTCAAATTATTATGATATAAATATATTAAGTAAAAATGCGCCCTAAGGCTAGTGGGCTAAGTTTAAATGGTTAGTATCGGTTATGATAGCAGTTAGGGTGAAACTACTTATTCATATTAGTGGATTCCTTATATATGTACATATAACCTTTATTCACTTAGTTGAGTCCTTATATATGTACATATAAGCTTGTACCTAAGAGAACAAAATATGGAAAGTAATACTTAAATTGAAAGAAGTAGTATGGGATAACTACACACGTGTATACGGTGAAGTAAATAATCAAGTAAATGAATAAGTGAGTCTAGAAGGCATTATATGGGACTTAATAATTAATTGGGGAGTAGTCGTAGGATAGTGAGTTATGTAATAACTTACTAAAACGTTATGATTAAGCCAAAAAGGCTAAATTTATATGGATGAATATTTCTGGGGTAAAAGTAGTTATAGAGTAACTGCTTATACATATTGAATGACACTATGTATTATATTATCTTTTGTGGACATACCTAGGTTCGTGGATCATCCTATTGGTTGTGGTTGCGCGCGTGTTTGGGATCAGGTCACACATCGGCACAAGTGGTCTAGGTGTAATATATTTACCGAGGTGAAGGAAGTGATGGGAGAGATCAAACATGGTCATCTTCTACCAAATGAAAGAAAATCCACCACAACTCAAGATGTTTCCTCTACAACCCGATTTGTTCTTTGTTTTTTTTCCTTCCATTTTTCCTTCTTCTTTCTTCATCAATAGACTCTTTAGAATATAGCGTTTGTGGTAAATATTAGCGTTCAAGGAAAATAGTATTTATGCCTCGCTTTTTTTCTTTTTCTTCTTCTTGATCAGTAGTAATATCGTTTTTTTCTGCTTTGTTTTCCATTTTTTTTTCATTTTTCTTCCTCTTGTCCAATTCCTTTTTATATTTTATCATTTTTTTTCTTTTGCTCTGTATATTCCGGTGGTCCAAAATAATGGATTCCATTTTTTTTTTCATTTTTCTTCTTGTTCAGTACCTTTTTTATTTATTTTTATTTTTTCCCTTATATTTGGATGATCCAAAATAGTTGATTTTTTCCATTTTTCTTCTTGTTCAATACCTTTTTCTATTTTTTTTCATTTTCCCCTGTATATTTGGATGATCCAAAATAGTTTATTCCATTTTTTTCATTTTTCTTGTTGTTCGGTACTTTTTTTTTTTTTTTTTTTGCCCTGGATATTTGGATGATCCAAAATAGTTTTGTTAATCAAGAAACCCTAGTTATAAAGATAAAAGTTTGTTTTTATAAAACGTGATTATAATTTAATTTCGTAAATTTCTTGTGCAAATAACAAGTTTGTTCAGAAATTTCTTGTGCAAATTGCCACATAACATAATAAAAATTCAAAAGCACTCCATTTTACTTGAGATTTTATGTGGGAGCCCAATATCCATCACATTCCAAAGGTTAAACCTATGGCAATAAAATCCCAACAAAAGAAAACTACAAGTATACGAGATGGTTTTAAAATGAACCAACACAAACAATAAAATCACCCGCCCATATAAGCTTGACCACGCATATTTCATGTGCTGTGCACAATGATCTAGTACTTCTGAAAGTAATCCCCTTGTTACTTTCATATACGACCCTATTATTTAGGGTCTCCAACTCTCTGTATGATCATATTCACTCAAATCACTCAATAAGTGTGAGACAAAATAAGTGATGGGAGAAATATTCAGTGAGCTTATATTTAATATAGAATATCTATATCCATAACAGTGACAGCTGTTCAGTTTATCTGATAAATACGAAAACCTCCTATTGGTTCATCTGATTGAGAAAATCAGACTCGAAAGAATAAAGACCTAACTCTTTCGTTAAATCAGTCTTTTTTTCTCTCTCAATCTCACACCTAGCCCTTGCTATCTTTTTCATCCTTGAGTTAGTTTTCCAAGTTGCATTCTTCATCAGATGAAATCTCATCATCAGCTTCATCAGATGAAATCCCATCATCAGATGAAATCCCATCATCAGCTTCATCAGATGAAACTCCATTAGCTGCATAATTAACAGAACATTAGAGGATGACGAATCAAGTATGCAAGTAAACATGTAAACACAAGTCATTAACTTACACTCACGAGAAGGCCATTTGAGAAGGCTCCAATCAAATTCCCGGTCGTCTTCTTCATCTGCGGAGTCTAAAATGGACTCATAACTGGCCTTCAATGAGCAACAATTACAATGATCTGAAACACATATCGTTAGGATAATTAACTTTGTATGACTTTCAGGAATGTATATTGATAAAGGAACCATACAGAATAATAATAATAATAATAATAATCGTACTAAATGAATTCCAATTGCACCACATGTATTACCATCATGTTGAGCTACTAGTTCCTCTGCCCATAATATATCTTCCTCGTCTATTGTTAGTTCAGCTTTAACCGAAAAATGGTCAT
The DNA here is from genome assembly GCA_949130495.1 of Sambucus nigra. NCBI lineage: Eukaryota > Viridiplantae > Streptophyta > Magnoliopsida > Dipsacales > Adoxaceae > Sambucus > Sambucus nigra. The sequence continues at coordinate 825,181,758 of OX422208.1, read as the reverse complement.
ACTCAAAAAGGCTTCCCTGTTGATCACAGCCAAAGAGTGAGAATGTTTTCTAAGCAAGCAAACCAAAAGGAGTTTGTATTGTTTTATTGCATTAAACTGTACCTCGTGTTCACAAAATCAATACTCGTGTATGCACACTCCGTCCCATATTAAGACTCAATATAATCTCTTTGTATAGATTAAGGATACAATAAATCAACGACTAAGATTAGCACTTGCTTACTATCATGGATTAAAGTTTGTTGATATGTCCAAAAAATGAAAGTGGACTCTTAATTGAGACAGGAACAAAAAGAAATTGTGGACTATTAGTTTATGATGGAGGATATAATATCTTTAACTATATAGGCCAGAACACTTCAGAAACACACAGAACTCTACTTAAAGGCATTTTGACAGGCTGGGAAATTATATTCTACTTGAAAAAAGCATTTGAAACCTACTACAACTTGCAAATAGACTGTAATCCCGATTGTAAATTGGAAACCACTTAGAAAATAAAAAATTACGGTATATTAGAAGAATTTTGCCCAGCGCACTAGACTGGCTCCATGTTTTCATTCTGCATTGTACTACGTGTAAGTCCATGTACCTATCTCACCGACCAGAGTATACGACTGAACGGAAAAATCAAACGGGCCTAAACGTAATTTGCATCTATTTCAAGTTTCAGTTCATCAATGGCTGAGGGCGAAAAATGTATCCTCCACATATTAGAAACGACATTCAACGAGTGAACAAAATTAGTGAAGATGAAATATGTGAAATGTGATCAGGCATTTTATCTTATAAGACATACATACCCTGGACCTCTCCTTCAGCCCCATGTTCTCTCCAGTTTTGTCCTGCTGTTCTGCATCAGATAATCCTTTCAAGTGCCTCTTCTTGAATTTGTTCATCTCCTCATCATTAGACAGCCCATCTGATGATTTAATTAAAAAAAAGGAAGATGGAATCATAATTGGTATATCCAATAAAAGTAAGGACTCTTTAACGAGCACAACTATTACAAAAATCATTAGCTTTCAGTGACTCGTCAGCTGCCAGACCTCCACCATCTTCCATGTCATCCTGTTCATCACAATCAGCGAGTGAGATTATATATATTTTCCGTTGATTGAGTGTATCCTTAATCTCAACAAAAAGAATATATATGGACTCTTTATTTGGAACGGATGGGGTCGCTTGGAAATTGGTTTCCATAAATACCAATATTTTATATTAACCCAACAAGTAGATACAAAGTTTGTGGTGTTCATTTATTGGTTTCGAAATCAGCTATTGGTTTCGAAATCAGCAAGTATATATTCTATCCACTCTCTCTTCCGCGCGTTACCATTAGTATCTTGCTCTCCTTTATTTTCCCTTACATATATAATTACAAATTATGCGTAGAGAGAAATTTTAACCATTTATTTTACAATAGCCTCGAATCTAAATAAGGTGACACGCCAATGGCACAAAAAGAAATAATACAACTAAAGCATAAACTCGAGCTAACATCCAAATGTAAAGAGATTACAACAAGAAAGATGAAAAACCCAAAGAGAGCACCCAAAAAATATTCCAAAAGAATATTAGTCACAATAACTACTAGCTAAAGTAGGAAAAAACAATTAAAGCACAAATAACAAATATTACAATTGAGCCATTGTATTCTCCACTCACATTAGGGGTGTGCATCGGTTCGAAACCGATCTATTTGAAGGGATCCACATCCAATCCAATGGAAGTCGATTTCAAGTTTTGAATCCAATCCAATCCGAACTAAAGTGAGGATCCAATCTGATCCAATCCAATTAAGATTGGATTGGATTGAATTTTCAATCGATTTTGATTCCTCTAATTTAGGTGTTATATGCTAAAAATAGATGCATGACGTTGACCAATATTGTGAGGACACATATCTCCGCACAACTCGCAACTAGAGTGGTCGGCAGAACATACCCTTTTCGTCGGCAATTTAGCCGACCACAATTAAAAAGCATACCACCAATAAAATAACCAGCATAAGTGGGATTATCTTCAGTCGCATCCATAAATGAACGTGGGTACCTCAACAGATAATTGTAATGTCAGAGGCACTCACTCCACCTATTTTTCTCATGATTACTATATATAGCTTATCATCTCCTATTGTTGGGGACACATGAGAATAGCGACATGCACACTACCCTAGAAAACCTTCAAAATCTTTGTACTCTTTATTTGGTACTTAGTGATTTCTACCTCCATGGATGGAAGCACTTTATTGGGTTGAACCATATTAAACCTTGTCTCAATTATTTTTGTTATTCTCTCATCTCTGATTGTTTATCATTGGTATTATTTAGCTAAGACCAATTGATAATTTCATTACAAACTACATGCGGGAACGACTAGACAAGCCATCTATCATTTTTCATATTAAGATTTGTTTTAGATTATTCATCTGCGCTTATGTCATTACCATCATTAGTGACACAATGTCTGAATCTTCATATGATGAGGTCAATTTTCCCAATTCTGGCGACTCCTTTGAGGAGGCAATGAGAGTTCCCGGTGAGGGGTAGGTCGAGGGTGAAGTTGTAAAACCATCCACCCATCCCCAGGCTTCATCTTCCTCTCTTCGTGCAGAGGACCCTGAGCCTGTGATCCATGATGTTTCTGATGACGAGGTTGAGCCTGGGGTGCAGGAAACCGTCAAACAACTAAGCTCAAACACTTCAAGCCAGTTAAGGTCGACCAATGGCAAGTCCAACCATGCAGGATGGGTGAGGACATGCTCATAAACAATGAGAAATGACCTTTGAGCAATCCAACTGGGATACACATTAGGCCGCGCATTGAGGACGAGAGACCTAAGTATTCTAGATCAACTAAGGATAGGATTTATCGCCCAGGAGCTACCTCATCTCTCCGGACTAATGATCATATAATGATCGATCATTCACTAAAGGTCGAACATCCTAGAAAGATGTTGATCGCCTGGGACCCCAAAGAGATGGAGGTCGTCATCACAAAGGACCCATATTCGACGAACGCCAACAAAGATTTATCCGATCACAAACTAGTGTACGTGACTCAGTGCATGCCAAGCGGACTTCTCAGGAAGAAAGCTCGGCACAAAGCACTAGCAAAAAGCACGGGCCAAATAGCAAAAACTACTGCGACCATAAATGATCCAAACAACCGACTATGGGAAGGGTCAGTCCAATAATTGGAGGATCGCTAGAGGGAAATAACTATATCGAAAACCCTTCGCATCGGAGTCATGTGAAAGGGTCTCCTTTTGTTCCTTCGATTCTGGATTGCCCAACACCTGCCAATTCAAAGATCTTGTGCTAACTCTCAAATATGATGGCAAACCAGATCCAATTTTGCACGTGGAACAATATCAAGCTGTAACAGATATTTATTTAGTCTTCGATGAAATGCTTGCTCAACATTTTCCACTACTATTACTGAATCAGCTCAAATCCAGTATAACAATTTACCATGAGGACAAATCTCTAGCTTCCAACTTCTTTGGAGCCAAGCAAATCAATAGGGTAGCTCATCTGCTGAGCGTGTGCCAAAGAGTGGGGGAGACCACTCGCAAGTATATCGCCAGATTCAATAATGAAATTAAAAGTTATCGACCACGAGAAAAAGATGGCAATCATATCTTTAATGAGGAGCCCAATTCTCGAGAATCTATACTATGCTTTAGCCAATGAACCGCCCAAAACTATGACTGAGTTACTAGCCAAGGCTAGCAGAATTATAAACGTCGGGGAGGCTGGGAGCTAGGCAAACATTCACCTCCAAGGCTGACGTCCAAAGAGCTCGGAGAAGAAAGAGCACAAGAATAAAATTATGAAATACCTAAGAGGTATGATGAATACATTCCATCCCGTAGGCGTTCACCACATTTTAGAGGAAATTCGTGGGAATAGAGATCTAAAATGGCCAGGAAATCTAAAATCCCCTCTAAAATCTTATAATTGCATAGCTCTAGAGAATGAGACTCAAAAACTAATTCCAAAGAGGAAATTATCCAATTTTGTGGACAAAGAAGGCCGAACTTACGATCAAAGTCCCAAGAGATGATCAGCAACCCCTTGCAAGACAGAAGATGATAAGAAACGTGGTCAGGATGATGACTTTTCAATATGATCTGAATTTGACGAAGATACCCAAAAGACAAGTGCGAGAGGTAAACCTCATCTTTTTTTGTTGTTGTTGTAATTTCAATGCAGAAGGAGATGAGATCACAGAAAGAAAAGCTTACCTCAATGAAGTGATGGCTTGCTTCTACATTCAGCAGATCAACTTGACTTAGTGACGTAAATACCCTACCAAGAAAGGTAAACAAAGTAAATCTAATTCCCCTGGTCGTCACTATATTGGTCCATAAAAGAAGTGACTAGAGTATTGGTCGACGATGGAAGCTCAACCAACGTCATATTCTAAAACTATTTCAAAAGTTTGGGACTGCGGGATAGTAAGCTGGAACCTTAGCACATACCGCTCATTGATTTGTGGATAAAAAGTGTGTACCATTGGAAATCGTCAATCTAAATATGGTTACTGGCGCCTGGCTGACCTGCCGCACAAAGAAAATCCATCTTTTTGTCCTAGACAAGAATATCCAATCGGCGTACAACATTATCCTTAACAAAGTTGGATTGAAGAAGTTTGAAGCAGTACCCTCCACTGTGCATCAATGTTTGAAATTCCCAACTCATGATGAGGTCAGCGTGGTCAAAGAGTACCAAGTTGAGGAACAAAAGAAGTTGACCACTACTTATAGATGATAGATCCGAGTGAAGAAACCGAGTTGGTCAAAAGATAAGTTGTTGAGGCAGTAGAATTAATTATCCTGGACGACGAGCATCCAAAGAAGATGACACAAATTGGCACATCAGTAGTCATTAGTCGAGGAGCTAATAGAGTTCCTCGGACGGTGAAAGACCGTGTTCGCCAAGACCGTAAGGATATACCTGGGATTGACCCGAAATTTGTGTGCCATGAACTCAGCATAATGAACGATGCTAAGCCAATTAAACAAAAAAGACGTGTCTTCAACCCAGAGAAGAATATGGTCATACAAGAAGAGGTACAAAAGCTACATAAAGCTAATTACACTTGAGATGTTATGTACCCAGAAATGTAATAATAGTGAAAAAGAAGAATGATAAATGGCGGTTGTGTGTCGACTTAATGGAGTTGAACAAAGCATGCCCAAAAAAATACTATCATTTACCCAGGATTTGATCAGTTGGTCGATGTTACTCGACGCTACTGCCGAAAAAGTTCTTAATTTCATGGATACCTACTCAGGATACAACCAAATCAACATGAAATTTGAAGATAAGAAGAATACTACATTGATAACCAGCTGAGGTACTTACTGCTACAATGTTATGCCTTTGGGGCTTAAAAATGTTGGAGCAACATATTAAAACTTGGTGAATAAAGTTTTCAAAGAAAATATTGGAAAATATGGAAGTATACGTTGACGATGGATAGCAGTGCATGCCAAGGAGGTGAGCCGGAGTACCACCACCAGCGCCTACCAAGGAGGTGAGGCAACAATATAAGCATTTGATAATTGATGAAAGGAAATGCCTTAATTTGGGCAAGACTGTCCAAGAGTACCTAAAGGAGGATGCATGTGGTGGCGCCGCCCACTACGGCAACTGCTGGGAAGGAGTTGAAGTCACGGTCACCTCATATCGGTCAAGAGGCAACCAAGCTTCCAACGGAGGCAGCTCAAGAATAGCCAAGAGGATCCTCTTTGCAGAAGCTAAGTAGGGGGTCGACCTTCGGACGTCCCGACCCAAGGAGAAAAGATGGCCTAGACTGTCAGTCTATCAGTCTAGAGAGACATTGGTCTGTGATCGGTTTGGTGAAAATGGCCAGAGACAAAAACTCGAGTAAAGAGGTGAACAGTCGACACACCGGGAGTCAAGGTGTGAGACCAGTGGCCATGATCCCTCTAGTAGTTTGCTAAGGGCAGACCTGAGAATGCAACCGTGAAAAACCCTGGAATGATTCAATTAAAAGACTGGAGGACAATATTGGTATACATGGAGGGTTCTCCGTTTGTGCAAAGGATATTCAATTATCCAACCCCAAAAAATTTCGAGCAATTGAGCATTACCCCAAGGTATGACGGTAGTTCTAATCCTGTCCATCTTATCGAGATGTACTAGTCGACCACCGACTTTTACCTGACTTCAGACGAGACGAGGTGTCGTCCTTTCTCTAGCATCTTAACCGGAACCTTGACCAAAACAGCGCATATACGGTACACGAGCTTGTCCAAGAGCTCAATTGAGAACTTTAAACAGTTGGCCGACATGTTCATTCATAACTTCTACTTCGGTGTAAAGTCGGGGAAGAAAGTCACCGAGTAAACTCCTCTAGAGTGTTTCTGAAGATCCACACGAACTCCTGAACAGGGCCGGGAGGATAATGAATGCTGAAGAGGCCATAGCGGCCAAAAGGGGAGATTTAAAAGAGTAGGGCAGCAGCAAGTTAGGCCGAGACAGAAAGAAAAATGAAAAGAAACGATTAAGTAAAAATAAATTTGCAAAGTACACTCCATTAAACACCTCATTCGACCTGATTATGTACGAGATTAAAGACAACAAAAGGCTAAGATGGCCAGAAAAGCCGAAGGCTTCCTCACACAAGAGGGGACAAGAGCAAGTGGTGCAATTTCCACCAAGATCATGAACATCTTACAAACAATTGCTTTGCTCTCATAAACGAGATAGAGAAGTTGTTCAAACAGGGGAAACTTAGAAAATATGTCGACAGAGATGATCAAGGTGGAGGAGACCAACATGAAGGCCGACAGAGGTTTAATGGCAGGAGAGATACGAGGCTGATAAGGGAAGTTCAAGCAAACATAAACGACCTTGAGGGTAGCAGTGAAGAAGATGCCGACATGTCTGCACCAAAAGGTAACCTCAATATGATTTTGTTTTCTGTAAAAATGATATGTGGTTGACTAGCAGGTGAGGCACAGAGTCAGATCAAAAAGCCCATGTGATCGTGGATCGTATACTTGTTGATGGTGGAAGCTCGACAAATGTGGTGGTTCTGAGCCTTTTAGGAGATTAAGGGTAGCTCTAAAGCTTTTTTAATGAGGTTTGGGAGATTTTCCTCCTTTCTCCAGTCATTCTCCAGTCATCCCCTCCGGTGATCTGGTTAAAGCCCATAACATCATAACTGTTATTGTGGATTTTTGGCGAGTGTTTGAAAACTATCCAACTTTTGGGGTTTTATCTTTTTTTACTTTGTATTATATTTGGCCACTTGTTTTCATGTATCGTAGGTTGTACAAGTTAGGACAACAGTTTCCCCACCTTCAGTTTCGTATTCTGCCAGAAATTAGAAGACTTAAGGCCGAGCAAGAATAGGCTGAGAGGGAGCAAGTCGTCTTCTTCTCACATACCCAACCTAAGCCGAGCCAAAAGTCGTCATTACCATCATTAATGACACAATTTCCAGTTTGTCGACTCCTTTGAGGAGGCAATGAGAGTTCCCGTTGACGGGTAGGTCAAGGGTGAAGTTGCAGAATCATCCACTTATCCTCTCGTCGTGCAGAGAACCCTGAGCATGTGATCCATAATGTTTCTGATGACAAGGTTTAACCTGGCATTAATGTTGTTGATAGCATTCCAATGGCAATTCATTTCTCGGCCTTGATCCGATAAGAATTTCTTCATCAAGACTCTTGGGGGAGGCCGCCTGCATTTAAAGATTACGAAGAAGACGAGGGCCCATTCAACCTTGACACAATTATTGCCTTCCTTCAGCCAAGTTCAAACTTGATCGGATAGGCCTGTCAATGGATCGGATTTTATCCAAATCCGAATCCGAATCCGAATCCGATCCATTTAAGCGGATATGGATCATGCCTAAAATCTGATTATCCGATTACCCGTTTATTAAATGGAGCGGATTTGGATTCATATACTCCGATCCGTTAATGATCCGATCCGATTAATATTTTTAATATATATATGTATAAATTATATATAATATATTTTTAATTAATATATATTATATTTAATAATATTTTAAACATATATTATAATAGTTCTTTATCTCATTATTTGTTTTTTTGGAACATTTGGAAAATAAATTTATGAAATAAGAGTTGAAAATTAAAATGTTGCAAATCAAGTGGTCAAAAGTATATTTAGATTGAATAATCGGATCGGATCCGAATCCGTTGATTTGGATTTGCCTGATTCGATCCGTCAAATAATTGAATCGGATCCGAATCCTTTTAGCATAAATGGATATGGATTTGGATTTGTATGCTCCGATCCGAATCCGATCCGTTTACAGGCCTACTTATCGAGACATGTTTATGGAGTCGACCCTCGATTCGCATGTGGATTCCTACAAAAGATGTACAGTGGTGAATTAGCTGTGTACGAGCAAATGTTTAAGGTTGGCTTCAGATTTCCAATCCCTTCCTCAGTCAAAGCAATACTATCTGCAATCTGCGTTACACTGATCCCGGTCTTAGTCAAGAATCCCTTAAAAGTGTTAACATCATACGAGGGAGTAAACTTCTCATTTGAAGATGTGATGACTCCGGACTGTCTGCAAGCATCTGGGACATTTGTAGGACCTTTATCTTCATTACGTAAGATGACGTTCTTTTCTTTATCTTTTGGGTTTAACTTCTAAGATTTTACGCCGAGTTTAACGTACTTGTATTTTATTAGCACTAGTTTACTTTGATTTTTTAGATCGCCCTTCGGGAACCTCTGATCAACTTTGGACGATGGTTGCCCCTATCACCACCAACATGTTTGACAAGCTAATGAAGAGTTGTCAGGCTTTAGCGCCTAAGACGAAATCCACAAATGTTAGGCCCTCGACTGCCAAGGGTGGTAAGAAAAAGAGGAAGCAAACAGTCGAGGGGACAACGGTCGCCTAGGTTCCTGTAAAGAAATAGCCAGTGCCGAGCAATTCCTCGAGGTGTACTCCCAATTACGGACGACACCAGTGCCGCGCTCGGTTCAATATTCTGAAGGCCAATGGATATGTCCTTGGTAGCACCTTGAGGGTGGCTGCGGCTTTAACTGAGATGACGCCCGAATATGACAACTTGTATCTGAGTACGATGCCCCCCTTTAAGGGTTTACAGGTTTGCGTTGCACAAGGCTCTGCCCAGGTATGATAACACACTTGTTATGTCTATTTTCATGATTATATTCTTGTCTCGCACTTTAACTCTTTATCACTGTTTTCAAAGTGTTATTGCCTTGAATAATTTGAAGGACTAAGTTGCCATGACCGAAACTACAACTCTTAAGTCAGCCAAATCCAACACCGAGATTGAGCACTTAAAGGAGGAGTCGGCCAAAAAGGACGAGGACCACAAGAATAAACTAAAGGAAGAGTTGGACGCTCAGAGGGCTCGTCTCAAGAGGCGCTACTATGCATGTGTTTCCAAGTGCAACACCCATGAGAAGGAAGTCAAGGATAAGTATCAGGAGAAGCTCAAAGTTGTCTCTGCCTCGGCATTAAAGCAGTCTGATGAATTCACCGACTTTGGTACCCAATACATGATGAAGGGTGCCAGAATGGTGTCACCGACTACTTTTGCAAAAGCCAAACTTGGTTGATGCATACATCTATGGCATAGCTCACTATTTTTATTTTAGTCACCCTCTAAGCATAAATGCATTCGATGAGCTGTTGGCCGAGGATGCAACAAAGGCTAAAGCTACAAGAGCGGTAGAAGAGAGGCAGGCGACGATAATGAGTACGACGCTGAGACTACTTTAGTCAATGGCGACCACACTGATGCAGCCGACTGGACGGCCACCGAATTGACAAACACGGCCAACATTGGCATCTCCCCTAATGATGAGGGCATACCTCCTCCTACTGAGCAGCTGTCGAAATCTTAGGCTTAATCTTTTTCATGGTCGACCTCCTGTGGTCCACTAGCCTTGTTTCGTAACACTTAAACAATTTCTGCCCTTTCTCTGTAATGCTTGGATATCTTTTGAACAGCTATTTCTCTTAATGAATAAATCAGTTTGTCTTAGATTGATGTCTGCAACTTCTATCTATTGTCTGTTATTTATCTCAACTTCGATTCTATTGTTGGGAATGTAAACTCTCGTCTAGCGACCACCACTCCATCGGCATCCGACCTGTTTCACATGGAAATGAATGTGGTGACGGACAGCCGAATCAATTTACTTGAGAAAGGAGTGCGAGAAATACTTAAAGTATGTGGGAGAGAACTAACTGGATCCATCCCGAACCTCATCGAAATGGTGTGTGCGATTTATGTGGAGGGTCATTCAACTGAGGAATGCCCGACGATACCCGCCTACAAAGTTATGCTTCAATAATAGGTTAGTGATATAGGAGGATTCAAGGGTAATTTCAGTGCACCGCACGGTAATTCTTACAACCCTTCATGGAAAAACCATCCTGGTTTTAGATATGGGCAACAACATGCTGCGATGAATCCTAATTCACATATTGCCCCTCCTCCGCCACCGCACTTTCAACAATCTCCACACATGCAAGGACATATGCAAGCACCACCACCACAAGAAGCATTTATCACTCCACCGCGGAGAAATTTCGAGGACATGATGAACCAATTTATCAATGCCCAGAATGCAGCCAATGCTCGATATGATCGTATGATCGGTGACATAAATGCAAATATGTCAAGACTGCAATCATCGTTGAGTGTCCAAGATAAGGGAAAGTTTCCTTCCCGGGGCCAAAGACGTACCCAAGGTCAAACTAGTGTCGGCTCCACCTCGACAGAACATCAGGAGCAATGTTAAGCTATGACCACTCTTCGTAGTGGGAGAGTCGTTGATTTATCACCTCCCCCACGTGATGCAACTAAAGACAAGGAGATCTTGCCCGGCACGAAAGAGGCCAAAGACGTCCCCTTCAATGAGAGTGATAAATAGGACTCTAGTGAGCCTGAAGTAGTAGTGAAGCCACCCACCGCGGCACCGTTTCCTCAAAGGTTGGTTCCTTACCATAAAGGAAGCCCCCGTGATGAAGTCCTAGATGTGATTAAGCAAGTAAAGTTAAATTTACCTTTCCTCGATGCCATTAAGCAAATTCCGGCTTATGCGAAAGTCATCAAGGACTTGTTAACAGTGAAGAGGAAGATGAAGGTAAAGAAAAACATCTTTCTAGCACATAACGCGAGCTCCATACTTCTTAATGATCTCCCGCCCAAATTTAAAAATCCCGGTGCACCCACCATTTCCCGCATCATTGGAGAAAAAAAATTGAAAAAGCCTTACTTGACTTGGGAGCAAGTGTCAATATCCTCCCTTACGCCATCTGTAGGCAACTTGATCTGGGAGACCTCAATCCCACAAAGATCACTCTCCAATTGGCGGATCAAATCGTGAAGATCCCAAGAGGTATAGTTGAGGACGTGATCATCCAAGTTGACACTTTTTACTTCCCGATAGACTTTATCATTTGGGACACGGAGCCCTCCTTCGCCTCGAGCAGTCATGTTCCCATAATTTTTGGGTGCCCATTCTTAGCTATGGCTAATGCAATTATCAATACTTGAAATGGGCATATGCAACTCACCTTTGGAAACATGAATTTGGAGACGACCCTCTTCCATATCGCCTAACATATGGGGGATGAAGATGATCTTCACGCGGTGAGCCTAATCGTCGAGATCGTAGAGGAGTATTTTGAGGAGAATTATTGTGGAGATGCCCTAGGGTCCTGTTTAGTATCGAGCCATGAGAGTGAGGTAACGTGCACCGAATTAGAGAGTGAAGTTGAGGAGTTGAGAGAGTTACTTGATGAGAGAGCGTCAGATGGGGACACAAAAGATGTAGGTTGGGTTTCTCGATTCGATGAATTATCGCCAAGGGAGTCACGCTTGGTTCCCTCCAACGACAAATTTCCATCCCTCAAATTGAAGAAACTGCCATCCCATATTAAATATGCATACCTAGGAGAGGATGAGACATTTCCTGTTGTTGTCTCCTCTAGCCTAGACGGCGAACAAGAAGGTAGACTATTGAAAATTCTGAGGAAGCACCAAAGTGCTTTCGGTTGGTGTTTTTCCGATTTAAAAGGGATAAGTCCTTTGATTTGCACCCATAAGATTCACCTCGAGGAGGATGTCAAGCCCTCGAGAGAGATGCAAATAAAGCTAAACCATAATATGAAAGAAGTGGTGAGAGACGAAATCATTAAATTATTGGATGTCGGGATTATCTATCCAATATCAGATAGCAAGTGGGTGAGCCCTACCCAAGTTGTCCCGAAGAAGTCGGGCATGACTGTGATTGAGAATGCTAAGGGAGTACTAGTCCCCTAACTTACCACCACCGGGTGGCGCGTTTGTATTGATTATCGGAAACTCAATGCGGGACCTAGGAAAGACCATTTCCCTTTGCCATTTATTGATCAGATGCTTGAGAGAGTAGTGGGCCACCCTTACTATTTCTTCCTTGATTGTTATTCCAGATATAACCAAATTGAGGTTGATGTACTTGACCATGAGAAAATGACCTTCACTTGCCCTTTTGGTAAGTTTGCCTACAAACGTATGCCATTCGGCTTGTGTAATGCACCCATGACCTTTCAAAGGTGCATGTTGAGTCTATTTAGCGACATGGTTGAGAGAGAACTCGAAGTGTTTGTGGACGATTTTAGTGTTTTTGGCACCTCTTTCGACTTTTGTTTGACAATGCTGGAAAAAGTACTTGCCCGGTGTGTGGAGAAGAACTTAGTACTGAGTTGGGAAAAATGCCACTTTATGGTTACTGAGGGAATAGTTCTTAGCCACATAGTTTCCTCCAAGGGGATAGAGGTCGATAGAGCTAAGATAGATGTCATAGCCGATCTACCACCACCAAAATCGCTCAAAGATGTGCGCTCCTTCTTGGGACACGCGATCGAAGGTGCATTAAGGACTCTAGCACCATCGCTAGACCCTTAATCAACCTACTCATGAAGGACACCCCATTTGAGTGGACGGAAGCATGCTATAGCACTTTTGAAAAACTGAAAACCATGCTTGGGTCCGCTCCCATCATGAAAGTTCCGGATTTGTCCTTACCATTCGAACTTATGTGTGATGCTAGCAATTATGCGTTAGGGGCTATATGGGCCAAAAGAAAGATAAACAGTCTCATGTTATCTACTACGCTAGTCGGACTCTTACCGAACCACAACACAACTACTCCACCACCGAGAAGGAGTTGCTAGCGGTAGTCTTTACTCTTGACAAATTTTGGTCCTACATTCTCAGTTATCCCATCATTTGCTTCACCGACCACGCGACATTGAAATACCTACTTGCGAAGAAAGACACAGAGTCGCACTTCATAAGGTGGATTCTACTCCTATAAGAGTTTAATCTCTCCATTAAAGATAAGAAAAGAGTAGAAAACTTCATAGCCGATCACTTATCATGGCTTTCGTCCGACTTACCTAGTGATCCAATACCCATAGATGAATACTTCCCGAATGAGCAACTCTTTACTACCTCTTCTTTGCCCTAGTTTGCGGATATCGTGAACTATCTTGTCACGGGAGACGTCCTTCCCGATTGGACACCGCAAGATAAGAAGAGGTTTATTACTTGGTCGTTCATGTTTTTCTATGATGATCCTTTCCTGTTTAAATATTGCGACGACCAAATCATCCGACGTTGTGTACCGGATGACGAGATCCCCAAAGTCATCCAATTTTGTCATTCGGAAGCTTGCGGAGGTCACTTTTTGACCAAAAAGAGGGCCGCTAAGATTCTTCAATGCTGCCTCTATTGGCCCACAATCTTCCGGGATGTGAAAAATTGTTGCAAATCTTGCAATAGGTGTCAAAGGATGGGGGCGATTACCCGATGAGACATGATGCCATTAACCCCGATACTAATTATTGAGATCTTCGATTGCTGGGGTATGAACTTCATAGGCCCTTTTCCCCCATCATTTGGTTTCCGATACATCCTTATCGCAGTAGATTATGTTTCTAAATGGGTAGAAGCCATAGCTAGCAAGACCAATGACAGTAAAGTGGTGATTAGGTTCCTACAGGAACACATACTTTCATGCTTTGGTGCTCCGAAAGCAATAATCAATGATAATGGCATGCACTTTTGCAACAGGACATTCGAGAAGCTCAAGAGAAAGTATAACGTCGTTCACAAAGTTGGAACGACCTATCCCACCCAAACGAATGAGAAAACCGAATTAGCGAATTGGGAAATGAAGAACATTCTCGAGAAAATCGTCAATCCCACCCGAAAAGATTGGTCACTTCGATTGAACGATTCACTATGGGCCTATCGTACCGCATACAAAAACCCGGTTGGCATGTGCCCATTTAGCTTTGTGTACGTTAAACCTTTCCATCTTCTGGTGGAATTAGAGCACAAGGTGTTTTAGGCGATTAAGAAGTTGAACTATGACATGGATAAAGCCAGTGAAGCTCGCAAGCTTCAATTAAATGAGTTAGAAGAGATACACACTGATGCGTATGAGAACGCAAAAATTTCCAAAAAAAGGATGAAACTCGCTCACGATAACATCATTCGACGCAAAGAGTTTCTTCCCGGTTAAAAGTTCTTCTCTATAACTCTCGGCTTCATCTATTTTCGGGCAAGTTGCGGTCACGGTGGAGTGGGCCATTCGGTGTAAAGAATGTTTTCCCTCATGGAGCAGTGGAATTAGACGACTTAAAGAGGGAAATATGTTCAAGGTAAATGGACAATGCCTAAAGCCATATCTAGAGGTGTGTGTGGAAGAAGTCGACACCGTTTGGTTGTCGAACCCCGTTTACGGGGTCGAGTGAGCTTAAAATGAGAGGTCGTCTCACCCCCGACACGTATGAGGTGAATCTTGTGTATAGTAGTCGTGGAGTAGGGTATTTTTGAGTTCGGAGCACAGTTCACGAGAGGGACTGAGTTAACACACTTTTCGTGTGAGTTTACACGTAGTTCGAGGGCTTGGTCAAGGCAATTTTAGGGCACCCGAGGGTCTAGAACATTTTTGGGGGCAATACGTACAAGAGGAGATAGGTGATAACACTTAGATTTTGAGAGAAGAGAGAACCAAAAAATTCTTGCCAGCACATTTCCTCGAACCCAGTTCAAACCGGTTCAGGGGTGAACCGGTTTGGGGTACATGCGAACCGGTTCGAGGGTCCTGGCAGATTCCCCCCGGTTTTCCAAATTCATCCTCTTCCCTCCTTTGTTCCTCCATTCATTCCCTACGAAATTTCCCTCCAAAACCTTCCCCCTTCCACTTTCAATCCCAATCCTTTCCCTCATTCCTCTCCTTCCAAATACATTCCCCTTTCCCACCAAAAATCCATCCCCAACACCTATAAATTCACCCCCACCCCTCATCCATTTCTCATACCAAAAATCACTCTCCCTCTCCTCCATCCCATATCCTTCTTCTCTATATCTCTCTCTCTCGTACCATGTCGCGTCCCCGCCGAGCCAATTTCCGCCCTAAGAAATATGATGAAACCACTGTCCTCGATGACAAGGGAAAGGGGGTGTTTCGCAGCGTCCAAGAGCGCCATTGGTATGAACAATACTTCTCGACCACGCGCCCCATCCACATCGAGCGTTTTGTTACTTGGGAGCAAATTCCCGGTGATGTCACCACCCTATTCAACCGCCGGGGGTAGTGCTCTTTTCTCGCTCCTACGAGCAATCACATGTTTGAAGCCGCCATCCGCCAATTTTATGAAACACTCGTTCGAAAGTCCTCCACACTTCATGAGGCCTACCTTGACGGTATCAAAATTCCTTTTTCGGCCGCCATCATCGCGCGCAAAATGCGTGCCAAAGGGGTTGTCCTCCCCGTGCCTTTTCGATATCCCACAAATGGTGCCCTCCGCACCAAAGAATAATGCATTGCTCGAATGGCACCCGGGGAGGAATGGGCGCGGGATTCTTTTCCTATAGGAAATCTATCTGATACGGTGCGATTCACGCACCTAATTTCTTGTGGAGAAATCCACCAAACCACCAATGACTCGGTGGTCTAGCTACGTCACGCCAACTTCCTATATCACTTCCTCGACCCCGAGAGCACAATCAATATATCCCAGCTCTTCTATGCCGATATCATCAATGCTGCCTACGAAGAGTTGGGAATATATGTGCTCCCTTACGCTCGCCTCATTAGGTAGCTTTTGATGGATGCCGGGGTAGAAGACCTGTGACAGTAAATCCGACTCCCCCGCCCAATTGGTGCTACTTCCACCACTCAGAGTGAGCACCAAATGCTCGTGGCTCACCCCGACCGTCCCATTCTCGACGAGGATGCGGGGGAGGAAGTACATGATGACCCCATGATGGATGTAGGTGAGGATGAAGAGGAATTTGAGGATGATGATGATTTTGAGCCCCCGGGTGCAAATTTTGATAGGCGCCTTTTGGTGGTGGAATCCCGCCTTGACGGTTTCATCACCCAATACAATCAAGATCAAGCCGCCTATCAAAGGGATCAAGAGGCTTATCGGAGAGATACAAGTATAACGCACGAGATCCAAGCCCACCTCTACGAGCTGATCTTTGGTGGTCCCCCACCGTCTTTCTTTTATGATCCTTATGATCCGCGCACACCTGGGACCTCAAATCAGCCTCCCCAATGATTCCCATGACTCTTTTGTGTGGTTGTTAGTGTTGTGTTGTTGTCGGTGGTTAACAATCGTTGTATGCTCTCCCATCTCTTATGTAACTCATGCTTCTTCGTTGTTATAATACAATAATGCATTTTGTGTTTTAATTTGTTGTTTTATTTTTTCGCACTTTTAATTCGCTTTGATTTAGATTTTCGTCCTTTTTGCTTGAGGACAATACAAAATTCTAAGTTAGGGGGGGTCACAAGTGCGTGTTTCTAAAACTTCCCAAATTTTCTAAAATGCCCAAATAAAATTTTGAAAAATCCAAATTTTTTTTTCAAAATAAATAAAAATTGAAATCCAATTTTTTTGAAAATATCATTAAAAGTCGGTCTAAAGTCTCAAGTTGTAAAATTCAAAACGCACAGAGCCGAAATACACCAAAGATGGAAATTGTGTGAAATTTTACGACTTAACGAATAAGTGTGGAGATTAACAACCACGGTGAGATTTGAGCTTTTCATTTTTGTGAAATTTATAAATCAATCCGAGTTAATTGTTAACTCAAAGCTCTTTTCAGCGTCTACCAAGTCGTCGAGGATCTCAAGTCTTTCATTTTGATCGGTTTTGAGATATGTGTGTGATATTGCCTTGAAAAATGTGCCAAAGAAATCTCTAAATTCAATTCATCTCAAAACTCATATGGTAACGCAATTAGTATTTTGGACAATGAAGTAGGCCATCGTTTGTCACCCAAAAATATTGGCCATAAAAAGTTGTGAAAAATCATCCCTTTGGTAACCCATTTTGAGACAAATAAAAGTCTTTCCTTTCGTTTGACAATCGTAAAAACCCAAAAGGACCGAAATTGGGAAAAATGGAAAAAGTCAGAATTAAGTCAAAAAAAATGCAACAAAAAGGGGGCAAGAAAAATAAAAATAAATATAAAAAAATATAGAAAAAGAAGAGAAGAAAAGAAAATGAGCAGAAGCTCGAAAAAGCACTAATGGACATCATGAGCAAAGTTTTCCAATTTCGAAATTCTTAACCTTTTCCAATATCACCCAATACACCTTCAACCCGTAAAAGTCCTAACCGAGTCCAAAATTGCGAAATTGGTTACCGCGTGGAGAGCTAAAACACAAAAATATAATAAAAGAGATAAAACATATGTATAAGAGGCAACGTTCCCGTGTTTTAAACCGTATTCCGTTGATGAGATCCAATCACTATAAAAATTTTGTCTTTCTACTTGTGTGCGTGAGCTTGGTTGAAATGTATTTACTCTTATAAATCACGCACACCGAGAGAATAACCACATTCCGAGTGATTCATTTGTGAGAGCATTCCGTGAGATTTTGAAATCAAAATGAATTTTCGTATAAGTAACGTAATGGTCAATCGGTGGAAATTTGGGGTTAAATTTCAAGCTCCGTACACACGCACTATGATTTGAGACTCTTAAACATGAATTAATGATGACTATTTTTCAGAAAAGTTTGAATTCTACAATTTTTTTTGTATTTTGAATCTTAGTTGACTCTAATTTTGTGGGTATATTCACTGCAAACCCTCACGAGACAACACTCGTCCTACTAGGGTAACCTAGGGGTTTAAAGGCTTGTTGCATACGCTAAAGGCAACCGCTTGCCCGCGAAAAATGTATTCTATCCCCATACTATGTTTAGAGGAGTTATGATCTCTTTTATTTTTCTTTTACATTGCTCGGGATGCGTAAAGTTCTAAGTTAGGGGGATTTGATTGGGCATAAATATTGTATATTTATTCCCCTAATTTTGGTACATTGGTAAGCTCGAGCGATGCAATCGATATGGATTTAACTCATATTGATGCTACTAACCTTCGTTGGAAGTATTTTGTGTTTCGTGTTTCTCCTATACGTTTTAAAGGTTAATTATGCAAGAGATACAAAAGAGAAATCAAAACAATGAAAGAAAGGCTAGGAAGGCAAGTTCAAGGGCATTTTCATAATTTTGTAGTCTGATACAGTAGGAGGAGATAACTGGAAAGTTGAAAATATCGGAACAACGAGAACCATGGAAGAAACAGTATCCAAATCCATGTTACGGTTGAATAGTTATGATCAATTGAAGTTGAGGAAAAATCCAAGAAGAAAATATGAAAACATGAGAAAAATTCTAAGTATTGAAGAAGAGGAAATTGGCACCCAAACCAGCGAATATTCCCGAACCCAGGTCGAACCGGCTCGGGGGTCGAACTGGTTCACAGGTACCCCAAATCAGTTTGCAGGTCCTGATGCACGAATTTTTTCTTTTATTCTGAGTGCTCTAGTGAGATTCTGGTGGGTTACAACTCATTCTGGATGTATTTTTGTCCGAAGCTAGGGTCTAAAAAGGGCAGTTGTGGAGAATTTTTGAGGGAGTTAGATGGTTAGAGTGAGATAGATAGAGAGAGAGGAGAGTTATAGTTCCATATAACTAGAGTGATATAGTGTAGTTTTTTAGAGAGAAAAGAAGGTTGAAGACTACATAGGAACATAGCTGGAATTATTTTGTTTCAAGAATGATTCATTTCCGGGTTTGTTTTCAAGTTCTAATTCAAGTTTCATTCTTCTTATTATTGTTCTTGCATGGTTAATGCACTTACTTCATTTAAAAAAATTATGAGTTTATAACACTTATTTGTATGTTTCAATATAGTTTCACCATGAGTTCTTTCACATGCAACATAATTATTTCGTGCATTATTCAGTTTAACATGTCCGGCTATATTTATAAGGGTCGGGATGCATGAACTCGACCTAATGTGTTAGTTGTATGTGTATAAAATCAATTCTCTGAATTTAATGATGTATTATGACCGTATTGCGTAGTAACACAACCATTTTAGACCTTTGGATCTCGTTTGCTTTCGGGTAACCGAGATGCTTTAGAATGCAATCCGAGTGTTGCTATCGCGCGTTACCGCTTTACTCGTCCTCTAATTTCGTACGATGCAGGCTTGAACCTCATATACGTAATTCTTGGGAGTACTAAAGTATGGGACTAATCAATCACATAAATTCACTATTAGTTTTATACCTGCAACACA
Organism: Sambucus nigra; assembly: GCA_949130495.1. Classification (NCBI taxonomy): domain Eukaryota; kingdom Viridiplantae; phylum Streptophyta; class Magnoliopsida; order Dipsacales; family Adoxaceae; genus Sambucus; species Sambucus nigra. The sequence continues at coordinate 825,162,078 of OX422208.1, read as the reverse complement.
CTAGGGTTGAGGGATTGTGTTCCCCCTGTTTTTCTTTATTATATAATCCAAATTTCAGTTTAACCATCATCAGTAATTTAGGTAATTTAGAGTAATTGTATGCCATTCATACTTAGTTTAATAGTTAATTATTTCATAATTGCATATAGTTGTAGTTATTCCACCTATCATATGATCTTTTCCTTTTCTTTAGAGTTAGAATTAGGATTCACTCGTCTGTCCACGTCGTTACAACTTTGTAGCCTTATTTCCCTGAGGATCGATACCCGACTTATCGGATTATTACTTGAGCGATAGGCTTACACTTGAGCTTAGAGAGTACTCAATTCTAAGACACATTATTAGTCGCATCAGTAAATGTAGTAGTTATAATTATAGGTTATGTGTATACCTATTGTGTGCTCCTTGTGTTTACAAGCATACCTACATTGCTTGCTATCACGAGAGGTCACATAGTCGGCAATCCCACCTTAGTGATGCCAGTAAGGTCTGAATGTGTGGCCCAAAACATTGAACTTAGGGAATCACGATCTGAGTGTACGATAGTGTGATTGGTCATTTTGGGTGTCTTGGGTATGTGTGTAACTGAAAGTCTTAGGACTATGTTCACCTCCATTACATGTGTATTTGATTTATGGTTTGAAGGAAATTTTCGAATCGGTAGTCCTTAATGTGGTACATGAGGTACATGGACCCGATAGTAGTGTATACATGCATTGCGATTCTTAGTCCAGGAATGCTATAATTGTATATATAGATAGTGTGATATATATACATATATGTGTGATTTGTTCTACTCTTGTATGGTATTAAAGATATAGATAACGAGTATCTAAAGTAACTTAAGTATGAGAAACTTAATTAATAGTGCAATTAAAATATTCAGCTTAAGTAAATGCCTATTAGGACTAGTTAGGATGGGTAGCATAACTAGATGGGTTTAATTGGAGACATGTGTTCACTATAGTTGAGAGGTGAGGAAATCAAGGGAGTGTGCGCGAAACTATCTTGTGTATAGTAACTATTCTCTTTGTAATTTAAATACTTGCTAGATATTTTTCAAAGGTTTTGATCTCTGAGCCGTATCAAATCTATTTTCAAAACTTTTAGGTGTCCAGCCACAGGGTCTGGCGTTTTCTCATATTGTTACTCCGCTGAAATATCTTTAGAAGGAGAAAGCTTGCAGTTATAGTCACCAACAATTATTCATTCTTTATATAGTGAAATACTCGCGCCCTTTGCACAGTGGATGTAGGCCACTAGATGAATCACTTATATACTTGTGTCTATCTCTCTCTCTATTCTATGTTACCTGGAATCTATTTATTTCTTACTCATCTATGCATAGCTCATCTCGTGGTGAATCCTTCTATGATCTGTGTATCATTAAATGACTCCGTCTGTGAAAATGTTTTATTGTTCTCATCTTATCTTGTATTTCCTCTCCTCATATCGTGTTATGATCTAAATCCACTATTGTTAGACCTAAATCATAATTGAAAGAGCTTGGGTGGTGGAGTTTATTAGCTTATCTGTCTGATTCACCTTTTTTAGTTGTCTACAAATGTTATTATTTTTTATTATCTCTCTGATCAACAATGTCTCCACATCGGCTGTCAAATATTGAGGCACAAATATAAATTGATTGTCGTCAAAAGGGAGGAAAATCTAAATGATAGAGTATCTAACCTATTTTACTCAAAAAAGGCAAGAGAATGTGTCCGTCCCCAAAATAACGACAACAAAAGATAAACTGATGCATACGAAACGAAATGAATCGAGGGTTTGGGGACTAAGTTACGAAATGGGAGGACGTTAAGTACCCATTATGCCCTTTCGGTCTCTCATGGGATATAATAATGTTCTCCTTTTTCACTAAGATGTGACTCATGTTTACAATGTGTACGATGTTAAATAAGTGAGAAAAAGAAATCATCCTACTGACGGTAGATTGGGATCAGCGTGGGACATTATCTCGGGTTGATACATATGTTAGGCCAATGATTAGATGGATTCGAGTGAGACGAATCTTGCTATAAGTGAGTGAACACTTAAATGTATAATAGGGAGCTCGTTTCGGACTTTGGGATTAGTAGACTAGTACGCTGTGGGATTTTTATACGTAGTTAGTACCATATATATATGCATTATGTGATTACTTGTGTGTGTGTGTGTGTATATATATATATATATATATATATATATATATATATATATATATATATATATATATATATATATGGGGGGGTGTTGGTGTGTGTGTGTGTGTTTTAAATATGAACATACCAACTCGATAGTGCTATTGCTAGGACGTTGCATGTAGTGGTCAGTCCACGCTAGTATTGACTAGCAAGTTTTGGATTCATTCCCCGGGTCATAATATTACTTCAAGGCCACTATCCATGTGTGATGATAGGTGTTAATTTGGTTATCGGTTGGGTGCGATGTGGTATATTTGTGACCCCCAAATGTATATGTGACACTCTGCCTAGTCTAATATCGATTTATCAGTCATTTACTAAATTAAATAGGAATCATATATAATTTCCTTTTAAGCATTACTGTCAAAAAATAATTAATTAAACAAATAACCTATTAATCCCAATGTCAATTTTGAATCTTGTTAACATGCATACATGAATCCATTCAACAATATAACTATAAAAAGGCACAGTGATTGAACATAAAGAGTACTTATAGCTTAAATAAAATAAACCGAATAAACTCTCGGTATCCAAAATATAGTAATTCAAATGCTCGATTGAAATGATGTAAAAAATGTCAAATAAAAAATGTCCTACTGCGGGAAAAATGCCCAAAGAAAATAATGAACTAAAGTCCTATCTAGATAGAAATGAGGGAAACATCTAAAAAAAGTCGTGTAAGCATCCCCAACTATTGCAACATCGTCTGATTATTATGGAGTGGCTATCCATGACGAACCTGTGTTTGAGCATCTAAAAGGTTTTGAAAATATTTTTGATACGGGTCAGCGCCCAAAATATTTGAAAAGTAGTTGCAAATATTTAAATGCAAAAATACTATAGCATTAAGAAATATCCATGTTCACTTCGTGTCGTACTCACGTGAGATTATCCTTACCCCTAAACTACCGTGTGAACCTAGCGCGTATATTTTATCCGCCTAGTTATGCTAACCCGCCTAACTAATCTAATCATCCTTACCTTACTCTAATCTGATAAACACCTAGCCCATCTGTACCACCCATATGATATTCCATACCATATACTATGTAGTTAATTCATAATCTATGACTTAGGTCTTTTCAATTATATTTGTCTCGATGCATATGCAACGTAACCATACACTAGTTATACTTTGATGTTTACATAATAATTTAGAAGCATATACACATATCACTTTTTATATGGATATACATAGCATTCTCGAGCTCGACCTCCTGAATGCATCCTTAGTATTCTTATCAGGCACCAGGTACATAACATACCACTCCTGGGCTGTCGGGTCAGAGTCTCACCACCGATCCCAAATTGTAAACATATAACGGATGAGATTATAAAAATACATATGTGGGTCGTAACCATACCACATCACACCCAACTGAACTCAAACCCAATACTATCCTCACATACAGATAGTGTCCATGCAACAGTACTGTGACTCTAGGGAAACACATTTGTTGGCCAATGCTAGGGTGGATCTCCCACTACGCATAACCTCCAACGATAGCATATTATATTAGGTATCTTCACATAAAGTCAATAACATATATATATATATATATATATATATATATATATACTGGTCATACCAGATACGTACTTATATATATATATTTGGCTAAAGTGCATAATTTCTCTCGCAGAGTTAGCCTAACAAACCCCAAAGTCTAACCCGACTTCCTAATATTATCTAAATATTTCCTTGCTTATAGTTTAAATCTTTGATTAATATACTTCTGGACAATATGCTATTCTAACCAAGCCTAATTCGATGTCTTGATTCCAACTCGTAAACATTCATTCACTTATTCACGTATTTCCTTACACGAAATGCATCCCTGGTTAGCCTATCAAATTGACTTCCCAGAATTCTAAACTAATCCCCGAACTCAAGATACCATGAACGACCTTCAAATGGTACGAAAAATAAACATAAAGAAAAGGTGGAAAGATAGGAGAATCGAATCGGTTCGCTGGCTAGACCGACTGATTCAGATAGCGAAGTGGTTCACTCCCAATCGGTTCAAGTTGTTGGGCTGCTAGAATGAACTTGTGACGGGATTTCATCTTCAACTTTCATCCAAGTTGGTTCTAACCTTCACCAAACACCAAACCCCAATACATGAACCCTAATTCATCCCCAAACATAATCCAACAACTTTCAACATAAAAATAATCCCGAAACAACATCTAATTCATCGAATAACTAATTAAATTAAGAATTCATGCAATACTAAACTGAAGTTTCAAGATTTGATTTCTTCTTCTTAATTCATCCAAGAACTCATTTTTTATTATAAATTTATGTCAGATTCATCATAAAAACATTATTAGATTCATCTTCTCTCATCTATATAATTCAAAACCTAGATTCTCCTTATTTTTTCAAACCCGAAATCATGTTATTTTACACCAAAGTTACATGAATAAATAAAACTATGAAAAATTATCAAAGTAAATACTTTCATTAGAGATGATGGATAATGAGTTTTATCTTATGAAATTACTCTCTTGGTGATGATCTTCAACCTAAAGACGATGGCTTTTCTCCCTGTATTCTTTCTTCCTTTTCTTTTCTTACTTTCTATTCTCTTTTATCACTATCTCCTAAACCATAGACATTTTGGGTGGATAGATAGCAACCCTCCTCTATCCACCTTGCTTAAATATTAACCTAAAACTCTCTAATCCCAAATTAGGGTAATTCCCCTTAGGTAAAATAACCCGTATGCTCTTCTATGACTCCACTTAGTCTAAAAAGCCTTGGAACCCAATTCTAACCCCCCAAGTACCTATTCTAAACTATTTTGATCCATTCCGGACCATCGGTGCACTCAAAACTACAATCCAAGCCACTTAACATAAAATTTCACCTCATTCTCTAAACGATTCTGCCCATGTACCCCGAATGAAATAGTAAAAAACATGTCGCCTTTACTCACATACAACGTAGTATAATTTAATATGTTATCATTTACTATCACACAAGTAAATATAAATATACATAAATATTACTCCTTTTTCATTCCATAACTAATATTTATCTAAGATAATTTATTTTCCGATTAAATTAAAATTATGAGCACACATATAATTTCAAGTAGTTAAAAATACGGGGTATACATACCTCACTCCAACAAAAGCATTTCTTTCTCAAAATTCGGACATACATGGCACAAAGTACTCTGGGTAATTTTCTCGCATGTCATCCTCACACTGCTAAGTCAACTCATCGACATTATGATGCCCCCGCTGAACATGAACTAATAGTACCCCTTTTTATCAAAGCTTTCTCTCACTATAGTCTCAAATGGCAACATGTGTCTCCTCGTACATGATATCTGGATGTAAATCTATCTGATACAATGTGATATGACAATACTCAATAAGTTTAAAATATTTAAAAATACAGGGTGTTACATACTTCCCCTGATAATGGAATTTCGTCCCTGAAATTCGGACATACCTGGCATAAAGAAGTCTGGGTATTTTTCGTGCATGTCATCTTCACACTCCCAAGTCGACTCATTGACATTATGAATCCCCATTGAACACGAGCTATGACACCACTTTCGATCGAAGATTTGTGTCACTATGGTCTAAAATGGCAATAATCCTCTCTTCGTATGTGATATCTGGTTGTAAGTATATCTCCTCAAATGCGATATAGCGATACATGAATTTATCCATGACATACCTTTACAATGATGATATATGTAACACATATTGAATCCTCTATAAGTGATCCGGTAGGGCGAGCCTATAAATAACTGGCTTAATCCTCTAAATGATCGGAAAAGGTCTCACATACTTCCATGCCAACTTTACCTTATTTCCGAATTCCATAATTCCTTTCATAATATATATTCGTAATTGCATCTGATCATGCATGTCAACCATAAAAATCTCTAATTCGTATTGACGTAGCTCTTCTATCATCCCGAGCTACCCGAATATGGCCCTTTTGTTAATGTTGTATGTAAAAGTTACTAACCTCTGTGGACCAATGAAAAGTAGACACATGTCCTCCTAAGTGAACTCTCAACTATCTTGGTCGGCTGGCTTACCGATTAAATCCAAGAACCGTCAGGAATATCAAAGGTTACTCGGACGAAATAACGACTAACACCGAATATAGAGAGTCTCATTTATTGTATATAGATGTAAATGCATGAAGATATAAGGACATTCCATCACTTGGTTCCGAACCACTATAAATATATAATCTTTCATAGCTCAAGGGGACAATTCAATAAAGAACAAGAACACCCCATATTGAGTTATTGTAACCACCTGGAATAATACCAACAGTGGATGTAGGCTTTGCTTGTAGCTGAACCACTTTAAAAACCTTATCTCTTGTGTGGTTGTCTATATTAATTATACTTATTTATCTGTGATTATAAATTTAGACCCCATCCATTTTTAGACATCAATAGATTTGTGCCATTTATGGGAACAATTGCTTGTAATCATTCTCTATCCCTTTTCATTTCTTTTGTTTATTCTCTATAGAATGACTAGTATTTCGAAAACTATCTTGGCAACTGCAGGCAAAAATCCAGATCCATCTTCCCCCCCTAACGTGACAGATCTCTAGCAATTTTTTCTTAACTTGGTGAGGGGACAGGAAGCCATGTAGGAATCAATAGGCAATTGACTCATAAGTTGTAAGACAAATTAACTAATGAAACTTTTTGGTATGTCTATGCCACCTCCACTAGCTAGGAATGAGAGAAGTCATCACTCTACGTCTGCTCGTGACTGATCATACCACCTTGGTGAAATATCATCATTTCGATCAACGAATTATTACGATGGTCGATCTTTTTCCAACGAGAAGCCTAGTGTGTAAGACTAACTGATTAGGGAATCTTATTTTGATCATTTACGTCCCCGAGCAACCAGAGGTTATCTCAAGGAGCAAGATCATCCTCACGAGCACAGAGAGAGATCTGTGAGATATAAGGCTAGCATGAGAGGCTTTATACATGCCAAGCAGACTTATCAGGATATGAGTTTAGCGCATGTGCACAACAAATCCACTATATTTAAGACAAGTCTAAGATAGAGGAATATTCATGGAAAATATCTATGCAATGACTAGAAGATCTACTGGGGGAAATGGCCAAAACTAAGAATCATTTGCAAAGAAGTTTTGTTAAGAGATCACCTTTTATGTAAGCTATTATGGACTACCCCACACCTTCCAAATTCAAACCACTAATTATTACTCCCAAGTATGATGGGAAGACTGATCTAATCCTCTATATTGAACATTATCAGGTTATTGTTGATATATATTCTTCCCCTGATGAAATGAGGTGCGGAGTTTTATTTATTTCCAATAGTTCTATCCTAGATGTGGTACAACAATCTTCCCAAAGGTAAAATTTCTAGTTTCTATTCATTGGTCGAGCTATTTTTTGATATCTTATGCTTTGGGGCTAAGTGGATCAAGAGTGTTAGTCATCTCTTGACCGTGTGTCAAAAGGCTGGAGAAATTACTCGGAAGTACATTACATGATTTAACAATGAGAAACCAGAAGTGGTAGATTACGAAGAGAAGACAACCATTGTAGCACTAGTGAGTGGATTACTCACCAAGGATGTCTAGTATGCTCTAGAAAAAAAATCCACCCAAAACTATAACAAAGCTAATGGTTAAGGATGGGAACATTATGAACGTTGAGGAATTTATGGCTGCTAAAGAAATTCTAGAAACAAAAGTTAAAAGTCAGAAGAATTCGATCGAGAAAGATAAAGTTGATAGAATTAAGAAGTATGATGAGTATACTCCACTCACTAAGGGTGTCCATCACATATTGGAGGAAATCAGGGGTAGCAAAGACATAAATTGGCCTGAAAAGTTAAAGTCAGCTCCCAGCATGAGGGATAAATCCAAATATTACAATTTTCATAGAGATAATGGGCATACTACTCACAATTGCATCGCCTTGAATAATGTAGTGGAGAATCTTATTCAGTGAGGATAATTAACTAAATTTTTTGATCAAAATGGTAGTCGAGATGTAAAAAAAAAGATCTGAGTCACCTGGTTGAGGAAATGATGACACAAAAAGGTCACGCAATAATAATTATGAGGATCATCCTGACTTGTCGAAGAAACTAGATGAGCCTGATGTATAGGTAAGGATGATTTCCTTTGGATGTCACTTCATTGTAGGAGGAGACACTGGTGGAGGAGATGAGATTGCCATGATAAAAGCTTATCTAAATAAAGCCAAGGCTTGTCCTTATATTAGACATATTGATATGTCTGAGTTCACATATGGTTGTCCTAAGAAAGTTAACAAGGACAGATTGATGATTTTTTTCTCTAAGAATGATTTGAGTAGAGTATTCTATCATTATGATGATTCATTAATCATCACTTACAAGGTTCACCATGGTAAAGTAGCAAGAATCCTAGTCAATAACGGTATTTCTATGAATGTCATGTTTAACAACTATTTCCATAACCTAGGGATACGAGACAGTAAGATAGAACCTTATCACATGCCTCTCATAGGTTTCTTAAGAGAAAGGGTATATCCTTCAGGAAAATCAAACTGGATGTGTTGGTCAGCACTTGGACGATAAGTATAATGGAAAGGATTCATTTCTTTGTACTCGACAAAAACATCCCTTTAGCTTACAACATCATTCTTGGTCGAGTACGAATGAAGCAACTAGAAGTAGTACCATCTACAGTGCACCATTGTATGAAGTTTCCTACGAAAGATTGAGTCGGCATAGTGAATGACAACCAAATGGAAGCTTGAGAATTGTACTATACCCCAACCAACAAATATGAAGCACAAAAGGGCACAACTACTTTTCATATTGACACTTTGGATCCTCAGGAAGAGGAAGACCTGGTGAAAGGACATGTAATGGAAGTAACAGAACTTGATGATGAGAATCTAGAAAGGACCAATCAAATTATTTCAAGGCTAAATGCTTCCCTCAAATAGGAATTGATTACATTCCTTATAGAGAGAAAGAATGTGTTCACCTGGAGCCATTAGGATATGCCAAGGATTGATCCTAATTTTATCTACCACGAACTCAACATTTACAAGGACTCTAAGCTGAAAAAGCAGAAACAAAGAGTTTTTAGTGCCGAGAAGGACATAGCTTTCCAAGAGGAAGTGGAGAAATTATAGAGAGCTCAATTTATAGATGATGCTAAATATCCCACTTGGTTGTCCAATGTGGTGATGGAAAAAAGATGAACAACAAATGGCCTATGTGCGTCGACTTCACAGACCTCAACAAAGCATGCCTAAAAGATCATTTTCCTTTACTAAGTATTGATAAATTGATAGATGAAACTGAAGGTCATGAATTCCTCAGTTTCATGGATGATTATTCTAGTTACAACTAGATAAAAATGAAGCCAGAAAATAAGAAGAGCGCGTCATTTATCACTAGCCGAGGAACATACTGCTACAACATTATGCCCTTTGGGCTAAAAAATACTGGAGAAACATATCAGAAATTGGTAAATAAAGTATTTGAAGACCAGATTGGTAAGAATATGGAAGTGTATGTGGATGACATGCTCACTAAAAGCAAGGTTACTGCCAACCATATTGTCCCAAACATTTAACCAGTTGAAGAAACACCAGATGAAGCTTAACCCGAACAAATATATATTCGGGGTACAAGAAGGAATGTTATTAGGTTATTTTGTGAACCAAAGGAGAATTGAAGTTAATCCTGATAAAATAAAGGTTTTAATGGATATGCAGTACCCAACTAGCAAGAAGGACGTGAAAATACTGACTGGAAGAGTGGCATCTCTAAATTATTTTATTTCTCGAGCAATAGATAAATGTCTTCCATTCTTCAAAGCGCTTAAAAATACCTTTGAGTGAATAACGAATGCGAGAAAGTTTTTTTGGAGTTTAAAAAGTATTTGGGATCTCCATTTTTCCTTTTCCCACTAGTGTTGGGAGAAAAGTTGTATCTATAATTTGTTGTCTCAGAGTCAGCTGTTAGCTCAGCTTTGATCCGACTAGACGGAGGAATTCAGAAGCCAATGTACTAAACTAGCAAAGCATTCCAAGAAGTAGAGATCAGATATCCACGCTTAGAGAAAATGGCACTAACACTTATTGAAACCGCTAGAAGAGTGATGACTTACTTTCAAGCCCATACTATTGTGTGGTATACACCGACTTACCTCTGTGACAAACTTTGCACAAACCTGAAAAGTTAGGAAGGTTGATATCTTGGGCAGTTGATCTTAGGGAATATGAGATTTTCTATGAGCCAAGAAGTGCATTAAAAGGGCAAGTGGTGGCAGACTTCAAAGAAGATTTCACATATGAAATGGCGCCAAAATAATCAAAGTGTGCCCTGCTGAGCTTACTTCTTCAGAAAAGAGCTTAACTCAAAAGAAAACTGAGATTGTCACCGATCAAATAGAATCATCGGCTGCTCAAAAAAGGGCTCAGTGAATGGCTAAATAAAGCAAGAAGATATTCAGATACAGAGTGATGTTAGTGGAAGATTTCACCATTGACATTCCAGTCTGGAGGTTATTTGTCTATGGGTATTCATGACCTACTGGTAGTGGAGTTGGACTGATCATTAGTACTTCAGATGATTTAGATGTGGAAGATGCTTTGCGGTTTTAGTTTCAAGATTCCAATAATGAGGCTAAATATGAGGCATTGATTACAGGTTTGGAACTATAGGTGATATCGCATATTAATTCTCAGCTTATTGTTAATCAAATTTCACAGATATATGGAGTTAAAGGAGAAACAATGGTGAGATATTTGAATAAGTCTATGGAGGTTATCTCTTTATTTCCTCCAGTCAAGATGGTATGGATTCCAAGGGTGGAGAATGCCCCAGCAGATGCTCTTGATGGCTAGCCTTAGGAACTCAAATAGAGCTCCGATAAACTATTTTAGTAGAAATCCTCACCCATAGAAGCATTAATGGGTCAGATGTCAACATTATTTCTGTGGAATTGGGTCCTTACTAGATGGATCCGATCAGAGATTATATCAAAAGAGGGTTGCTACCCCCAACTAGAAAGAAGATAGTAAGATGAGGTGCGAAGAAACTAATGATGTTATGGAGAAAGGCATTCTATATAGACGGGGCTACGCAGTCTCTTTAATTCATTGTGTTCATCTAGCCAAAGTAAATAACCTAATCAAGGAAGTACATGAAGGTTCATGCGGACCTCATTCATTCGGCCGTCATTAACACAAAAAATAGCCATGCAAGGCTATTACTGGTCGATAATGAAGTCATACCGTGTTTCCGTCACCAAAAAGTTTGATAAGTGCTAAAAATTTGCAACTATCTATAGAAGACAGGGAGCTACCCAACTCCTATTACCTCTCCTTATCTTTTTACTATTTGGAGTATAGACCTAATCGAACCATTGTCAACCACCAAAGAAGGTTTAAGTATTTGGTTGTAGCATTAGATTACTTGACCAACTGGGTGGAAGATGAGCCTTTGGTGGATATGCCTTATTAGAAGGTTTTCTAGTTTATGTAGAAGGAGATCATATACCGTTATGGGATGCCTTATACTTTCATCACTGATCATGGTACCCAATTTGATAATGAGGAGTATTGTATCATGCATGGAATTTAAAAGCTGCATTCAGCACTTGGACATCCCTAGTGTAATGGTCAGACATAAATTACTAAAAAAAATCTCTTCGATAGATTGAAGAAAATTTCAGATGATGCTACAAGTGAAATTGGATCAATGAGTTACATAGTGTCATTTGGGCTTATAGGACTACACCAAGAACAATAACAAGAGAGCCTCTATACATGCTCACTTTTGGCGCTAAAGCAGTAGTACCAGTTGGAATAGGTCTACCAACTCAAAGAGTGTTGAATTTTGATTCACCCAAAAGTGATCTCATGAGGCGACATTGGTTTCTGGAGGAAACATCTCCCTCCCGGCGGTGTTACAGTCCGTGCATTTATGGGAAGTAGGTGATGCTGGCTATGCTGCAGTCGTTGTTCTGGGTCTAGTTTCAAAATTTCTATTGGTGACTGGTGAGGTGCAAGTGGACCCACAACTTGTAGCCATTACCTCATGGATGTCATACCGTCGCAATCCTGCAGCGGTGATATTAACGGAGACCCTAAATGGCCTGGATTCTTGGAGAGAAGGTCGTTCTGACTTTTTGAGGGGGAGTCATGTGATGTTGTTCTTGTGGCTGTCTGAAAGATTCCGCTTGTCGACTCCTCCAGAGTATCCCTTGTCATCTGTACCCAACTTCTTTTCACACTACTTCATCCGCGTTGGCCTGCATGTTGAGAATTGGGAGAATTGGCTTGTGGAGCATGGAGATCATGGGTTGTATTGGTCAGTGCCTTGGTGGGGACAGTTGCAGCCAATTCTGGAGCTAGGAGAGTATTCATATGTACGGCTGGTTGGTCTCAGGAGGACTTCTTTTTATTTCCCTTGGCGACTTCTGCGTCAATTTGGCTGGGCGCAGGTCGTGCCCCCTCGGACCTCAAATTTATTTTCGGTAGAAGATTTGACTGAGCGCCTGAGTTTGTTGCTTGGATCTCTGTAGGATAATCGGCATCTGTCGACCCGTCCCTCTCAGTCTGTCGGGAAGGTTTGCCATGTCCCCAAAGATTATATGAAGTGGTTGTGGAGGAAAGTAGTCAGCAAGATGTTGGCAGTAGAGACTGGTCAAAGGTGGTTTATTTTATCTGACTCTATGGAAGGGGGTGTTGTGGTTTTTTCGAAGATGGTTAAGGCTCATCGATCCATGGAATGTTTGCGACACTCTATTCAGGCAGGGGAAACTTGGGGTCCTCCGGATGTAGATGATGAGGGTGCACGCTCTTCTGGTAGCAGTGGGTAGGACTCCTGGGGAGTTTATTTGTGTAACAAGGTTGCTTTTATGGTAATAGGGGGAAGGGAGTTATCCGTTCCTTTTCTTATGTAATCCGTACTGTAATTTCTTATTAATGAAATAAACAAGTTTCTGATCACCCAGCTGTGCCTTTTGATGAATTTTGTATTTTGAATTATCTATATCGATCTCTAAGGCATACATAATCCTTTTGTTCGAGTAGATGTTTAGAATGAACTGTCGTTCTCGGAGATAAGAAAAGAATATGTTTTTTGTGAAAAAGAAAGGGTCGTGCTCATGTGAGATGTATGAGCTGCCTACGTACCTCTGGGGTTTTTGAAAAGTTTTAAAATAGTTTTTTGTAGAGGATCAGGCTCACGTAGTTCTGGGTAGAGGGAAATGAAGATTTCTTTAGAATAGAAGGGGGATGGGAGGAGTCGTAGCGCGCCGAGATTTCGGACTAGGGGTAGAATTGCTTGAGACGGTCCAGATTAACTGGACGAGCCATCTCTTCCCCATCTAGGTGAGTGAGCATGGCGGCACCGCCAGACAAGATTTTCTTCACAATCTAAGGGCCGCTCCAATTGGGATTGAATTTTCCTCTAGGGTCCCAGATGGGTTCTATTATCTCCTTGAGGGCTAAATCCCCCTCCCGGACACCACGGTCCTTGACTCTCTTATTGAATGAACGCGCTATTCCGCGATGGTATCCTTGTATGTGATAAAGGGCTTTCAATCTTCTTTCATCTAGGAGGGCTAGCTCATCAAGACGGATTTGGCCCCAGTCTTCTTCACTAACCTTGCTTTCGAGCATGACACGTAGCGAGGGTATTTCCACCTCCACAGGGAGGAAAATTTCCATGCCGTAGACCAGGGAGTAAGGGGTAGCCCCAGTAGAGGTTCGGATTGAGGTTTGATAGACCCAGAGGGCGTACGGGATCCGGTCGACCCATTCCCTACAACTTTCGGTCATCTTGTTGATGATGGCTTTGAGGTTTTTGTTGGTGGCCTCAACTGCACCATTCATCTGAGGTCGGTAGGGAGAAGATTTTTATCTTTGAATCCCATACTAGTTGACTATTTCTGTGACTTCTGCCTCGAAGTGTAAACCGTTATCTGACACTAGCTCGTGCGGGACTCCATATCAGCAGATGATATTTTTCTTGATGAATTTGGCCACCTTCTTGGCATTTAATACTGTGTATGACTCAGCTTCGACCCATTTGGTGAAATAATCAATGGCAACTAGGATGAACTCATGCCCATTTGACGCCTTTGGTGTAACCTTCCCTATGATGTCGATACCCCAGGTGGAGAATGGCCAGGAAGAAGTCGTGTTGTATAATTCCCACGGATGTAGATGTTGGACATTGGAGAACTGTTGGCATTTAGGGCATCTCCGAACGTAGGCAGTGCAATCCTGGGCCATGGTGGTCCAGTAGTAGCCCTGTCGGATGATCTTCTTGGCAAGCATGTAACTGTTCATGTGGGGCCCGCATTCCTCGCTGTGGATTTTCTACATTATCTTTTCAATGTTAGCCCCTGCGATACAGTGCAAGTGAGTTCCATCAAAATTACTCTTGAGCAGTGCTTTATGACAGATGATGTACTGGGCGGCCAGTCTTCAGAGGGTATCTCGGTCGTTCTTGTTTGAACCCTCGGGATACCTACCGTACCTGAGGAGGCACCAAATATCATAGTACCAGTAGTTTACTAGCTCGAGATCTTCTGTGGTGATGAGCTCGATGTGGTAGCAATGGGTTGGTTTGTCTTGCTTTTGAACTAGGAAGGGGTTCATAGTTATTCCCTCTGGCATGTCGATCATATAGGCTAAGGTAGCGAGAGCATCGGCTAGGTTATTCTTTACTCGGGGTAGGTAATGGAAGGTGATATCTCAGAATTGGAAGGCTAACTCTTCTAATTGGGCGTGAAAGGGTTGGAGCTTTTCGTCCTTGACTTCCACTTTCTGAGCACTTGACCAATGATGAGGGCAGAATCCCCATATACATCAAGCTATTGAATACTTTTCTTAAGAGCGACCTTGAGGCCCACTGTGCATGCTTCGTATTCTGTCATGTTATTGGCGCAGGGGAAATTCAATTTGATGGCGATGGGAGTACGAGAGTCATCTGGGGCAACCATGAGTATCCCAATGCCATATCCTTTTTATTGGCAGCGCCGTTAAAGAAGATTTTCCATCGGAGGTTTTCTTGGGCGGTGCAGAGGACATTCTCATCTGGGAATTCGGAGATCCAGACATTAGCTTCTTCTACAGGGTAATCCACGAGGTAGTCAGAAATAGCTCTTCCTTTAATGGCTTTCTGTGTGACGTACACAATATTAAACTCGGTTAGGGGCATCAACCATCGGGACATTTGGCTGTATAAGGTGGGTTTCTCAAGCAGGTATTTGATGGGATCCATTCGGGATACAAGTTTGATGGGGAAGGCGAGCATGTAGTGTCGCAACTTTTAGGTGACCCAGACAAGCGCGACACATGCTTTTTCCAAAGCAGTGTAGTTAACCTCATACCCAGCCAATTTGCGATTGGCATAATATATGGCTCTTTCTTTGCGGGAGTCTTCAAGGTATTGGGCTAGTAAATCCCCAGTTGCAGTGTTGATTATGGTTAGGTATAGGAGCAAAGGGAGACCAGGTTGTGGTGGCATGAGAACTGGGGGTTGGGTTAGATATTATTTGATTTGGTCAAAAGCTTCTTGGCAGGACTCATTCCAAACCTTGGTTGAGTCCTTTCGGAGGAGCTTGAAGATTGGTTCACAGATGGAGGTTAGCTGGTTGATGAACCGACTGATATATGGTAATTTCCCAAGGAAACCTCGGACTTCCTTCTCTGTTCGGGGAGGTGGCATCTCAAGTATGGCCTTCATCTTGGCGGGATATTCTTCTATCCCCTTCTCACTGACCATGAATCCTAAGAGTTTTCCTCTTGTGATGCTGAAGACACACTTTTGTGGATTGAGTCTCATCTGATACTGCCGTAGTCGTTCGAAGAACTTTCGGAGAGCAGGAGCATGACCTTCTCTAGTTTTGGACTTGATAATCATATCATCCACGTAAACCTCGACCTCCTTGTGAATCAAGTCATGCAGGATGGTTGTGGCAGCCCTCTGGTAGGTAGCCCCAGCAGTCTTGAGACCGAATGGCATAACGGTGTAGCAGAAGGTTCCCCATGGGGTGATGAATGCGGTTTTTTCTTGGTGGTCGGGGTACATCTTGATTTGGTTATATCCGACAAACCCGTCAACGAATGACTTGAGAGCATGACTGGCTGTGTTGTCCACGATCATGTCGATATTGGGTAGCGGATAATCATCCTTTGGAGAAGCTTTGTTTAAATCTCGGTAATCCACACACATTCGAACCTTTCCTCCAGATTTCGGTACAGGTACAATGTTGGCTAGCCACGTGGGATATTCGATTACTCTAATGAAACCTACGTTCAACTGTTTGACCACCTCTTCTTTGACCTTGAGCGACCATTTGGTGCGAAGCTTTCTCAACTTTTGTTTAACCGGCTTGTAATCTGGGAGAGTGGGGATCTCATGTTGAGATATTTCAGGATCAATACCAGGCATATCGTCTTAGGACCATGTGAAGACATCCACGAACTCCATTAGCAATTCTTTGAGTTGTGCGCGCTCATGCTCGTCAAGGGTGGCCCCAATCCTAATCTCGCGCAGTTGGCTACTAGAACTGAGATTAATAACAACAGTCTCTTCTTCATTAACTTGAACGCATTTATGTTATTTATTATTAACCTTATTTAGATAAGTTAAGACTTATTCACTTGCAAAATCATCATCATCATAAGTTCGGTTAGAATCTAAACAATTAACGTAAGGCATAGCAAGATACTCAAAATCTTCATTTATTTCATTGATAGGAAAAACAACATTGAGAACCTCATCAAAAGAGGTCTCAATTACATTTGAGTAAGGATAGACAACAGTAGATGAAACAGGGTAAACATTAGGGTTAGGGGAGATTTCCATAGGTAGAACAGGCGCAGTATGCCAGTTAAGGATAGGTGTATCAACAACTTTAATCACATGGGATGGGTCCATTGATGTAGTGCCTGAATGAACCATGTAGACTGTCAGCCCCAGTGTCTGCAAGTTGAAGGATTCTTCAGAATCACTTTCCTCAATCTCTTCAATATTTTTGGTGTGCGATTGCACGCGGTTTGGGAAATTTTTAGCCCATGGGTATCTATCTTGGAAAAAGATGTCCATTCCAGGCTTCATTTTCTTGTCTGTGCGGTCGTACCATGGTTCTGGAAAACCGCAAAAGGGGAAATCCTCGCCCTCTTTGATGAATCTTCCATTTAAGGAATCTCCTGAGATAGTTCGGACGCAGTCTAACCCTCTCTTTGATCGATTCTAGAAGATCATTCTGAGCTCTTGTTCTGATGGTTGATACCCCAAGCCACAAGGAGGGAAAGCTTTCTTCAGCTCGATGGGCTCAAGTATCCCCTGTTGCCTTTGTCCTAGCCCCAGTCCGAGCATGAAGTGCATGTTTTTGAACATCTGAATCATATTGACATTGCCATGAGGGTCATGTTATGGACAACGCTTTCTTTGAAACCGTCCTCTGTCGAGAGTAGGGATGGCTCAACTCGGAATCCTGATAGGAGCATATCATATTACCCATATTGTATCTCAAGGATTGGACTACTGGTGCTTGCACCTTCGGTATTTTTGTCGTCGCCTAAAATGGTGATAACTCGCCCATCGGTGAATAACTTCAATTTCTGATGGAATGAGGAAGAGACACCCTTTATGCTGTGGAGCCAGGGTCGTCCGAGCAACAGGTTGAAATAGGCCTGGATATCAATGACTTGGAATTCGATGATAGGGTTTATAGGTCCAACCCTTATTGCAAGTTTTATGGATCCCATCACCTCACGATGGGTGTTATCGTAGACACGCACGGCTGCAGAGGTTGGAGCGAGGTCACTTTCTTTCAGACCTAAACATTTCAAGGTTCTCGGTGGGCAGACATTCAAACCGAATCCGTTATCCAGGAGAGAAAGCGGCACGACCTTTCCCATAACTTCGATGGAGATGTTGAGTGCATGATTGTGATTTAGACCAATTTTGGGGATTTATTCTTCAGAAAAGCACAGCATTCGGGTGGAGGTTAAGGATCCCACCAAATTTACTGCTTCTTCTGGTGTGGTAGAAGGAGGAACTATGGGTCCTGTGAGCAACTTGATTAAAGCATTTTTGTGCAGCTGGGAAGACATAAAAATCCCCCATAAAGTGATGTTATCTTGAGTTTACTTTAGTTGATCGAGGATCTTGCTCTCCTCGATGGTCATTTCTGGCATAGGAAGGTTTTCGACGCCCTTCCCCTTGTCATTTGCTGCTAGTGAGCTTGGAACCTGTTAATGTCTCCCTGATTTGGTCATGTGATTTATCAAAGAAGAGAAAAATATGAATCTCGTTTCTTCATCGATCTCAGGCTGCTCTGCCACCCTATTTATTTCTCCGAGGAGTTCTTCAAATGATATCATCCCATATAAGTCGGTTACTGGGCCAGTTCGTCCTGAAGCTTGCTCTTCATTCGAGTATTTGAATTCTTCCCCCCATCTGGTGGCAACAATTCTATTTTCCTCTGTGAAGTCAATGCATTCCATAACTTCAACGGCTTCCTCATATAGGTCTTCCCATTCTGTGGGTATGTGTAAGGGTGAAGGGATCAGGTGCCTTTGTAGCTTCAAAGCACCAAATAACTCGGTGATACTGCAAATGTTGTTGGTTTACCTGAATGACTCTGCCATGATCTGGACAACATCATCTAAGCCTACTTCATTGGTTGGTATCACCCAACTATCAGATTCTCGGGCCCATTTTCGCTCTTCCAAAAATAGCGCACTGAACCTCTAGCAATCGATAATCATCTGTGAGGGCAATTTCAGCCCGAACTCTAGGAGTTGATTCAATACCTATGATAATTCAATATCTCCACTTTTAGAACGGGTCTGGACATCGATGCACGCTCTAGTAAGGAGTGACAGTGCCTGATCAGCGGGGCTAGTAGGGTGTAGGAGGAAATATGGGCAAATTTGAAGCGATTTAGGAGGGTATATGGGTGTGATTTGGGTTGATGGATCAAAATCTGAGTTTTCTTCCAAGAAAATGGCATTAGTGTGATTTGGTAGTGGATTGTGAGTAGTGTTTGGCTTAGGATTGGCTGGTGTGGCAATGGTACCCCGATCGATGAGATCTTGGATTATGTTTTGAAGGTGAAAGAATTGGTCGATGGTATGGCCGGCAGTTTGGTGAAAGGTACATTGAGCATCAGTCTTGAAGTTTCTGGGAAGTGGATTGGGTAATGGATGGGATCCAAGGGTTTTATAACATTTCGTCTTAACAGGGCTTGGTAAACTTTAGAGAGGGGAGCATGAAGTTCAGTGTATTCCCTTCGGACGGGAGACAGGGTGACTTTTTGGTGCCCATGATGTGGTTGGTTGAGAGATGTTGTTGATGGTTGAGACTGTAGCATTGGCAGGCTTGTCATATTTTATGGGAGTGAACTGTCCGGACACCTTCTTCGGTTCAACTTAGGTTTTGGTAAGACCTTCCTCGATTTCTACTCCTGCTTATCTGAGAGCTCGAAAGTGGGGGTAGAACTGTCCTCCCATGGTTGCTCGGACATGGGGCAAGAAATTCTGCTTCACTATGTTGACTTGTTCTTCTTCAGATGGCCGATTGGTCATAGTATCTGCTTTTTCCCTCCATCGGGCTATAAAGTTACTGATCGATTCTTCGGAGTTTTGTTTGAGCAGCTATAAATCACGGCGGGTGACCTCAAGCTCTTCGTTGTATTTGTATTGCGACATGAATTCTCGGGCTACATCCTCCCAGCTACGGATTCTAGATTTCTTAAGAGATAAAAACCATCGGAGGGCACTATCCTTCAAAGTTTGCTGAAACGGTTGGGACATTACTTCTTCGGAATCCACTAGGAGAGTCATGGAACGGTGATAACTGCGAAGATGAATAATTGGGGGACCACTCCCCCCGAACTTCTCGATATTTGGCATCTTAAACTTCTCAGGTAACCTTGTTTTAGGATAAGGAGCCATGTGGGTGTAGTCCATGTAATTCCCAAAGATCCTAACCTGATCAAACTTCTTGGTGAGCATCTTAAGATCTTCTTTGACTTTGTTCAACTCCTCCTCTTTTGGATCAATGACTATAGGCAGGTTAGTCATAGGCTGGGTAATGTTTGGCATTGGAAGTTGGGCAGGCGGTGACCCATTAGCCGGAGGGGCACGTGGAGCGTGCTGATATTCTTTCGGGACCCAGATTGGCTCGGGTGGACCCATAGCACGAGGGAACAGGGCCTTGGGCTCTTGAGGAATAGGAACTTGGTTTCATTGCATTTCTTGAACCTCATCTTGGAGGTTGTCAATCTTGGCCACGAGCTGAGCTATGACAGTTCGCAGATCCGATTGTATGACTGGTGCTTGATCTGCATTCTCCATGGAAGATGGATGGATTCTGAACTCACAAGAAGTAGTAGAGGAGCGGATGAAACCCTGGGGTGATTTGACTGAAGACCGAAGCCAATAGGGAGCCAGGCCAAGGGCGTGCGATTGACCTAGAAGGCGTAGGATGAGATTTATTTTTGAGAAAAAAGGGAAGAAACTATTTTTGGAGGAATGTTTTTGGATTTTTGATAAGGAGGGAGAAATGTTTTTTGGATTTTTTGATAAAAAGGGAGAAACGTTTTTGGATTTTTTTGATAAAGAAGGGAGAAATGTTTTTGGATTTTTGATAAAAAGGGAGAAATGTTTTTGGAGATGGAACTCAGCATGATTATTATTATTATGTTCTCACTTGTATTTAATTCTCCTAAATGCAATGCCGGACGGGACCCGAGGCTGGAAAAGTGGGGGTCTTAATATATGAAAAGCTACGTTTGGACTTGTAACCAGGCTAGCGGACAGGGTCCCATTTTAAAAGTGCGCGAAAATTGGGCGGCAGATTGACCAGGAATTTTGGCAGAGTTTCGGGTTGAAACCGGCAATCTAAAGTGCGTGTCCTAGGTTTGACACCTATATGCAGGTATGCAGTTGGTTGGGTGAATCAGCATGGGTTCCCCCCTTTGGCATGACTTCCACGATATACGTCTTGCTCTTGCAGTCAATCGGTACATGTGAACAAGCCATTTGATATACTTGAGTGTACGTGAATTGCCTCACCATATACCTCGTGGGGACGGTACGTGTGAGAGAGAATTCGTTATACTCAGCGTACGTGAACGAATTCCCTACGATATACCTCCCGTCATAACTTCGATCAAGCAGTACGATGCGGGGGAACCGTTCGATATACGTCGAAGGTACTTGGCCAATGGAAGGTGAGAGTTATATCGCTTTAGGCTAACTGCGACCTGCCAGACCAGCTCCCATCACGAAGTGACCCTCCAGTTACTGGGTCAAATTTGGTCAATAACAATGTTCTTTGGTGATATCGTGTGAATCATGCATGATTCTCTTTATTAGTATCTTATGATGAGAATGCCTTTCTTGATTATGCCAAACAGGGAGCAAAGTACGAGTACCCCAAAAGGTACGCCAAGTATGGATGGGTGATGCGTGCAACATGAGGATATACATGTGATCCAAGGTGCACATGGTGTGAAGTGTACATAGAGAATTCCTACAAGTGTGTGGATATAAGCATAAGCATGGGATACACATGAGAAAAGGGGAACATGCAAGTATGGGGGGAAACATAAGAAAATATAGCATCCATGTAAATAGAGTCAAGCTCTCAAAATATAATAAACTCCCCAGCAGAGTCGCCACTGTGGCCATCCCCTATCCCCGCCGCGGAGGGGAAAAGGATCCTTCAGGTCCCGCGCGTCCCCTCTCTCGGCAGAGCGCTTCGGCCGGCGTCGATTTGTGAGGTGTGAAAAATGTAGAGAGATTTAGAGTCGCCAGTCTATTTTACTCAAAACAGACAAAAGAAAAAAGGGGAGCCACCACGAAGGATGTCATCCAAAGACATACTGGTGCGTGCGAAACCAAAATGATTCGAGAAGGGTTCGGAGACTTAGTTACGAAATGGGAAGGTGTTAGGCACCCATTCCGCCCTTTCGGTCTCTCATGGATATTTTCTATTTTCCTTTTATGTTTCCCCCCGTGATATGTGTGCATGTGTATATATAGAATGGAGGTAGGAATCCTCGACTTGTATCATGGAAAAATAAAGCGAGTCATCTGTAGGAATGTGAAATTAATGTAGAAAATAGGATTTGCGCGATTATCCTTGCGTTGATTGTTATAAGGGAACGATAACGCATGTGGGATAATATGTCATTAAGAACGAATATATAGAATATAATAGAAATGAGATAAAGAGAAGATTGAAAATAAAAGAAAAAGTGAGAAAAAAACTCGAGTCTCGGGTTTTACCCCAAGACACCTACGTAGACTATAAAGGCATCAAACTCCACGAAATTCGCATACAAAACGAGGGGTGGGGTTTATCCCATAAATCCAAATGGAGAAATCTCTTATTTATAAGTGTGTGTGTGTGTGTGTGTAGAAAAAGTGTTTTAGTTGTGAGCAAAGTGTGGAAAAAGTGTGAGAATCCCTATTTGGAATTTATGAGCAAACCCTCTTTTTCTTGTTTTTGGGTTTTTATTCATATGAAAAATAGGAGATGTGCAATAATACTAGATAAAAAGTATGTTACGATATGTGAAAAAAGTTCTTAAGTAATAAAACAAGTTATTGCAAATTTAAGAAGATTTGAAAAGAAATATGAGAAAGATGGACCTTCTTGGAGACTTTGAGCTTGATCTTGAATGTTGAAAAGTAGCCCTTGCACTTGGATGATGAGGGAGAGTGGTTAATTCATCAAGTTTGATGAAAGAGATGATGAAAAGTGGAAGTGAAAAAGGGATTTGGAAGTTGAAATCACGCTGCCTTCGAGAGAGGTTTCTGGGAATTGCTGAGAGTGATTTCCTTCCAATCTGAGCTCCCTTGCAAATGAGGCCAAGGCCTCCTTTTAAAGGCCCGGGGGTCTGTCGATCGGCATTGCCATGGCACTAACTATCGGCAGGTTCCGATAGGCAGGGTCTGGGACCTGCCATTTGGCAGTGCGCTTCATGCTTTTTTGGAAAATTGGCCACCGAGGGCAAACCGTTGGTCAGAATCGTGCACTGGGCATACCTTTGGAAAGGTATTTCAGAGACCTTCGAAAGTCCTTTGGACCGTTCCCGAGTTCGGGAGTTGTTTTTGGGTCAAATATGGCTCGGAAGCGTTTTTCGGTCCGTTGGACGGGGAATCGTTCGAACGCAAATGGATCATTCGTCCGCATGGTAAGTCGGAACCGCGCATGGGACGGACCGTTAGAAATTTTAGGAGATGTACTTAGACATTACAAAGAGTTTGACCCAGTTTGGGGAGCTAACATTGGTCAACCGGGCCCGAGAAGCATTCGGTGACCTCTCGGAGTCAAACGGATCATTCATCCGCATGGAAAGTCGAATTGTGCACGGGATGGACCGTTGGAAAGGGTATTCAGTCCCCTAAGAAGATTCATTTAGACTCAGTTGAGGTGAAGAGTTGACTTAGGTCAAACAGAGCCCGGGAGCGCCCGGTGGCCTCTGGGTCAGGTTTCGAACGCAAACGGATCGTTCATCCGCATGGTGAGTCAAAATCGCGCACGGGGCAGACCATTGGAAAGGGTATTCAGTGCCCTTAGGCAATTCATTGAGTCTCAGTGGAAACGAAAAGTTTGACTTTTGGTCAAACCGATCCGAGGAGTGCCCGATGACTTCCAGGTCAGTGCTCGGGACATGACCTGGGTCTACGGTGATGAGTGGAGGTACTAGGGACCTAAGGAGAGTTAGGGGGTAACAGAATGCGGTTTCTACAGGTTCCCTATCCCATTTTGAATGATGGTGAGTATCTCAGAAAAGGACATGACGATGCATTCACTACTTTTAATGCGCCCGAGCCTATCTCCCCTTTGGTGAGTGATTCTCATCGGTGTCCGTCTAGGAAAGCTCATCCCAAAATTTTTGATAAATTAATTCCTAGACCGATTTATGTTTTCTCCTACTGCAAGAAGCAAGGACACCTTAGGGAGTTTTGTTCTAAATTGTGTTTTGTGCCATATCATGCCACTTTACATGTTCACACACATGCACCCACTCATAATACTTTGCTTGCACATAATGATAGAGAGTTTGCACATATTCGCGAACAAGTGAAGTTTTTTTTTATCAAGACTACACATGATCTAATGGAGTTGGTTCAAAAGATGTCACCATCTTTAGAAAACTCCACCGCTCTTCCCGGTTGAGGTCTTCACATGTTTGCTAGCACAGGGTGTTTACATGATGTCTCTTTTGTCTATTGCTAGCATGTACCGTTAGTTTTTTTTTTCTTTTTTATATTTTTTCTCGAAAAATCCAAAAAGATTTTCTTTTTATAAAAATTTTGTAAAAGCTCAAAAAGAATTTTTGTATTTTGTTTACACCTCTTATGGATGAGCATTTAAGATAACCGAGTCACATATTTCACTTCCATATTTTTTGCGTGACAGGTCGATAGTGATTTGAGACGCTACATCATTTCATCCATGTGCTTTACATTGTTTAGAGTCTTTGAGATGTGATTAGTGAAAACTTTCTACATGTTCGGCTCCTATGTCCTTTATTGCACACATGCACTACTTTATTTGATTATTATACTTGTCTATCGCATGTTGGCTTGAGTGTTTCCATCTCAATTCTGTCTATACAACAAATCATATGCGATAAAACTTGACAAGATTGGAATGCATGTAAAAACTGTTTGGTGAGATTGTGTGTTTTTTTTTAAATGGGGAAGGGCTGGGAAAGGTTCATATTTGACCTTTGCGAATACTAAGCCACCATTAAATTATACCTAAAAATTTGAGGAATTTTAATTATCCGGGGTCCAAAGAGGTTAAAAGAGCCCGAAAAAATTTAAAGGCAATAAAAAGCAATTCATGCCAAATATGGGCCATTAGGTTTCACCATCAATTCTCCAAAGTTGGAGAATTTAGATCACCTCTAAACAAGATATAAATCTAAGGGAGTTTGGTTGGAGAATTTAAAAGGGTTTGCACTTTCTTGAAAGTCCTGAAAAAGCATTAAATAGTTTTGGACATTATTGGTATGGAAATCACTTTGAGCTTTGATTTGCTGATTTGATTGAGTTAATGTCTCATATTTCCATTTTTTTACACCTAAGGAAGATGTTGAGTTCATTCGTTAGGATTATTCGATATTCATCGTGCACATATGTTATGCTTATATGCATTGATTTTCCTATCGAATTTTCTCACATCCCTGCATTTCCGCTATCACCAACTTGGTTGTTTTTGTGTTTCTTTCATGGTGTGATTCTTTGTTGTATATTTTGTGTGAAAAATTCAAAAATAGAAAGTTTATTACCTTGTGACATTCTCCATTTGCATTTATTTGTGCTTCTCATATCTGTCTATTTTGGGACATCATAAAAAGGGGGATAATGAATCATGGGGGAGAATTATTTGGTTGATTTATCAGTGATTTGCTTAAGCTTAATTGATCTTTGATTTTTGCATGTCATTATATTTCAAACTGTTGCGTGTCACGGGTATATACTTTATCTCATGTGTGTGGGTAGAAAATTGATGATTATTGAATTGCACACCCTAATGAGATGAGCTTTGAGAGTTTCTAAAAAGCTGAAGATTTGAAGATATTGAAGTTTGATTGACGACATGTCAGTTAGTATTCTCAGTTTGAGGGTTTAATGGGGATATTATCTTGTATGTCATTTTCTTTATGGAGATTGCATAATTCGAATTTTTTTATATATGTACCGGCATAGACATAGGGGGAGATTTATAAGGACATAATTTTATAGATGTCCGGGCTAGAATCTAGGAATTCTCTATTTGTCCTAGATTATAGTATGTATGTCTGATATCACTACATTCGACACGTCAACACGATCATCCATGACGACCTTGATTTGAATCCATGCATTAGCCATCTTCACACGTGCATCATGCTTCATGCGACGTGCTGATCGACCGTTCCCACTACACCACTTCACATTATTGGTAAAATGATTTATTGGAGTTGTTTATGTTTTCATAAATATTTACGAATTTTTTAGAAAATATTTTTCGAAGCCTGATTTGTTTTTAACAAAAAGCAGAAGAAGCGAACTTTTCTTGGTCGTTGAGATCGCGCGATCTCGTTCAAACGACATCGCTCTGTCGTTCGAGCGACATGAGCATGTCACACGATCTCGTTCGAGTGACGGGGCCGCCTCGATTTTCATATAAATATATGTGTCCATTCTGCATGTTTTTCTAAGTCTTTTTCGCACACGTTTCTGCGATTCATAGCCCAGAAATCAGACTTTAAATTTTTAAGGTTTCATTCCTTCTTTATTCACATAACCATTCCCATATATGTATGTGAATCTTTACCCCTTTAAAGGATCGTTTTTACTCATCTGGAGTAACTTTTGGAGAAGCCGACTCTTTTCCATTGCTGTCCATCTGAAGTTCTTGCGAGAAATTTCAACCGATGACATCAGAACCGACACCTTAGGGTATTTTGTATGTCTTTCTTATTTTCAGTATAATCCTTGTAAACCATTCTTTACAAATTATAGTGAAAATAAAAGGTTTTGCCCCTTTGGGGGATTTTTCCTCATATGTGTGTTTGATTTTGATTGAATGTTCTTGAATGATCATATTGTCTTCAATCACACCTAGATGCATGTTTTAGGATTTAATTGGAAAACTGAGTTTAATTAAATAATTTCTTTATTTGAACAAAATCACACTCTCAAGAATAGCTACACCATAATTCGTTGTCACAAGTGCAATGAACTCGAACACATCTGTAATACCCCGTACTTTTATCGATATTTATTTATGGGATTAATTAAATTAAATATGAATTAATTGAGAATTAATCCGGATATAATACTAACGATATGTGAGTTGGTATTTGATTATAATGTGTATATATGGAAATATATGAATATTGAAAATATTGAAATTGTCGCGAGACTGAAATACGACAATTTGGGAAATTTAATTGGGACGCACTTGTCAGTCGCGTCGGGAACGTAATAATTTGAATTAAAAAGTAAATTTTATTTTTATCAACCGAATGGCCATTTCGAGTGCGCCAACGTGTCCGAAAGGGTCGAAATAGTCAGAAAACACTAGCCAGGGGTTTAGTTTGGGTCCCGGGGCATTTTTAAGCCAAACCGGCAACTTAAAAGGGCATTTTGGAAATTTGGAAATTTTGGGAATATTAATTAACGAATTTTGTGAGTTAATTATAGGATAATTATTAACCCACTTAACCCATTATCAGCAAAGAAAGTTAGAGAGTGGTTACGTGAGTTTTGAGAGAAGTGGGAAGAGAAGTTACAAGGGCCAAAACCACCATCTTCAACCTTGGGAGAAAATCCATAGAGAAAGGAGAGAATCAATCCATTCACCAACATCAAATTCAGAGAACTATCTAAGGCAAGTGGTTTAGTTACGTTAATTTCAAGCGAATGTTTCTTCCATTCTTAGAATTGATATAATTAAATCATATTGGGTGTTTGATGAAAA
>OX422208.1:824416862-824529362 GCA_949130495.1 Sambucus nigra | reverse complement strand
AATTAATATGTTGTATGGTACAATACAACAATCAAAATCTGAAGCCTAATTTCAAATAAATTATATGGCACTACAATTAAAATCAAAATTTCAAATACTAGTTGTAAACCCGCGCGATGCGCGAACGAAACGATTGTGTACGTGTAATTAAAAATATACATGTTTTTTGAAAAAATAAATTACCATTTCAATGGCGAGGTATCATACTCTTAAGTTTTACTATTTTTTTAATATACATACTTAGTTTGATGAGACTGAATCGATTAAGTGATCCCATCAACAATTGCCATTAATTTTAGAATCCATTAAAATCACATGAAACGTATAGGCTTGTGTTTAGATTAAAATATTTTCTTATACTTTACAATATTTATGTATGTATACAAATTTTAATACATTACTAAAAGATAGGTACACGCTATAAAATTTATATATACATGCAAATTTTCAATTCGATAATATTTTTTTAAAATTTTAATACTCAATGACCATAATTAAAGAGCAGTCAAAATCCAAATAACTAAAATAAACATAACATAAAGGAACAAAGGAAAACTAAAAAAGAAAAAACAAACAAAAACACATTTCATGAGCATTCACCAAATAAGTTGGCTGAATTGAAACCTCCACCAGTGTTCAATACATTTAAGAAAACAACCACCTACCACCACCAAGATCATAAATAGATCAATGTCACATTTCATTACCATTATTTCCAACAAACATAAATCAATATTTCAAAAATATCTCAGCTTCTCAACACCCCTTTTATCGCCACCTCCCCTTCTCTCCACTGTCGTCCCATTCTTCTACCCCCCAATATTTCCAACAACCCCATTTTAATCCAATCAAAGATCCATGAAATTTCATGCCAATCATGACATATAAAATACAAATATAAGCAAGATTAAAATAAATGTCCAATGTATCAAGAAGCTTTTATGTAAATGGAAATTACATAATAATTCATTTAAAAATATTTAAAAATTGGAAATTATTTTTCTTAAATAAATGTTTTCAATTTAGAAAAACCTATTTCTAATAGATAAAAAAAATTCTAATAGATAAAAAAATTCCAACAAAAAGAACACATTTGCAATAAAAATAGATTTTCAATAAAATTAGAAAAATACTAAAAAAATGAACTTAAAAATCTGTAAAATATTTTTAAAAAATCTGCAACAAAAACTTTATAAATATTTTAAAAGGTTTAAAAATTTTCTGCAAAAAAAAAATAGATTTTCAATAAAAAAAAAAGAAAGAATAGATTTCAATAAAAAAAAATAAGTTTCTAATAAAAACACAGAATTTTATTCGATAATTACAAGAAAATCTGGAAAATACATAAAATAGAAAAAATATTAAAAAATAAAAATTTGGAAAACATATTTGTTTTGCTATATTAATTAGATATTTTTCAGAGACAACAGATCTGTTTTGCTATAATCCATAAGAGGACCTCAGCAAATGGAGAAAACAAAGTTGAAGATGGAGAAATCTCCCTATCTCTCATGGAGAAAACGTCTCTATCTTTGAAAAAGATTGAACTGCGCGACAATTCTTGCAGTTTGATCGAGAGAAGAAGTTGACGCATCCTTTGAATTCCCCAAACCCGACCTCTCTATTTATCTTCACAATCACTTTCAGTCCTGACAGAGCAACGGAATCAGTGGGAGCCTCAGCAATCCCCATCCGAAGAGGTTTAAAAAATCATGAAGATAAGATCACTGCTAGTAGCTGGAGAGATGATCGAAAATTATACAATTGGTGAGAAATTGGTACCCAACCACACCTACCGGACTCAACGTCCCAATAACTTACCACAGCCTTACTTACAGTCCCACCAACGGATCCGATTGTCGGTTCCTTCTCCTAGTGTTGTTCTTTTTACATAGGTGAATAAAATTTAGGGAGTTAAATAGGTTATTTGTTCCTTAGTTATTAACTGGGGGGAGAGATAAGGGTGGGTAGAGGAAGTAATTAGAATGGGGGATAAGGAATATGCGAGAAGCTATAGGTATACGTATAGGTATATGAATACGTACAGACTTTTTAGGAAAATGAAAGTTTTTTTTAAAAATGGATAAATTACATTAAAATGGTAGTCACTTTACGAGGCTAGGCTTCAAATTAGGAGGAAGTCTATCCACGTGGACTCCCTTAGAATTGAGGAGGTTTAAATGCTTGTTTTGCATTTTATAGTATTAGTATAGATACTGAAAGCTAATTACAATTTTACAAATTTACAAGGCTCAAGGAAGGTGTATTGAAGGGAATCTATTTCACAAAGAGGTTTTAATATCTGTTTAAGGCAAAAACATATTTTCGTAGCAGGAATATATTTTCTTCAATATTTGTATGTGAATGAACCCATTGGGCAAGATCGTGTATTCCGGCCAGGTGGAATATACGACTTGGAAGGATCTAATATTTCGGCAAGGTGATTTGGAAAAAATGTAACACACGATTTGGAAAAAAAGCATAGGTGGTATTTAATTTTTTCGCAAACGCACACATTATTTTTTTTGGCTTTGGTGTTGATTTGGGAAAAACACAATACAGATATGCGACAGGGAAAAAAATACAACAGGAATATCATAACCCGAACAAGTTTGCATAAGGAAAAAAATGATATATATATATATATATATATATATATATATATATATATATATATATATATATATATATATATATATATAGTTTGTTATAATGATTTGGGAAAAAAAAGAAGAGTTACCTTGTGCTTTTGAAGAGAGAGATTCTTGGTTTGCTGTGTGTGGTGTGCGACTGATTTGCTGTGTTAAATTTTAGGGTTTCGTGGCTTTTATAGTAAGGAAAATAAATGGATGAGATGAGTTTAAAAAAATGAAGGGTCTTGATAATTGCGTAGATATATTTTTTTAGATATAATTTTTATTTGGTAATTGTTATGGTAGTATGTGGTAAGCTTGGTATTGTATTTAGGTATGGTAATTCGATAATTTTGGTACGGTAAATTCGGTACGATAAGTCAGTACGGTAAATACGGTAAATCGGTTTTTTATATCTAAAAACCAAAACCAAAACCAACCAAGTTTTTTACAGTATTTTCGATTTCGGTAAAATCGATTTTCAGTAATTCATAATATGAAACCAAAACCATTTTTCATCGGACCAAAATAGTACGGTACGGTAAAAACCCGTACCGGTTGCACCCCTAACCTCGACTTTAGGAGTAAAACTACAACGACCGGCGCCCCCTACTTAAAACTACAATTTAATGATGTGGCGCGGATGATTTTTGTAATATGTTGGTACCTATTAATAATATATATAAAAGGTTGGACCACTTATACATGCTGTTGGCGCGGTCCATTTTTTTAAACAGTAAAAAACAGTTCGCGCCAGAGATATGAAAAAAACGACTGCATACCACGTTGTGTTTTTTAGATTGTGATCATGTTAGTTAAAAAATAAAAAATTCATAATCCAATTGTGTAATTTTTTAATTAGTTTGTGTGGTAAATAAAAAACATGATTTCGTATCCTGTCATGTTGTATTTTTACACGTATAATTTAAAACATATTTTTTTTATTCGACTATTTTTTTTAACTTGAAAATTATATTTTGGAAAAAAAAATTATAGGGTGACAAAGCAAAAAGTGTGTATCTTAATGATGTGGCAGTTGTCATATCATTAAGTTGGGGTTTTAAGTGGGGGGAACGGTCGCTCTAGTATTATTCCGACTTTAAAGTAGTTTTTGTTCTTATTAAGCCCCTAAATTATCACAAAAGGGCGATCCATTTTTACACTCATAAAAGTGAATAATTTATGAGTCTTGATGATTCTATCCAAAAAATAGTTCCAAAATACCATTTTCTACAACGTAAGTACCTATTATTTTTCCTTAACATCATAAAATAACACCACATAACTTCTTGTCATATATAAACCCCCAAAAATTTAAACCTCACTTTTACTATTTCCTCTCTCTCTCTCTCTAACTTCCCTCCAAAACATTTCTCTCAACCTTACGCTACACACTCCCATTTTCTCTTAAACATTTCTCAACCTACTCACTCTACCTCAAGATCAATTTTAGGTATTTTACTTTAATACCCATTATTGTAATGTATTGTCTGAATGCACATGCATTTCGAGTATGAAACACTAACATGGTAACCTTAATATGAACCCATTTAACAATCATAATATGAACATTGGTAATATATTGCATAAAAAAAGAAATAGACAACTTTAGGGTTTAAAAACACAAAAAATAAAATTGGTGAAACCCTGAAACTATAGTTACCCATCGCCGTAGCTGACAATCACCTTCGTTTCCCTATGATCGTGCCATTTGTTCTCATGGTGAGGAGTGATTGTATAGGTTATTTGATCAACCCACCGTAAGTTTATTGTTTCGATTTCTTCCAACCGTAGGGTAATAACTTCGGTGTTAAGACTCCATAAGTGTAAATATCGTGCCTACGTCCAACCACATGTCTTCTTTATTCGGTTGTATATCCTCGTGTTGTTCTCCTTATGGTTGTATCTCACCACGTGTCTTTTTCATTCGACTGTATCTCACCGTGTATATTCCTTATTTGTTAGTATAATATGATCCTAAAGTTGTTTCTTTTATGCATTAGTATAAATACATAGGTTGAGTTGTTTGGTCATATGATGTAGCAATTAGGGTCTATGAAGTTGTGAGTTAGGTTATATACTTTAACATTGATTTTATGTTCATTTGTTGGCCGGTGGTTGAAACAATTTGTATGTAATATTGTATATGATTTGGTATGCAAAAATTTGTATCTAATCTTGTTTGAGATTTGGTATGCACACTATTTTGAATATAATCTTGTTTGTGATTTGCAATGCACAAATTTGTATTCAATCTTGTTTGTGATCTGGAATATATTTAATCATAGGTCGTATGATATAGCATTGATTTGATGTTCATTGATTTAGATTACGTTTGTAATCTTATTTGAGACAGTGGAGATATGAAAAGGCTGAAACACCCCGTATTTTTATGATATTAAATAATTATGAGATTAATTAATATTGTTGGATTAGTTAAATTAAAAATGTGAGAAAATTGATTATTAATTAATCCGGATTAAAAATGATTATTAACTAGCGTGTAAGGGTTAATACTTACTGATGAAAATTATTGAATATTACTGTGTGGATATGTAATATGAAATTATGAAATTTCATAAATTGTCGGATTGTGAAAAATGACAGTTTGATATTTTAAGTCAAGGCGCGCGTGCGAGTCGTGTCGGGACTAATTGAATGCAATAAAAAGATAAATTATTTTTAAGTAAATCGTATGGCAATTTCGATCACGCCATTGAATCCAGAAGGGTCGATATAGTTAGAAAACTCTACTCGGGTATTTTATTTGGACTTCGAAATATTTTTATGCCTAACCAGCACCCCGTAGGGTTATTTTTGTCTGTTGAATTTTTGGGGAAATATTATGGACAAAAATTATTAAATTAAATATGGATGTACGTGGGTTAGAGGGTTCAATTCTAAACCTACGAGAGAGAAAAGAGAGAGGCAAGGAGGAAGGAAGAAGAAGCCATAGGAGTTCTTAGTGCATAACTCAAGAACACTCACAAAAAATATCACCAAATAGTAGATCGGGAGACGAGGAACACACCTATACCAACATCACTAAGAGATCAGACCTTCGAAACTGAGGCAAGTGTTTAATCCTCGCAAAATTATAGCAACAATCATGTTCATGTTAGTATAGATACACAATACTCATTTATGATTCATAAATTTTGATGAAATTGGAGAACTAAGGACATTAATTAAAATGTGGTATCTAATTAGGTTGAATCCCTCATGTAGATAGGTTAGAGACCTCAAATTGATGATTAGTTATGATGGACGAATCTAGCTTTTATGTTCTTGTATAGAAAGCTGAAGAATTAGGTTTTATTTTATTAATTTGGGAATTTTCAGAATATATTAAGGTTTATGCATGATTAAAAGATTCTAGGTTGTTAGATTCCCTACACATTAAATTAATATTTTGAAGTGATTGTTGGGAGTTGGGAAGAAATCTGAAGAGGTTTTTGTTTAGAAAAAGGTTGGGAAAACGCAGCAGTTAGCAAAATGGAGACGATGACGTCTCGTTCGAATGAGATGCAGGGTCGTTCGGATGACCGTCTAATTTGTTCGAACGAAACCAGTTCTGGTTCGAATGACAGGTCCCAGAAAACCCATAAATTCCTATTTTTTCCTAAATTGTGTTACACAGTTAATTGAGTGAGAAAAACTGCCATTTAAGGATATCAGCTTAGTGCAGAATTATTGGGAAGTATTTGTAGCGAAATACCTTAAGTAGTTGGAATGATATGTTAGCCTTGGAGATTACGAGAGAGATAGTAATCGAAATAATTATACTATACTTAGATACGAGAAGAACAACACGTATGGAAAGCATATTATAGAGTTGGGTGAATACCTAATAATTTTAATAGGATGTGGGAATGCCTATTATTTTATGATTATTATTATTGTGTGTATAAACATACCTACGCTGCTTGCTATCGGAAGGAGGTTATTGCGCAGTGTACAGTCTTATCCTGGGTGACCCAATGGGGGGGATATTTGACTTGTACCCAGAGCACATGAACTTGGATACGTGCTATCTAAGACATAGGATAGTTTAAACGGTTGGATATGAGCGTATGTATGTGCGTGACCCATTTAGCTGGTGAGTATGCTCGCCTCCAATATTTGTGTTATGAGATTTATGGTTCGTGAGAGACGTCGAGCCACTTGTCCTTTACGCAGTGAGCGATGCATCGAGACACGATAGCAGAGTATGCATTGCTCCAAATGGTCCTAACCAATGGGCGCATGATTTGTATATATATATATAGAGATGATGTGACTATATGTATATATGTATATATTTGTGAATGATTCTAATGTGTGAAATTATCAAACTTATAAATGTTGGTAAATAAAGTGATTCTAGTGGATAAAAGAATTACTATCAGAACAGTGAATGAAAAATATGGTTAATTGGAAAAAATGATCTTAATAGCGTATTGTATGGGCGATACGGGTCACTCCCTTGAGATATAATTAGAAGTATAAACCTATGATATAGTTGGGAACATTATGGATAACTAGGTTAGGATAGAAGTACGTTAGGCGTGCACAATGGTGGAGAGATGAGAATCTCATGTGAGAGTTCTAAACTAACATGCACATAATAATTGCATTATTGCAGTTTTAAATACTTGCTAAAATAAATATTTTCACAATATATATATATATATATATATATATATATATTACTTTTAGCGAGCTGCCGCGATTGTAGGAGTTGCAGGTCCTTGCATTAGACGCTTCTATCAGTTCTTTTTGTTCCTTTTCAGACATTTATCCTAGGGCATGTTTCTTCCATCTTTAGTCATTACTCAGTTTACATTAGTAGTTTATTTCAATTACACTTGCGGATTTTATGGTTTGTTGGTTTTAGACTTGGAACTGGAATGTTTTATCTGGTCCGATTTATTTCAGTATTGGATTCGTGTTCAGTATTTATTTTATTCTTGTGGAATGTGAGTAGCTTATATTTTAAGGAATGAAAAATTTATTAATGGATTAATTGGGTATAATTAAATGGGATACTGTTTTAATACTTATTATTAGGTGATTAATAAAGAAAAATTGTTTTTCGGCAGTGATGCTAAGAATGAAAAAACCGGTCACTTCAGTTTAATTTAATAAAGGACTGATCAACGAGTATTTAATTAGGCGGGGTGTCACAGGTGAATTTTGGAATTGAAATTTTTTCTTGTGATGTCCATTATTGCTTTTTCGAGCTTTCGCTCATTTTTTTCACACTTTTCTTTTCTTGCTATTTTTATTGAGCATTGTCTATATTTCTTGCCCCTTTGTATCGCACCATTTGGACTAAATTTCTGAATTTTTCATTTTCACAATTTCGGGCTAAATTTGGGGCGTTTCGTGTTATCAAACGAAGGGGAAAAACTTATTTGGCTCAATTTGGGTTGCAATAAGGTTAATTTTTCACGAATTTTTCTGGACAATATTTTTGGGTGACAAACGAGGGCTTACTTCATTGTCCAAATTTCTCATTACATTACCAAATGCGTTTCGAGATTAATTAAGTTTAAAGATATTTTCAGCGCGTTTTTCAAGACAACATTCCATTTCCCATAACCAATCAATGTTAAAGAATTGAGATCCCCGACGACTTATTTTAACCGCTAAAATGAACTTGGAGTTAGTCATTAACTCGGATTGATTTTAAAAACTCAGAAAAGTAGATAGGTTCGTCATCTCACCGGGTTAATTAATCTCCACACTTATGCATTAGGTCATCAATTCATGCTCAATTTCCATCTTTAGTCAATTTTGGCTTTGTGTATTTGGATTGTTACGGATTTGAGACTTTAAATAAAATTTCGGTGATATTTTCGAAAAATTTAAATTCTAACTTTTATTTACTTTGAAGAAAGAAAAAAAGAAAATAAAATAGTTTTTTTCTTTTCTAAACTTGTTTCAATTTTTTTTAAGTTTTAGGGCATTTTGAAAATTTGTTAAGTTTTAGAAATACGCACTTGTCACCCCCCTAACTTAGACTTTTGCATTGTCCTCAATCAAAAGGACTAAAAATCTAAAGAAGATCAAATAACAAGTGTGACAAATAAAACAAGCAAATATTTAAAATGCAAAATGACACTAAACATGACTCAATAATACAACAAAAATCACCCCATACTCGTCGGAGGTGCGACGACCTCTCATCTCTCCACAAACTCACCTGACCCCATGGACGAGATCCAATGCTCTCCTCGTATCTCCCGTCTTCATTTCGTAAACCAATAATCGGAACAAGTTGGAACCTCACCCATAGATAAAGGAAAGACCGAGAGACTCATCGTGACTAATCGAAAAGGGATCCTCGTGATGCTTACTCAAAGTGTGGCCTGCGTGCACCAACTCAGAGGGAACACCTAAGTTTCTTTTAATTTTTGAAACGCATGGGTCGGGCTCTAAGTTGGACGAAACACAAATTTTCTCCTCAATCGCCTCCGGGACATCAAGTGGTATGGGTGGATGGTCACAAAGAAGGAATTCATCGATTTTATCTTTCCATTTGTTTTCTTCTAAGTGACTACAAGAGACCAATAGGGATTGGACTTCAATAGTAAGGCTCTCATCCAGTGGCCCGAATTCTTTTTCAAAGTCTTCAAGACTTATATCTCTTAATTCGCTCTCTCGAGAGTGTTTAGAACATTCTCTTTCTCTCTCTTTTGAAGATTTCTGTGATGTGGAGGGATGGTCATTACGAAGGAATTCATCTATTGTATCTTGCCATTCTCTCTCATCCAACTAACTAAACGAATCCAATAAGAGTTGGATTTCTACATTCAAGCTCCCATCCACATGCCCAAATTCTTTTTCAAAATCTTCCATGCTCACGTCTCCTAACTTCCTCTCTCGAGTAATGCCTATGTCATTTCTTACTCACTGATATCTAACTCCACTATTTTTCTCTCCTCTAACCACTCTCTCTCGCTCTCAATCGCGGTTACTACACACACCTGCCCCGCTTTTATCTCATCATCAAAACTAACGCTCTCACTTGATGAAACAAAGCACACCCCTAATGGCTCTCGCTTGTGGGACCTCTCATTCTCGTGTACCTTATCTTCCATGATATCCATCTCTTGTGATTCTCCCTCATCACCCTCGAGACTGGTGATGTTGAAGATGTTTGTTTCGAGGGTCATATTCTCAAACCTGAGTTGCATTCGTCCATTTCGAGTTTTAACTAAGGCATTAACAGTAGCTAAGATAGGCGACCTAAAATGACAGGGACATGATTACTCGGAACAGCAGAGGGCTACTCATCCCAAACAATAAAATCCACCGGGAAGTAGAATGTGTCAACTTGGATGATCGTGTCCTTAATGATTTCTCGAGGTATTTTGATGGAACTATTTGCGAGTCGGAGAGTCAGGTTTGTGGCCTTAAGGTCCCCCAAACTAATTGCTTATAGATTTAATAGGGGAGAATGTTAACACTTGCCCCTAAATCTATTAGCGCTCTCTCAATTCGATTCTCCCCAATGATGCACGAAATAGTCGGTGCACCCGGATCTTTGAGGTGAAGTGGAAGGTAAGTTGATAGTATTGAGCTGACATTCTGTGTTAGGAGCACGTTTTTTCTTTACCTTTAGCTTTCGTTTCACCGTAAGTAAGTCCTTAAGAAATTCAGCGTACGCGGAAATTTGCTTTATGGTATCGAGAAAAGGTAAATTAATCTTTACTTGCTTAAGAAGTCTAACACATCTTCACGAGAGGACTCTTTGGTGTGATATACTAACCGTTGGGGAAATGGAGCGGCTGTGGGGGGTTTCACTATGACTTCGAGCTCACTAGTGTTTTCGTTATCACTCTCGTTCAAGGAGGCATCTTCGGCCTCTTTCGTGTCGGGCAAAACCTCCTTGCCTTTAGGTGTGTCATGTGGGAAAGGTGATAAATCAACAAATTTACCACTATGTAGAGTGGTTATCACGCAATATTGCTCTTGATTTGCATTAGAAATAAAGCTTACAATAGTTTAACCTTAGGGAGGTTTTTGGCCTTGATCCGAAAACTTACCCTTCTCTTGGACACTCAACGACGACTGCAACTGCGAAATGTTCACATTTATGTCTGTGAACATACGCTCATATCTAGCATTGGTTGCACTTTGGGAGTTTATGAATTGGTGTATCGTGTCCTCAAGAGTTATCCATGATGTAGTGATATATAGAGCTGTAGGAGGTGGTGCTTGCTGAAATTGAGGAGGGGGTGGCGGTGGGATAACCTGTGAATGTGGGTTCATCGCAGCTTGTAGTTGTCCGTAGTTAAAACTAAGGTGGTTTCTCCACAAAGGGTTGTACGAGTTCCCATGTGGGGGTTATAATTTCCCTTGAACCCTCCTATAGCATCCACCTGCTCGGTGTGCATGGCTTTGTAGGCGTAAATCATTGGGCATGTCTTTTTGGAATGTCCCGCCTCACAAAATAGCATACACCTTTTCTTTCGACACACGGCTGGATCCGGAGATATCTCTCAACTGGACATCAAACCACTCTTTCATATCTCTTTGAAACTGATCAAATCGACGGTCTATTAAGGTATTACTATCCAAATGGTATAGAACTGATGCAGTCGAAGTGATAGATGTTTGTCTAGGTCGGGATTGGGTTTTAGGATCAGATATGTCCAATGCTTGCGTAGTCTCTGCGACATACTTAAGATGGGCCTCGGCATCGCTGGAGTTTAAATCCCAAAAAGGTCTTTCACACATTGTTCGCACAAGTTGTATGGAGGCTACTGTCAGCCCGTTATCGAAGAAAGAGATCACAAGGTGTTTGTCAAAACCATGATCGGGGCATACGCTTACCAACTCTTGGAAACATTCCCAACACCTGTCAAAAGACTCATTATCGTGTTGTTGGAAACCTTGGATTTGAGTTTGGCAGAGTTGGTCTTGTGTTGTGGATAGAATTTTGAGATAAACTTGGATTGCATATATCTCAAGGAAGTTACGGAGTTCGGGGGTAGAGACCATAGCCAGGTCTTGGCTTTATCCTTTAAGGAAAAAGGAAAAAGGAAAAAGCTTTAGGCAAATGACATCCTGCGTGCAAGCTTGGTCACTGAATGTGTCGCACGCCTCTTCAAACTCACGGATATGCAAGTATGGTTTCTCTGAATCCATGTCGTTAAACGTAGGGAGAATCTATATCATCCCATTGCGAAAGTGGAACTGACCGGCATTATACGGAAGTAAAATGCAACCAGGGGTGACAGTCCGCTCAGGAAAGAGTAAATCTTTCATGGGACGATAGGGTAGATTTCCCTCTCCAATATCGAAACTCGCTGCATCCAACATCGTGCTCGCGCTCTCTTCAAATGACTCGGTATACTCACTCAGTGTCCTAGAGGTGTGACTCGAGGGTTGACTCAGGGTGTAACTACCGATATAATGCTCAGGAGTAGAGAGTGGAACCCAAAATTGTGGAACGCGAGGTGTGTGGGGGCTTTTAGAGTTATATTCAATCAGATTTTTGTGGATTCTAATTGGAGTATTGTGAGGAGTCTAAGTATGTTCACGATTTTGCATTAAAGGCTTTTGAGAGATGAAATTTTTTTATATATTTTTATTTTTATTATTTATTTTTTGAATTTTTGGTCAAAGTTCTAGATTGACTCGATCTATCCTAAGTCTACCTAGATCCCCGACAACGACGTCAAAAACTTGACGCGGCCACAAATGTGTTCTAATGTGCGTGATATCTAGGCTCAAGTGAAAGCCTTTCGCTCAAGTAATAATCCGATAAGTCGGGTATCAATCCTCAGGGAAAAAGGACGAACGGAGTCGTAACGACGTTGGAAAGGCGAGGGTAACCTAGCTTTGACTCTAAAATAAAGAAAAGGTGATTCTGGGGAAACGGAACAACTACAACTAGATGAAATTTTGAGAATAATTAACTAATGAAAGTAAGAACTAACAATATGCAACTACACTACTTAAACAAAATGGTGATGATAAATGGACTAAAAGTTTAATTATGAGATGAGAACAATAGGTCGGGTTACAATCCCCCACACCCTAAAAATTCACTTCATAGGATACTAGATTCGGAATTAGAATTTTAAATGAACCCAGTCTTTAGTGCTCCTAAGTATTACATATATGAGGGATCGTAGCCCGCACAGTATGTAAGCAAAGGACGAGTAAATCGGTGTCACATTAACCAATACTCGCGTCTCACTCTTAAGCATACCGGTTACCTAGGGAAAACGAGATCAAAAGTCCTATGGTGGTTGCACCAGTTATACAACACGATTCATCTAAGATTTTAATTCAAAAGTCTATTTCCACTATCGTGAATTACATCGGGTGGAGTTCATGCACCCCAACCCTTAGAAAATTAGCTAGACAAAATGAACTTAGAGAAATACATGATTTTTAAGAAAGAGAACATGAAATCTAAAGAACTAAATGAAAAGAGGATTGCAAATCCAAATCAACAATTAAATTACTGAGCAATTGAAAAGTAAAGGAAAGATGTTACTTGAATTGCAGAAACCAAAACTTAAATCCTTACAGCAAAATCTTCTTATGGAAAACTAGGGTTTTGATTACACATACCGTTTACTCCTACTTAGATAACCTAAAAATCAAACTCCTAATCCACCTTATTTGTATAACAATAACCAAAGATTAAATACATCACGAAAAATCTGGAGTTGTAGGTGAACCAAACTCTAAAATCGGAGCAGGAAATCAGGATTTATCTTCGGCGGACCGGTCCGTGCGTCCAGGAGCGGATCGATCCTAGTCCAAATCCGGACCAGTCCTTTTTTCTAGAAATAGGATCGATTCACTATGAAAATTTTTCTAGTGAGTGACAGAAATACGGATCGATTCTTTTTTTTCAAGAAATTGGATAGGTCCGCTATGCCAATTTAGGCAGAATATCTGTGGATTTCTTCTCAACTTCAAATGACCATAACTTCTTCACCGTAGCTCGGATTGAGGTGCCATTTTTTCCAGTGTTCTTATAATTTAAAGATATTCAACTTTATAATTGGACCCACCTCCGAACTAAGGTTGTAAAATTACAAAAATGCCCTTGAACTCCCTATTTCTTGCTTTCTTTCACTGTTTTGAGTCCTCTTTCGCACTTTTTTGCATGAAATACCTGTAAAACACATGAGAAATACACAAAACACGAAATACTTGCCAAAAGGGGTTAGTAGCATAAATACGAGATAAATCCAAGCTATTTACAATGCATGGGATCATAAAAAGACCAAAATTAAAGGGATAAATATAAAGAATTTATGCCTATTCAGTATCAGAGTATCAGGTTCTAGTGTCCTTAGGATATGTATGGCTTATTACACTTTCTGCTAAGCATCCTTTGATTTAGTGCCCTAATATTAAAAATGTTGTATTCATCTTTACGCGCTGGAAATTCGTACTTCTGGGATTTATTTGTATGGATGTTAAACTTATTCAATCCATTTCAACTTTCAGATAGCGCGTCAAGAAGAACAAGCTAACACTGCTAGGGGAGTTAATGAGCAAGGTTAGTTGATACCTCAGGTATCCTCGAAGAGAGTATCAATCGCCAAAATAATAGGTATTGCGGCACAGGTAGTTACCATTGTAGTCTTACAGTACCAAGATCATAATATTCAGCTTAAAGGAGGCAAAAGAATAAGAGAAGATAGTCAATCTAACATGACTAGGGTTAACCATTGTGGGAAGGCACCAATACCACAGCAACAAGTTCCTCAAGGTCGTAAAGACCACGAAGCTAATAGACTCTGCGTGAAGAGCCAAAAGCGTCAGGGCCAAAATAATGTCACAAAAAGGTGCTTTAGATGTGGAAGAGATGACCATAAATGCCAAACTTGTCCGGATCAAGCTATAGAGAAACCTCGACCCGACCAACAAGGACAACGAGGCCAAAGAAAGCAAATAATTTCAGGACTCTGCTATAAGTGTGAATAACAGGGTCACAAGTGGAGGGGCAGTCCTCAACCTGATATTATTTTTCATCAAGGTGCTCAGCGGGGCCAACATGGCCAAGGAAGTGGAACTGAGCAACATGGACGAAATTAATAGAGTCGTAATGTGACACAGTTTGTTGGTAGATGCTTCAATTTTGGAAGGATGGGTCATAAGAGGCAGAATTTCCCAATTAAGGGCAAAATACCCAAGCAGCAGGGGTAAATACCGTATGGGCATGTATACAACGTCCAGCAGGCAACCGTTCAATAGTCACCACCCGCTATTGAGGGTATGTTCTCTATTTATGGGATCTTGGGATATATTTTGTTTGATAATGGGGATTCACATTCTTTTATAGCCACTAGATTTGCATGAGCCATGGGATTATTAGACACGGTCAGTAGTGCGATTATATGTGTAGTCTCACCGATGGGTAATGGGTTGTTGATTTTCTCTATATGCCGGGCAATAGGGATAGAGATTGGGAGAGTTATTTTACCTACCGACATTCTTGTATTAGATATGTCAGAGCACGATGCGATTATTGGTATGGATTGTCTTATTGCTTATAGAGCACAGTTTGTTGGTAGATGCTTCAATTGTGGCAGGATGGGTCATAGGAGACAGAATTGTCAGGATAAGATTATTGGCAGGATATGTCAGAGCACAATTTGTTGGAAGATGCTTCAATTGTGGCTGGATGGGTTATGGGAGACAGAGTTGCCCAATTAAGGGCAAAATACCCAAGCAGCAGGGGCAGATACCATATGGGCATGTATACAACGTCCAGCAGGCAACCATTCAGCAGCCACCACCCGCTATTGAGGGTATGTTCTCTATTTATGGGATCTTGGGATATATTTTGTTTGATACTGGGGCTTCACATTATTTTATTGCCACTAGATTTGCACGGACCACGGGATTGTTAGATACAGTTCGTGAGTTTTCCAAAATGTACCAGAAGAAGTGAGCCAGGAGGGTTAGAGAATTTGGCCGAAAAGTAAAAATGAACCTAATGGTGATAGTGAAACATCACATGAGAGTATGCCCAATAGGAAACTCAGTTAGATAAATTTGATTGAC
Organism: Sambucus nigra; assembly: GCA_949130495.1. Classification (NCBI taxonomy): domain Eukaryota; kingdom Viridiplantae; phylum Streptophyta; class Magnoliopsida; order Dipsacales; family Adoxaceae; genus Sambucus; species Sambucus nigra. The sequence goes on along the minus strand of OX422208.1, from coordinate 824,513,700 downwards.
TAACTTTCTATAAAGGGACAAGGAAGTCAATCAGGGATGTAGAGGCCAACACTAGTTTCGAAAGGTCTACATAGCCAAAGGGACAATGGGAAGAATGATTGGTAGCTAAGACTACTAGTCCAAGGGAAGGACATTCCAAAAATGGCTCGATAAGTTTCCCTATATTTAGGGAGTGGGACTAATAGGGTTGAATGTGTCCACGTTGAGCAGTGCAACCAATAATATTTGAGGATGGTAAATCATGCCAGTTAAGCATAACACCGGAGGAGTGAGATTTTTAGAGAAGGAATTGGGTCAAGAGAATTGAGCCCAAGAAGTTACAACCTGAGAGTGGTAGGTTTAGGTAGGACCACTGGAGTCCTCGATAACAGTAGCATATTAATCCTCAGGGCCAGTGGATCCAGGAAGAAATAAGGTGGCAAGTAAAGCCATAAGTGAGGACTAGAGACGTTAGACCAACGTTTCAGTGATAAGTGTGTAAGCCGCAGAATAGGATAATTTGCCCACAATGAGGATGGGGCAACGATTGGATAAAATCCTAATGTATAGCGAGTGCAAATGATTATGGGTTATTTTAGCCGCGAGAAGTGCATGTAAGGACCATAAGATTAGGAGAGATTGATCAAGTTTGTTTCATCTTTATGAGAAAAGGATTAGGTCAAGTGACATGGGTGTGTAACAATACATATATGAATTGTTAACACTAAAGTTCACGTGTATTGATCATGGGTAACAGGATTTTAGATGTCACCCTTGAACAATACGGGTGGTCACTAAAGGAATATGTTATTGTCAAAAAAAAATTTATTACTACATTGAGTTAGTAAAGTAGAGCTTATTATGGTAATGTGTAGTGATAATTATCGAATATTGGAACGATAGTAGATTCAGTGATAGACTATCGCGCTAGGTACTCCGGGGGAGTAATATTAATTTGGTAAGGCGTCACCGTAAGTAGGGTTGGGCCTATATATATATATATATATATATATATATATATATATATATATCTATATACATGTGTGTGTGTGTGTGTGTGTGTGTGTGTGTGTGTGTGTGTGTGTGTGTGTGTTAAAACTTCATGATATCATAGACTTCAGTAAGATTGTTGTCTCGTTAGATGTAATTCCGGTGCGTATGGATGTAATTACTGATGTGACTCAGGATACATTGTGTTCTTTATCAAGGAGCGAAGTATAACTCATCATATATATAACGCCGAAAACTTGGGATAGTGAGAGCGCCATATTTTATGTTATTGTTAAGGACATACGTAGATTAATATGTCAACATACAGAGATGGAGGGAAGGTACATATTATGGACTGAGGACCTTATAAACCTCGATCACCGATAATGTTAGGTAGTAGTGTATTGGGGGGGTCCTTGTTTGGATTTCACTTTATGAGAGACCCCACGCATGAAACTAATGAACGTCGGGAGTTAGAGAAGAGTTTGGATAGTAGTACATGGGATTCGTACCTTAGTAATTGTACATATGTGAGTATAATCGAGGGCTGATAATTCCACTATAATGTCAGAATATATTTCATTTTTGCAAAAATACGCAAAGCATAGGGTGTATGGGTGCCCTAGGTAATTGAATCTTGATTTTGTTTCCGTTCAAAGCATATGGGGTGAGGTAAATGAAGATAGAAGTGAAGATATCAAGACTTGATTGTACGCTCACAAGAATGGTATTGTATTAGGCAGTAGATTGTGATTGTCATGTGAATTCCACAACATTTAGCCCATGGAGTTGAAGTTATTTCGTAAGAGTTGTTAGAGGCTTACGTTTCGTGAGAAACTGACTATTAGAACGGGGGAAGGACCTGTGACACGCGGTGAGGCAAAGTCACACGGATCACGGTTAGAGGTACATTTCAAAGAATATAAGATGTATCATGTTATAAATGACAGTGGCGGTGGGATTTAATGAAGAGAAATATTGATAAATTCATTTTGCAATAGGTCACCTGTCTCTTGGGAAAGGGTGGACCATCCGAAACCAGTCGGGGTTTCTTCAACCGTTAGGGATTCCTAAGTACTAAGGGGAGAGTATTCCCCAGGATTTTATCGCAAAAATGGTTACGATCCTATATGGGTGATATAGATCGATTGACCGAAGTAGATCACATTATTCCAGTTAACACTGGTCATACTACGGGACAGTATATGCCGACCTTTATAATCGAGATAGTGAGGTTATATAGACTACCGTTTGATATCGTGTTCGAATGGGATAAATTTATGAATGAGTATGACCTACCATCGGCAGACGAATGGGAAAAATAAGCGGACTAGTCAAATGTTGGAGAATAAAATTATATGTGTACCCTTAAATCTCAGGGGAGAACGAGAGCAGTCCCTTCCAATAGTGGAGTTTGTGTACAATAACTCATATAAGTTCAGTTTTGGGCATTGTGCAAGTTGAGGTATGGCACAGTAAGCCTTGTTGTTCTCCTTCTTGTTAGTTAAAGGCGGGGGAGCAGGTGCTATTGCGAAGATCGGAGATGAGTTAATACTTATAGTATACTATGTGTACAAAATATATACTACACAAATAACCTGCTGGTGGGCTATCGTTGCGAGATGAGATCGAATGTATCTAAAGAATGATTAATCTACTAAGTTGTGAATAGTAGCAAGATAGATAGTGAATATCTAAAATTAAGTTAAGTCGTGAAACTTAAACAATACAGCTTGGATAAGAACCTATGTGACAGGGTAACCTGAAGTTTAAAGCGAACATATGTGGGGTGTTCATTATTAAGGGTATTCAATAGCGTACTATATGGGTGGTACGGATTAGTTTACTTGGGAGCGCAACGATACGATGCGAAACATATATACATCGTTGTTTATACCTGGATTACTTTTTCTGAATTTCGAGACGAAATTTCGTTGCAAGGGGGGAAGTATGTAACACCCCATATTTTTATGATATTAATTAATTATAAGATTAATTATTATTGTTGGATTAGTTAAATTAAAAATGTGAGAAAATTGGTTATTAATTAATCCAGATTAAAAATGATTATTAACTAGCGTGCAAGGGTTAATACTATTTGATGAAAATTATTGAATATTACTGTGTGGATATGTAATATGAAATTATGAACTTTTATAAATTGTCGAATTATGAAAAATGATAGTTTGATCTTTTAAGTCAATACGCGCGTGCGAGTCGTGTTGGGACTAATTAAATGAAATAAAAAGATAAATTATTTTTAAGTAACTAGTATGGTAATTTTGATCACGCCATTGAGTCTAAAAGGGTCAATATAGTCAGAAAACTCTACTCGAGTATTTTATTCGGACTCCGGAATATTTATAGGCCTAATTGGCACCCCGTAGGGGTATTTTTGTCCGTTGAATTTTTGGGAAAATATTATGGATTAAAATTAGGAAATTAAATATGGATGTACGTGGGTTAGAGGGGAGTTATCAGTTCTAAACCTACGAGAGATAAAAGAGACAGGCATTGAGGAGGGAGGAAGAAGTCATAGGTGTTCTTGGTGCATAACTCAAGAACACACACAAAAAATCTCACCAAAGAGTAGATGGAGACGAAGAACACACCTATACTAACATCACCAGGAGATCATACCTTTGAAATTGAGTAAAGTGTTTAATCCTCACAAAATTGTAGCAACAATCATGTTCATGCTAGTATAGATGCACAATACCCATTTATGATTCATAAATTTTGATGAAATTGGAGAACTAAGGACATAAATTAAAATTTGGTATCTAATTAGGATGAATCACTCATGTAGATAGGTTAGAGACCTCAAATTGATGATAATTCATAATGGACGAATCTGAATTTTATGTTCTTGTATAGAAAGTTGAAGAACTAGGGTTTATTTTATTAATTTGGGAATTTTTAGAATATATTAAGGTTTATACATGATTAAATGATTCTAGATTATTAGATATTATCCCAACACGTGAAATTAATGTTTGGAAGTGACTGCTGGGAGTTGGGAAGAAATATGTAGAGGTTTTTGCTAAGAAAAAGGTTGGGAAAATGTAGCAGTTAGCAGAATGGAAACGATGACGTCTCGTTCTAATGAGATGCAGGGTCGTTCGAATGAACTGCTAATTTGTTCGAACGAAACCAGTTATGATTCGAACGACGGGTCCCAGAAAACCCAAAAATTCCTATTTTTCCCCAAATCGTGTTACACAGTTAATTGAGTGAGAAAAACTGCCATTTAAGGATATCAGCTTAGTGCAGAATTATCGGGAAGTATTTGTAGCGAAATACCTTAAGTAGTTGGAACGATATGTTAACCTTGGAGATTACGAGAGAGATAGTAATCAAAATAATTATACTATACTTAGATACGAGAATAACAACACGTATGGAAAGCATATTATAGAGTTGGGTGAATATCTAATAATTTTAATAGAATGTGGGAATGCCTATTGTTTTATGATCATTATTATTGTATGTATAAGCATACCTACGATGCTTGCTATCGGGAGGAGGTTATCGCGCAGTGTACAGTCTTATCCTGGGTGATCCAATGGGTGGATATTTGACTTGTACCCAGAGCATATGAACTTGGATACGTGCTATCTGAGACGTGGGATAGTTTCGACGGCTGAAAGGGAGCGTAGGTATGTACATGACCCATTTAGCTGGTGAGTATGATCACATCCAATATTTGTGTTAAGAGATTAATAGTTTGTAAGAGACGCCGAGCCACTTGTCCTTTATGCAGTGAGCGATGCATCGGGACACGATAACAAAGTATGCATTTCGCCAAGTGATCCTAACCAAGGGGCGCAGGATTTGTATATATATGTATAGAGATGATGTGACTATATGTATATATGTATATATTTGTGAATGATTCTAATGTGTGAAATTATCAAACTTATAAATGTTGGTAAGTAAAGTGATTTCAGTGGATAAAAGAAAAACTATTAGAACAGTGAATGAAAAATACGGTTAATTGGAATAAATGATCTTAATAGCGTATTGTATGGGTGATACGGGTTACTCCCTTGAGATATAATTAGAAGTATAAATCTATGATATAGTTGGGAACATTATGGATAACTAGGTTAGGATAGAAGTACGTTAGGCGGGAACAATAGTGGAGAGATGAGAATCTCATGTGAGAGTTCGGAACTAACATGCACATAGTAATTGCATTATTGCAGTTTTAAATATTTGCTAAAATAAATATTTTCATAACTCGGGCTCTGACCCGTTTGATTCTATTCTTTTATCTTTTGCTATATATATATATATATATATATATATATATCAGGTGCCCAGCCACAAGGTTACCAGACTTAGACACGTGGATATTTTAGCGAGCCACAGTGGTTGTGGGAGTTGCAAGTCCTTACATTAGAGGCTTCTATGAGTTCTGTTTGTTCCTTTTCAGACATTTCTCTTAGGGAATGTTTCTCCCATCTTCAGTCGTTTTATTAGAGATTGTACTCAGTTTACGCTAGTAGTTTATTCGAGTTACACTTGTGGATTTTATGGTTTGTTGGTTTTAGATTTGGAACTGGAGTCCAATTTATTTCAGTATTTGATTCGTATCCAGTACTTATTTTATTCTTGTGGAATGTGAGTAGCTTATATTTTAAGTAATGAATAATTTATTAATGGATTAATTAGGTATAATTAAATGATATAATGTTTTGATACTTAGCTTAATTATTTAATAGGTGATTAATAAAGAAAAATATTTTTTGACAGTGATGCTAAGAATGAACCAACCGGTCACTTCGGTTTAATTTAATAAAGGACTGATCACCTGGTATTTAATTAGGCGGGGGGTCACAAAGGCGGTCCCCCACAACCGTGTTGATTATGAAAAAGTAAATGCGAGACACACAAGATTTATAAGGTTCGGTCAAGATCTTCCTACATCCATGATAGCGGTGATGTGTTTTTATTATAATGTAAGAGAAAGTTTACCTGAGAATATTCTTTATTCTCTCATCTCCCTTGCACAATGGGGGTCTCCCTTTTATAATTGGATAAGGACTCTTATTCGTAGTTCAAATCGTAATAAAATAATACTGTTATGACATGATCAGTCTTCTATGCTCATTTGGATTCTCGACATTTTTATCTTATCAAACTAGTCATGTAGTGTCATAAGGACTCTAGTCGGCCAAGACTGCCTTGGTCAGTCATATGTTGGTGACTAGGCAGGAGATCCACCGAGCTTCCTTAAGAACGATCCTAGAGCTTCATCGCCACATGTCACATTATTATTGGAGACATATTTTCATCCTCCACAGCATATAACCTCCTACTTATGACACACCACCTTGTAATCATATCAAATTGTTGAAAGAACCACCAATAGTAAATGAAAAGGAACCTCCAAAGCGAAGGGACATAAAGATACACAAAAGTGAGAAATGGCACTGTTTCACCGAGACAATCACCATGTGCACTACTGTTTCGGGGTATGTAGAGAAGGAAAGATATATATCATAATGTCAGTTTAGAATTTAAATTGAGTTCATTCTAAGGAATTTATGTAAGGGTTATGCTAAAGGCACCACAATTGTTTTACCTGCCACCACTTTCGCAAACATCACTTAATTTACTAAAAGTTATTCCCATCACCAAAACATAGGCACCCACAAGGTCAAATGTATTTTAATCTATTTTTTCTTTGCACCTTAATCTTCCTTCTTTTTTCTCCCACTAGACCTCTTATTCCCCCTAACTTCTAATAAACCATGACCTTAACTTAAAACTATCACAATAACCTCCCACTGCTAGCATTGCCTTAACGTTTACTCATGACACCACAATTTCCCAATTAGTTTGCGCCCAAGCACCGACAATATTGTTGTAATGCCAAACTAAATATGGTCAAGAGTGATAGATATGTTTAAAAAATTATCTATTAGTTGTTTTTATACAACGAAAATAATCAACAACTTTAGTAATATTTTAAGCTTAAAAAGAACACAAGATGAACTTAAAAAACTCAAATTAACTTGAAAACGTAACAAAATGGCAAAATCTCTGCCTAGATCATTCGATGATAGATTTCAAAAAATAAATAAAAAATTGGATAATTATTATCGTAAGTGCACTATAACCTCTGTTAATTCATCACTAACACACGTTTGGTGATGACGATGAAGACATCAACTTTTATTGATTCCTAAACCTTAAGCTTAAAATACGCGACTCTTTGAAAGTCACCTCATTTCGTCCTCTCAACTGATTCTACGGTTTATTTCTGTTCTCATTCTCATTATTCTACTCTTTCTCAAACTCCACCTCCATCTCATCCAAATCTACAACACCAGCCCCATTTTAACAATTTTGAATCAATGCAAAATTGGATTTAATAACCTTGAAGATGCCCTAGCCTTGTATAATCAAATGGCTCAAATGAGACCTCTGCCATCGCTTGTGTATTTTAATCAGCTGCTAGGGGCTATCATCAGGATGAAACATTGCACCACTACTATTTCTTTGTCTAAAAAAATCAATCATCGGGAATAGTTGAGGCCGACCTTTGCAATCTTAGTATTTTGATTAACTGTTATTTCCATTTAAATAAGGTGGATTTGGGCTTTTCTATTTTCGCCAGAATCTTCAAACTTGGATTTCAACCAAATTGTATCACACTTACCACTTTGGTTAGGGGCTTGATTGTTGAGGATAAAATGGGTGAGGCTTTACAATTATTTAATGTAATGGAGGACAAGGGACTCCAACCCAGTGTTATAACTTGTGGGACCATTATAAATGGCCTATGTAAAAAAGGAAATACTAGTGTGGTTATTGGATTGCTTAAGAAGATGGAACAAATAAATTTGGGGGCTAATCTTGTGGTGTATAACACAATTATTGACAGTCTTCGTAAGGACAAACTAGTCGATGAAGCTTCAGACCTCTTTTCAAAAGTGATCCGTAAAGGTGTTATACCAAATGTCATCACACACACTTGCTTGATCCACGGTCTTTGAAATTTATCCCAGCAGAAAGACACCATGGAATTGTTGAAAGAGATGGTGAGCCGAAATATTAATCCGGATGTAAAAACTTTGAGTACATTGGTAGAGACACTTTGTAAAGAAGATGTGTTTGAAGAAGCATTGGATTTAATTGAAATGGTGATTCATAGAAGTGTCAATCCTAATGTAGTCACATATAGTGCATTAATGGATGGATATTATTTGCAAAGAAGATTGGGGGAAGCAAGTAAGGTGTTTGATTTTATGGTTGCTAGGGGTGTTATACCTGATGCTCATACTTATAGCATACTGATTAATAGATATTGTAATGAGCGAAGGATGGATGATGCTCAAAGAGTTTTTCATGAAATGTCTCACAAAGGATTAATTCCAAATATTGTTACTTACACCACTCTTATAGGTGGCTTGTGCCGCATGGAAAAGCCTCTTGTTGCACTAAAGCTCTTAAATGAAATGCAATCTTGTGTCCGAAATCCAGATATCATGACGTATACGACTCTGTTATATGGGTTATGCAAAAACAAATGCCTTTTTAAGGCAATAGCCTTAATCCAAGAGATGGAAGACTGCGGGTTGCATCTTGACATTATAGCTTACACCACCCTCATTGATGGTATGTGTAAACCAGGGAAACCTAAAGTTGTGAGTGAACTCTTAAATAGTCTTCCTAACAAAGGTTTGCAACCTGATGTCCGTACATATAATAACTTGATTAATGGATTATGAAGATGTGGATTACTAAGTGAAGAAAATGATTTATTTGGAAGAAATGAAGAGAACGGTTGCACGCCAAATGGTTGCACCTATAATGTTATTGTCTAAGGATTTCTTCGAAATAAGGATACATTGAGGGCAGTGCAACTTCTTCGTGAAATGATTAATAAGGGATTCTCTGATGATGTATCTACCACCGCTTTGTTTGTGGATTCTCTAGGTAATGATGAATTAGGCCAATCAATTTTGGAAATTCTTAATAAGCTCGTGTAACTTTTCTCAGGTTTTGAATGTGAATTCGAATTATTGACAATATGGCATGTTAAAAAATCAAGATTTTGGAAGATAATTTGATTACTTGAGAGAAATAATTGATTTGTGTTACATTGTTACATATGAAATAGGAATTAATAGAGTCTAGTCTCAATTTATCTTTTGCTTCTTCAAACTTAGATTTACTTGAGGTAATGAATAGTCGACGTGCTTCTCTCTTTAAAAATAGAGGTTTAACCAAATCAACCATATGAAGTCATGGAAGTACTTAGGGAAAAGGTAATATATCTACTTTGTAGGGCCTATGGGTGAAACGGAATTCAGAGTTGTTGTAAAGTCAGAGTGAAGAAGATCATTGCAATAGTGAACTGTTTTCACGATGTTTCATCACTACTTTTAGAGTGGTACTTTCATGTACGCTTTCTTTATCATTGTAATTCAATCAAGTCCTTGAGAACTTATTTTGTTGCTCTTGATTTTATGATATTTCTTTTGTAGCTGTTGTTTGGGTGTGTATGTCTAGTTGGGTTCAATTTTTAGACTTGGTTGTTTAGACATAGTTTTATCTTGTTGTTGTATGTTTCTTGTTTCATCTTAGTGAAGTTTCATATGGCCAAATCTTAAAATAAAATTACTCTATAGTAGGTAAATTTTCAGCTTTCTGGAGGCTGCGAAGGAGGAAGCTTCATCTCTCTAACTTTTATTGTTTGCAAGAATTCAATCGAACACTTTACTCGGATTAAAAAACTTGAAATTATTAAAAGAAGTGCCATTTATCATCTTTTTGTGTGAAGTACGTACTAAAGTTTGTGAAAACATCATATATATATATATATATACACGCGAATCTCAAAATATAATATATTTGAATGATGTTCTTGAAGAAAGAAATTAAAATTGAAAAGTACAATCAAGTCAAGGATATGAGCATTTATAGATTGGACTAGGGATCAACCTTTTTGAATTGGATTTAGGATGTTATACAAATCAAAAGTACCAAGATGGTAATTACATTTTCTTAAAGACATTACAAAACATCATGCAAGACACTAGAAAAATTTATTAACTAAAGAACAAGATATCGTTAATGGTTTGAGAAAAATATTTAAAGATTTCATCAATTGAGGCTTAAGGACGCCTAAGTTCCATTGTGCAAAAGTTTTTCTAAAACAATTAAGTGCCTCTTCTCATTTTATTTCTTAAATTTATGAGAATTCATAGATTGTATGTCCATTACTTCTAGTTGTTCTTGATATAAAGTTCCTTGTTTTTTCCTTTCTTTTTGTTTTCACCTGAAATCATGGGTTAGGGTTTATGATTTTTGTTCCATTGAGTGTGATATTCAAAATTTCAATTTTAAATGAAACAGCAGTTTCGGCCAAAGCAATTGGTGGATTTTGTTGAAATTGAACATTATCAAGAAATGTTAGCTTTTATTGAAATATGATTTTATTATCCCATTAAAATTTTCTATATTATAGATGAAATATAAATATGGTAGACATATTTTTTTACATGGTTTTGTCATAGAGAATTACTTTTTTAATGTTACACGTTGACCATTAAGATGATTGCCACTAATTTGAATTACGGACTGGTCTATTTTTCATTTTGGTCTTATATTCTATAAAGACTTGTCACGACTAAATATTTACAAGATAGGTGTGTTTATGTTCATGTATTTCATATTATACATATATGTGTTTGCTATTTATTGTATTTGTTGACCTGGTACTTTGGAAGATTTTGTGACTTTTTTGGAAAAATAGGATCGTTGAAGACTACTTTAACTTATCGTGTCATAAAGTGTTTAACAATGTATCGCACCTTGTCATGTCATTAAAATTTTAATTGACTCAACCATGGGTATTATTTTATTGCAATTTCTAAGCTATAAAACAAATTATTTTATTTTTCTTTTGTTAGATATGATTAATGCTAAGGTCTTATGACTGTTTTTACCTATTTGGTTTCTTTTATGTAAATTTCCCCCAGATTGCTAGTTTGATTTAGATTATAATTTTTTAACATTGAATTATTTTTATCTTTTTTCTATGTTTCTTTAAAATTCTGTGATCCAAAACTTTGTTGTAAATGTGTATCATCAGCTTTTATTTGCCCTTCTTCTATCTGAAACACTTTGATCGATTTGCTTATGTTAAAATGATGAGCTCAAATGTTCCTTATTTTTTTGCTGTTTGCAATAAGAAAATAAATAATAAAAGGCTTACAACGTAATAAGTACGTTGTCTGTGTGTGTTGTTTCTGCTTGTGTTTGTACTACATTGTGAGTAGTTGGTTGTGTACTAGGGAGTGTATGCAGTTGTGTGCGTGAAATCATTATTAAGTAATAAAAATGAAATAAAATTGTAAATTCCATTTCTCAGGCACCGTGGGACAAAATTTTAAAGTTTAATAATGTCAAACATGATAGGCCAAAAAGCTCACTAGTAGCTAAATATCATTAAAAAGAGTGAAATGATGATCTATAGCTTGAATAAATATCCATTACACAATCATCTAATGATACAGTGGTGATGCATGAATAAGGGATGCAAAGCACTAAGATACAAACCTAAGGAGGAGATTTTCCTGAAGAGACATATGCACAGAGCACATGACATGAGCACAGTTACAACTAAGTTAAATAAAAGAGTTAGTGACTTTGATTCATTTAACAATGGTATCAAGTTTGGGGTTCGAGACTTGAGAGCAGCCTCTCCATATATGGGTATATATGACTAACCGGCATCCGCCTCTTCCAAACCTTGCAGTTAAGCAGGAGCGTTGTGCACTGAGTATGACCTTTATCCAGTTTGGGGAATTGGCAATGACTTTGGACATGAAAGTGAGAAGAAAATTTGGGGCAAGATCCCACCATTGAAGCTGAGGGCAGTGGAATTCTAATGAATGAAGAATTTATCCATGAAGCACTCTCAGAGTGGGGACCAAAAAATAGTAACTAGCTGGGGGATGGTTAGAGCTTCTCTATTTTACTTCTTTAGTAGTATGAATGGCCGTACTAGAATTTCGATTTAATATATGAGGGTGAGTAATGGGTTTAATTTATTTCTTACCACTTTTTTTTATTCAATATATCGTTTTAGATTATGCTTCCTAATCCATGGTTATTCTCTATTTTGCTGTTGCTTTTTGTTAGATCATTTAGGGGTTCGACTGTTTGTTTCCTGATATTCTGGAAATGAAATATACAAGGGATTTGATTGTGTTTTGTTACTTGATATTCCAGAAATCAATAATATAAGAATTAACATCCACTTACACCAACATAATAACCATAATCATTTGAAATATTAAGTATGGCATTGTCGGTCATCTTCATCGCATACTGCTTGCTACTCAGTACGTAGAAGATATAATTAATTAAACAAAAAATTGTCAACAAAAAAAGAAAACAGTTAATTTTTTGTGGCATGCCCCTCTATTTGAGGAAGCAAAGGAGCCAAAATCTTCACATTTGTTTCTTTGCTAATAGCACAAACAATAATGAGTAATTCTACTTTCCTTTTTCTTTGATCAATTAATTCTTTCTTCTCTACAGTCACAAGCAGCACTACAATAGGCAAAGAATGTGGTTGAATAAGGTACGCTATTTCTTTCCTCTCCGTAAAAATCAAAGTGTCTTTCATATGAAGATTGCTCACAAGATTAGGAATAGGAAAACAACTGAGTTGGGGCTTGCACCAGTTTGGGCTAGATGATTCAATTATCTAGATGATTTAATAGTCATGGGAACATAGTGGGCATGCTAATCAACTCAAAAAATGAAGGATATTTATCATTCATGAGCATAATGGAATGGGTGGTCAAGGGAAAATGACCCTTGCTTAAACAATTTATAATAATGAAAAGTTAAAGCAACGTTTTATTAAGATAATGTGTGTTTGTGTCTGAGGATTTTGACATCAATAGGCTTTTAAACGAGATAATGTAATATCTCACCCAAATAGATCCTCCATTGTCAAAAAATATTTACTTGTACTTGTCAATGTATGGGACCAAATTATGGAGAAATGGGATTGATTGAGAAATTAATTGTTAGTAATTTGTCATTTTATCGGAAGCTAAATTAATTTTCCCACTCAAATATTTGAGGTTTTTTCAACCGCCCAAACATCTCTTACTCATTTGACTGGTCAGAGACTCTTTTGTGATGAGATGATAGTTGGGTCTTATTTAAGCGAAGAACATTTTCCATCGGTGGGAAAGTAAAGAGTGATGATTAGGTGTCAATCAATAGAGGTATCATGGAAAGGTGTGGGGTTCTTCTGTTACTAATAAAGGATGTAAAGGGCAAACCCAGTGCACAGGGCTCCCGCCAATGCGGGGTACTAAGGGGGTTAGATGTACGCAGCCTCACCTCTGTATATGTAGAAAGGCTATTTTCACGACTCAAACTTGTGACCTCCAGGTCAAAATGGGGCAACCGTACCGTTTCTCCAGGTGATAAAGGATGTATGAGGGTTAATTAATTCTAAAGTGTCTAAAATGAGTGGTTATTATTTAAGACAAATACGGTAATAATGCAAAGACTCATATGGGGTCTTACCCTCCTTAAGGATGACTTAAAATTATTTATTGTCACCAAATTTGAAACATTTCTTTGCATATTGTTCAATAATCCAAAGGAAACTAATATTGAAAAGGACAATTGAATACTACTTTGGATGGCCTTAGAGTTGCTTAAACCTCAACATCATGTGCGAATTAAGGATATATGTAATCGCATTTTCTACTCTTTGTTGTTGAATTACTTGCTTTAAGATGCACACAAGGATAATACACTACATGTATCATATAATTATTGCTCCACTTTTGATACTGGCAAGGTGAACGATGTTTCTAACATTATTTGTTGATCTCTGACAAAGAAGAAATACCAAATATTCTGAACGAACATTTCAGGAGACTGGACACATTATCTTTAAAAAGTGGTTTGATCAGCAACACACTAACAAACTTCAAATGCTTATGAGTTATAATTTTGGTTAGTTATGGCATCAAGAGTGGCCAAGGTCGATATGGAATGATGTAAAGAAGAGAGGAAAGAGGGAAGCAAGGGAGGGGTTTGGCCACTTAGCAGACTAAAAATTAAATTAGCTATTTTTGTTAATTATTTCTAAGTTAGCTATTGTTTTAGTTAGTGATAATGATAAATTATTTATCTCTTAGTTATTTACCTTTTAATTAGTTGCCTATAGTAGGTAGGAATCTTGGGAATCAAGCAACTTAATGTCTATTTTAAGAGAACTCTACCTTAATTTAATTACATTAATCGTAAGATATCTTTGATTGAGGCTTTGCTTAACATTTTCTATTTCTTTCGTTAATGTGTTGCATTGTGTATTTACGTGTTTACATCAAATTGGTATCAAAGTGTGGTTCGTTCATGTTGTGGTAGTCTTCATATGTGTGTTAACAGTTTATCAGCACAATGAAATTAATGGCCAAAGTTCGATTTCAAGAATCAACCCAACCCTAAGTGAGATTGTGACTGGGATTGAATCCATATGCAACGACGTGGGACAATTGAAGGATCACAGCTCCACCAGAATTTATCGACAAACCAACTACCATGCTCCAACCTTGGTGCCCTGTACCCCTCATCAATAAGGTTGGTGGATTTCATGGGTGGTGGTGGTGGTGGAAAAGGGAGGGCCCAACTAGGTGATTGTGGGGCTTTTTGAACAGCCTCCAGGGGTAGCAGACGAACCCATGGGGTTCGCACACCATTAAAGGTAGTCCCACATCCTAGGGGCACTGCCATTTTTGGGGAGCCAATGAAGGCTCGCAGCTGCTCATGTAAGGCAAATGAGCGAGACCTTTTGGGGATGTCGTTTGAACATCCAAAGGCTCGTTAATAAATAACAATTTTGCATGTATCATTTGTCGCCTTCAATGTGGTGGTGGCTAAACACCGAACGAGGAAAGAGAGGCACGAAGGGAGACAACTAATGAGGTTCTCGGAACAACGTCCCCTACATAATCAAATCCCTTGGGGATCCAACCACGTTCCATCGATGCATTCTCATCATTAGAAAACCTAAGAATGACTCATCATTTGTTCCCGTACACGATCCTGACAATGAGCTTGTGAAGAATAAGCTTATAAAGAAAAAGGGGCTAAAACGAAGAGTCAAGGGAATGCTAAAGGGTTATTCTACTAATGTACTGATGCAGTAGAGTTTAGTCACTACAATAAGGGTTGTTGTGAACTGTGAACATATATAAATTTTCAGTGTTCATGTCCAATATTTTATAGAGGGAACTGCACAGCTTGAGGTAATGATTTTGGGGATAAATTATATTTATCAACATGAAGGAGAAAAATATTTTTGGAGTAAAATACTTTATGGACTATGAAGTGGAGTAAAATAACTTAAGGACTATGAACAGAAGAACTAACCTTGACAATCCCAGTTTTCTATATTTTTGTTTGAATACCTTTAACCTATGCACAACATATGTTACACTAAAAGGGAAGAACAAAGAATATTTTTTGTGAGCTCAATAAAAAAAAACAAAAAAAGAAAGAAACGAAGTTTTACAAAGACATACCTACACCAGTTATGACTAATGTTGTTCTCAAGAGAGAGTAGTTGTGCTCACGAAATATATAGATATAAATGTTTACTGGAGTGGAAATTCTAATGGTTAAAGAAGAAGTTATATTCATCTTCTAGGGAATTTCAAATGGTCCGTCACACCTCTCCCTATAATTGTATGTGACACTTGATGCCAAAAAGTGCAATATGTGTAGATTTTGTTTTTGTAAAAAATGACAATGTATATATGAAACTAAATATTTCCCAAACTTGAGGTCATTTTACACCCTTGACTGCTCTAATGGAAGGCTGCAGCTGAGTTATCCCTTCAAGGTGGAAAATTCCTCCGATATATATTTTTTACATATTATGAATAAACTCAACTCAGTTAAATAAATCCTTTTACCAAATTACTTGGGATCGTAGGCTACACGAATCATGTATCCTTATCCAGTTCCATTTAGCGCAATATCCTCGGTGAAACCACTCTGTTATAATTTATGCAAATCTAATGTGTATAGATGTATGTATGTGTATTGGTGTCATTATTAGAATCATGGGAAGTCACTATAACTCTTAAATTTGCTAACCAAGATGATCAAACTATGAACCCTAAACCTCCTGATTCCATTGCGGCCAGGTCAAAGTCTTTTGCAAGTATTGTTTTGTCCTCTTCACCTCAAGAATCTACCTTAAAAACCCTATCATTTTTGAAAGGAGAGACAACCGTTCAGTTCACCTCTGAAGATATTCAAGTCCTTACGGAGCCTTTCAAATACTCCTTTGTGGGTTAGTTTTCACACTGTCTCCTTGTTATGGAAGATATTCGAAAAACCATGTTAACTTTTAGCCTAAAAACTCATGCTCAGTTGGCCGCACCTTCATCATAAGCATGTCCTCATTTAATTAGGATATGAAGAAGATTTTATACGAATATACGTGAGGACAATGGTTTTTTGGTAAACATCCAATACTTTTAAATGGATACTTGAGTTTAGGGTGAATGAAGAGAGTCATGTTGTTCCTACTTGGATCAATTTCCCAAATCTTCCCATTTGCCACTTTACAAAGTCCTCTCTTTTTTCGATTGCTCAGTTGATTGAGAAACCCTTAAAACTAGATGATTTTATTTTAAATATCTCTAAGCCTAGTCTTGCAAGGGTCTGTGTAAAGATCAATCTTCTCCAAGAAAGGACAAGAAGAATGTGAATATGGATTGGTGACCAAGGCTTCCGGCAAGAAGTTTCGTATGAAGAAACTCCTCTATATTTCAAGTCATGCATGAAGATGGATCACATCTTTGAGACTTGTATTTTTAATAAGAAAACTCAAGCAGATATGAAGAAGATGGAAGCCCCTAATCCCAAACAAGTCTTCAAGCCTATTACTACAACAAAAACCACTGATAATGCTCCCAATATTAAAGATCAAGAAGAAATTCTCATTATCCAAAAGACATCCATTTTCCATCCCAAAATTGTTCAAATCCCCTCACCAATAATTCTACTCTCTACCATTCCTAGCCTTAATAAAGAGAAATTTGAAAATACTTCTCAATACATCATTAAAATTCAACACTGAGATATTACTACAGATGAAGCAGTTGTAGTAAATAATATCATGCTCTCCCCAAGAGCAACTGAGCTTCCAGACTATGAAAGACGTCATGATAAATATAGAAGCTACCAATCTGATTCAAAAGATAAGAAGAAAATCCCCACTCCAATGCATGAAGAGCTGGAGATGTTTGCTACTTTTTTTTATCGAAAATGGGCAGTTATATGCACAGCCAAAGCCAGAAGAAACAATAAGATCCTCCCTGATGAAAGTATAGCTCCCAACATCAAGGCAGGTAAATCCTACCATCCCATTATTTTGAGTAAAAACCTTCAGGATCCTTTATTCAAAAGAGTCACTATAGTTGCTAAACAAGCCTCAAGTTTAATCTCCTCGAACTCACAATGATTAGCTTATTATGTTGGAATGTTAGGAGTGGCTAACAAGACTACCAATAGAAGAATCAAGAGATTGATTAGAAATCATGGTATTCCTGTTGTTTCCCTTATCAAGCATAAATTTTACAATTCTCATTTGGATAAATATCAGCTTAGATGGAATTTTGCGGGTACCATTGCAAATGTTTCTTACAAAATTTGGTTATTTTGGAGAATGGGTATGTCAGTTACTTTTCGATATGATGATGAACAGAGTTTAACTTTGAAGGTTTGCCACCAATACCTTAAAGTGGATATAATCCTAACTTTAGTTTATGCCAAATGCAATAAAGAAGATAGAATGCCTCTTTAGATAAAGTTGGAAGATATTTGTAGTAAATATGATGGTTATCCTCTTTTGTTTATTAGGGATTTTAATGTTGTCTCCAATCAGTTAGAAACAGTTGGGGTAATGTGATTGATTTCCACGCAGTTGAGGATTTCAATGACTTCATTTCTTTATGCGGGCTCAAATACTTGGGCTATTCAAGTTCCAAGTTTACTTGGACTACTTCCAGATGTGAAGATAAAACCATTTTTTTACAGGTTAGACAAAGGATTTTGCAACCTACAATGGCACAATGACTTTCCCAATTCATCCATATCCCACCTGAATAAACACTGCACTGACCACTCCCCTCTTCTGATTTCAATTAAAAGTACTTTTGATTCATAGCCTAAGCCATTTAAGTTCCAGGAAGTGTGGTGCAACTATAAGTCTATACAGTCTACAGTGATCCAATCTTGGGAAGCTCCCATTATGTCCTCCCCTATGCAATTAAAAATTCAAAGACTCGAGGGGGACCTTAAAATTTGGAATAAAGATGTCTTTAAGGACATTTTCCAAAATTTTGAATATCTTGAAGATGATTTGATTCTCAATGAAGTTGTTTTTGAAGAAGACCCCGGTACTGATAATAGAATGAAGTTGCACAAAATCAAAGCCAATCTTAATATAACTCTTAATCAGGAGGAGATCTATTGGCATGAAAAGTCTAACATTAAATGTCTCAAAGAAGGTGATATGAATACAAAAATAATTCATTATTCTTTGAAAGCTAAAAGAATTTTTCTTGCTATTCACAGAATCAAATATCGAAACAACAATTGGATTGAAGGTAAACAAGATATTGAAAGTGTTTTTGTTTCCCATTTTCAAAAGCATATGATTGTTGAGCCTACCAACTATTATATTCTGGAAGTAATTCCAAATTTGATTACTGATGATTCTAACGTCCCTCTTACTAAGATGCCATCTAAAAGTGAAATTCTTAAGGCAATAACTGATCTTAATGCAGACAGCATCTCAAGTCCTGATAATTTTGGTGGTGTGTTATATTTTTGGGGGGGAGATTATCAAATAAGACTTAACCAAAGCAATCCAATCATTTTTTATGGGTGGTCAAATCCCTAGAAGGTTGTCTAGCACTATCGTGGTGTCGATTCCCAAAGTTCAGAACCCCTCTACTTGATCCCATTTTAGGCCTTTCGGTCTTTGTAACTTTTCTATGAATATCATTTATAATATTATCAACACTAGACTCTCAAATATTTTGCCTTTCGGAACCTCTGAAAATCAAAGTGGTTTCACTAAAGAGAGATGCATTTAAGACAACATTCTTCTTGCCCATGAAATGACCAATTCTTTGGGTAAAAAGGTTATGGTGCTAATTCAGCATTAAATTGGATATAGAGAATGTTTATGAGAAATTGTCATGGTTGTTGCTGCTACAAGTCTTTAGAAAATTTGGCTTTTGTGAAACTTTTATAGACATCATATGGAGACTTTTATTCAATAACTAGTTCTCAATTGTGGCGAATGCTAGTCCAATAGACTTTTTTAAATCTTCAAGGGGTCTTAAACAAGGTGAACCTCTCCCCCAAACCTATTCATTATAGTTGTTGAGGTGCTAAGTAGATGTATTGACTCCCTTATCTTGTCCAACAAAGTTAAGTCATTTAGTCATCCTTCAGGTAGCTCATTATTATAGCATATAGCTGATGATGTAATTCTCTTTACTAATGGAGGCAAAAGAAGTCTTTTGAATTTGATGACTTTCTTAAATCATTATGAGGATTTTTCTAGTCAGCTAATCAACAGAAACTAGAGTAGTTTAACTGTTGACAGTAAGGTTTCTGCTAAAAGAAGGTCTACAATTAGTTCTTACTTGGGTCTGTCTAAAAAAAATATGCCTATCAAATATTTGGGGTGTCCTTTATTCAAAGGAATAGGGAAGATCTCCTATTTCTCAGAGCTATTAGATAAGATTCGATTGAAATTTAAGGGATGGAAAACCAAATTTCTATTTGTCTGGGGGTAGACTTATTCTTATTAAACATGTCCTCTTTACTATTCCTATTTATATCCTAGCCTCAATCAAGCCTTCTAAATCTGTCATTAACAGAATACATAAAATTTTCAATAAATTTTTCTGGGGTTCAAGCAATGATAATGGTGATAATTAAGTCTGGCTTAAATAGGAGAAGTTGTGTTATCCTATTGAAGAGGGTGGTTTGGGGGTGAGAAATATAAATGAGATTATTGTTGCTAGTAGTATGAAGTTAGTTTGGAGGGTCAAGACTTCTTATGGTCTTTGGTCTTCTTTTGTAAGGAAAAAATACAAAAAATCTCTAGAAGCAGGTAGATCAGGTTTCCATACTATCAAAAGGATTAGAGAGGTCCATCAGGTGGTGGAAGATCTTTTTTGTAGATCTGGATTCAAAAATTGTGTGTACCCCGACAACAGTGGGGATTTTTCTTTCAAGTCAGCAATTAATCTGTGAAGGCATTCTAGTTCCCCTCGCATCAGTTGGAAATTCTTATGGCATAAACATTGTCCAAATAAGTATTTTTTTAAAACTCCTTCATAATGCTATCTCTCTTGATGATCAAATTCAAAATATTAGCATTAGATTGGCTTCTCTATGCAAGTGTTGTCTTGATTAAGTGGAAGGAAATCAACATACATTTCTATACAGTTAGTTAGCTAACTCTATATGGATTCATTTTGCAGGTTTGTTCAAAATAACCCTAAACTTCAATTCTATCTTGGCAATGTTGATCTCCTGGCAGTCGTATATGCCTAAAAAGGCCTACCTTCAATTCCTTTTAAGCATGATTCTTTGGGAGATTTGGAAAGCTAGATGCGAAAGCTTTTTCGAAGGAGGAAATATGAGATCAAATGGAATAATTCAAAATGTCTACAAAATTTTTGACATAGCTTAGACAGTCTCCGTTAAAGATATTTTCAACAACAATCATCAATTTTTAGTCTCAGATTTCTACTTGAAATTTAAGGTTCATATGCCTAGTTTCATTATTACTAAATGGATTAGTCCCAAATATGGTGGTGTTAAACTAAATATGGATGGATCTTCTATAGGTAACCTAGGGGAAAGTCGTATTAGTGGCATCATTAGGGGATACAATGGAATGTCTACATCAGATTTCTATTCATACATTGGTCACAACCACATCTTCAAGGCTGAGGTTCTAGCTTTACAAAAAGATGTGGACTTTTGCAAGAAAATTGGCTTCTCTAATTTCATTATTGAATCAGATTCTGTTGACTTGATTTCTATGATAAAAGGATTGTGGAAACCTCCTTGGAAAGATACTAAGTATATCCAGGATATTAATTCAAGCCTCACATCCATTAATTTTCAAAAACAATGGTGTAGTAAATGGTCTTACAAATTTAGCTTCCTCTTCAAGTAACTCAAAGACTTTTTGGTCCTTTCTGATCTCCCAAGGTTAATTAAGGGTCTCTTTAATGTTGATAGATTAGGTTAATTAAGGGTCTCTTTAATGTAATAGGGATAAGATTCCAATTTTATTTTTTAATAGTGCTTGTAAGTGCCACTAGGAGAGGCTATTTCTCCAACCTATTAATACAATTTGTGGGGGTATTGTCCCTCTTCCTTAGAAAAAAATATCTTGGAGGTCGGAGCCAAGTTGTTGAAACAACCATGGGTTTGACCTTTGATTCTAAATTTGTAATTCTTTAACTGTAATGCTTATGCATTTTAAGATCTATACAAGGGCTTATATGTTAGGTTGGCGTACTTTTGTTCATATATTCAGTTATCGAGGTGGATTCTATAATTTGTTAGTGTTTCATTTTTATTATGCAGGGCATTGTGAGTGGTAATGGGAAATGCATCTGAGATTGAGATGCCTTACTTGCAAGTCCAAAAGTTTTCCACTTTCTATGCATCAAAACTTTATTACCTTTTGACATTGTATTGCAATCCTCTTGTTTCTATGCAATTCACATTTCAAAGTACTGGAAAGGTCTGAGTAGCTGGCCAAATCAGTTGGATATTGGGTGAAATATGTTGGACATGGATAGATTTGCTAGTATTAGGTGTGAAATATAGTAAACTCTGAGAGTCATCAGAAAATTGATATCTAGTCACCGAGTCAACACAGATTGAAAAACCAACATATTACGAAATTGTAGAAGTATTAAAAGGTGAAGCATTGTAGATGATTGTCAGGTATGTGTGACCCTAATTATGATGTCAATCAATGATAATTCTCAAACTCGTAAATTTTTACTTTTGACATGAATTCATTATACATCTACCCACTTAGTTGTGCTCCATTATAACCAGTTGAGAATTAGTGCTTGTGCACTTATGTACCATAGCAGAACCCCATGAATATTGTGTTTATTTTACTTGTTCTTTCTTTGTTTTTTTTAAGTATCTAAGATATCTAATATCTTTAGGTTCATCTCATTGCTTTCCATTTGTGTTCGAAATGAAGTGATTTTTTTTCAAATAGATGAAAATAGAGGATCCATTCGCATAGCACTCCGTGAAGCTCTAAATAGTACTCTTGCTCTCTATTAACAATTTAGCAACCTTATACGCCCTATAATCTAACTCCTCTCCTTCCTTTGAAACACATTGATGATGATGGGAATAGCACCACCGGGTAAGGTGTTGATAATCTCAAACAAGTTATAACAATGGAAGCACAAGAGTGTAATATATATAGTAGAGTGAGGTGAGGAGAAGAGGATGAACACTTGTATGTAAGTGGCTCAACCAATCTGGCCTACGTCCACTGTGAGTGTGTGAGTAATATCACTAGATAAAGGCACCATTGGTCATGGATACAATCTCTCAAGCTTTCTCTCTCTACTATATAAAATGATAGAGTTTCATCTAGGGTTACAATTATGGATCCCTTTACAAGGTAGAGGATGACCTCTATATATAGTGTTTGGGGGGTGTAATGTACCCCCCAAGCACGCAATGAGAATGTACAAGAAGATCGAACCAGTATAGGAGTGACACCTGGCTGATCTTTGGTAGATAATGATGACCTCAATATTCCCTCACGTGGAGGGAATGATTCAGTTATAACAGATTTGCCCATGTGTTCCAAACCTGACAAATGCTCACAAATGCTCGGCCTCGTGTCCTTAAATGGTATAACTTCGGCCTGGATGAGTACTAGGTTGGTGAAGTTCGACTGTTGCTTTGTCTGAGGTCAATATCCATAATGACCTCGGCCAGGATGGCTGGCCGAGGTTAGGTATGAAGTAGTGGTATTCCCGACTAGGGCCGATGATGACATTGGCAGATGATTGAGCCCATGAGACATTACTGATTTTGGTTGACGACTGTAACGTCAGCTGGAGCCGATAATGATCTGTGAAGATAGTTGAGCCCATGAGACATTACTGACCTTGGTTGATGACCCGCCGAGGTTGATGTACGAGGGGCCGACATTATGAGAGACGACCTTGCTGATGATCGTCATAAACTTCTATCACCTCGACTGTGAGACTAGCTGAGGTTAGTTACTCTGAGTAAGAGGGTTCCCTTTGGGCATATCAATCACCCCCTAGCCCTTAGTCTTATATGTAATTAAATGATTTAGGGGTATGTAATTAAGGATGAGGATGGATTTCTTTGGGTCTAAATATTTTCTTGCCACATGTCACTTACTGAAGTGGGGAGCGTGCTTATCAAGGCATAAAGACTCTAATTTGCCCTTAGGAGTTCCTTAGGGCAATGATGGGGCATTGAGATTTGCGCCCCATCATTAGGATAGTTTAAAAAACCTTTTCTCTCTCCTCACTCTTTCTTCTTCTATTTTCTCGCCTTAGCTTTCTCTACAACTCCCCTTTTCCTTCGAACCTCCACTGTTGGCTGCTACTGAAGATTTCCTTTGCTTTCTAATATCCTCTTCCCTTACTCACAACTAACCAGGTACCATCTTCATCCTCTTTCTTCCATTTTTAGTTACAGTCATCATTTCTGAGTTTCCGGTGTATTTTTGCATTTTTCGGCGAGGTTTTCCACCAGTATTGGGGGTTATAAGGCCAGGATAGTGAGGGTTAAGTGATTTAGAGGCAGTTTTAGGGAGTTCAGAGGTTGTTTTAGCCAAAAATAGACCTCCCTTAGGTTTTCGATGAGCCTCCGATTACTTTATCTGGTGACCTGGTTCTTGAGTGTTCTTAGTGACAACCTTTAAAATTCCCAGTTTGATCCTTAGTTTAGGTTGAACAAGTTGTTTACCTGTTTGTGGTTTTGAGTCCAAGTGTAGTGTCATCTTCTTTATGCTCAGACCCTTGTACCAACTCATAGAAGAATTCCCATCTCTTCGTGAGAAGACCTTTGAGAAAATTATGCAAATAGAGCTAGCCCAAGAGGAAGCTCATAGGGTTGAGGCCTTTCCTCTCAGACCCATCTTTCGTCCTCCTCTGAAGGCTACCTACCCTGAGCCAACTGAGCCTGCAGAGATTCCTGTGGACCCAACATGAATGTCTGAGTCTGCGTCATCCTCCTCATACCCTATATCTGTAGACTCTTTTCACGAGGCTATGGATTACTCTCCTGGGAAGGGTGATGCTCCTGAGGAGGCCGAGGTTTCAAGTCGTGCTTCGTCTCAACAAGGTGCCAGCACCTCACGTAGGTCTTTCGATGTTGAAGTTGTAAGGCTAAGTGTGGCCATTCCCCCCATTATTGATGCTATTCATATGTTGGCTGCCACTGTGGCTGAATTTTCTTAGAGGTTTCTTGGGGGTGTTCCTGTACCTGCCCAGGCTGACGTTGCTAGGGATGGTGATGATGGCATGGAGAGTGATATTGACACATCTGAGGTGGCCGAGATTGAGAGTTCCATCAGTGATTACGACCTTCTTACTTTTAGGCACCTCTATTCCATAAACTCCTCCATTATCCTTAGGAAACCTCAGAGGGATAAGAGGGACTTTGATGGCCGGGATGGAGAGATCTGCGTCTATGAGCAGATGTTTATGTTAGGATTTCATCTTCCTATCCATCCTTCTATCAGAGCTATTATTTCCCATATAAACCTAGCCCCTTACCAATTATCCCCTAATGCATGGAGGGTTATAATAGGTGCCATTGTCCTTTAGAGGGTTGTCCACCACTCAAACCTTCCTGTTATGGTCTTCACTGGTTGTTATGTGCCCTCCTCTGCTAATAACCACCTTAGATATTACCACTTCTTAGCTAGGAAATCAGAGAAGAAAATGTTGTTGGTTACCCAAACTTCAAACCATAATTGAAAACATTAGTATTTCTTTGCTTCTGGGGCATGGGAATTTGGTCCAAATGAGGCCTCTGGAATGTCGATTCCAAGGACACCTCTGAGATGGGGGAAGGTCTCCCTTGCTGCTAAATCTGACCCTGGACTAAGACAGGACCAATGCCAAAAAGTTAAGGATTTTTGCAAATAGGACGACCAGGGTCGTCTTATAAAATATGAACATCTGATGACCCCATATTACCTTTCTCGGACAGGTCTAGGGGTGGTCCTTTGGAAGAGCTTCATAAGTCTTAATTTTTTATAAGTTGGACGTCTTACTTTTTCTACCTCTGACATACTAACTCAGATACTTATCTTCTATAGAGCGCCCTGAAGGCATATCAGACGACCTTTGGGAAATGTCTGCTCCAGGCCTTGTGAAGCTGATACAAAAGAGGAGTGGTAAAATGTACCCCCTGCTACTACTCAGAAGAACGTCGGCACATCCAAGGTCGATGTTACCAAAAAGAGGAAAAGCACAGTTAATTCGAAGCATCTGAGTCCGGGCAAGACTCAGAAAGGGGATCGTTCCATTCCCATCTCTACAGATGATGCCCTGGCTATTCGTCTTACTCAACTAAAAATCAGTGATAACATTATTGGCCACAGTCTGAAGGCTGGATGTCCCGTTGCTGGCTGAGTTTACTCTCCACCGATCAATTCAGGTATTAGTTTATGTTTATTTGCTCTCCTCAAGTGTAACCTCAGCAATTTTATAAATTATAGCTCATGTGATTATACGTCTGAGCTTCTACTGCATGGTATCTTATCCTTGCATCATTTTATTAATTGGACCCTGAAGAAGATGCCCCTCATTGAGAAGGGTCATGTAGCTGAGAAGGTCCAAGCCTCTTTAAATGCAGAGGTTGATGGGCTAAAGGAAGAGTTGAAGGAGGTTAACAAGCTGAAGGGGTTGTCCAACAGAGGGATAGGGAAATGGCCAAGCTCAAAAAGGACCACGATGTAGCTCTGAAGGCTAAAGATGATGCCCTTCAGACTATGGTGGATGCTGCGGTCAAGGCTGCTTTAGAGGATACTACAGAGAAGATAATTGAAGATTATAAAGTCTCTGATGATTTTGTCAGTTTTGGCTTTGAATACCTTGAAAGAGGTATCAAAGCAACTGGCAAATGGGCAGCCTCTAAGGAGAAAGAGTCAGGGAGTCTAACTGCCTCAAACTTTAAGGGTCTTGGCTTTAGTGATCCCCAGTTTGCTCAGTCCTTACAAGAAGTTGAGGAAGCCGATGCTTCTCCAGTTGAGACTGCTCCCTTAGAAGTCACTGAGGCTGAAGATGTTAATCCTCAAGATGATGGAGTTGAGGTGACAAACGTCGACCGTAACGATATGACTACAGCTGCAGAGACTTAGGCCTTTTTCTTTATGAAGCTTTAGAAGTTGTAATTTTGATTTCCTTTCTTGTCTGTACCTCTTCATAATTTTGAACTCTGATGGCATCTTGGTATATCTAATTTGTAACTCTCTTGACTATTGTTTAATGATAATCATTAATCCCATCTTCTTCAGATTCTATTGCTTCTTTCGATGTTATGCTTCAATGTCTCTTAAAATGTTGTTTAAGGTCTGAGGTCACAAATTATGATGTTTACCTCATAAATTTCACCAAACTAATGATGTTTTAAGGTTTGAGGACACTAAATTATGATGTTTACCTCATAATTTCACCAAACTAATGATGTTTTAAGGTCTTACGTCACCAAATTATGATGTTTACCTCATAAATTCCACCAAACCAATGATGTTTTAAGGTCTAAGGTCACTAAATTATGATGTTTACCTCATAAATTTCACTAAACTAATGATGTTTAAGGCCTGAGGTCACCAAATTATGTTGTTTACCTCATATATTTCACCAAACTAATGATGTTTAAACACAATATATCAGAAGTATCAGCACAACATTGCTATTTTCATTAACATCCTCTTCATAAAATGATACATGTATCACAAAGAGAACTGCAACATCATAAGTAGTACTTCTTCAAGTGATCGGCATTCCGAGAGTTAGAGAAAGGTTCCCCCTCGAGATTTTCTAGCCGGTAGGTACCGGGCACAGCCTCATCAACTACTCTGTAAGGACCATGCCAGTTTGGATGGAACTTATTTTCTTTTTGCAACGTCTTCTTTAGGACTAGGTCTCCCACAGCTAAAGGCCTTAATTTCACCCTTTGGTTATAGAACTTACAGTTCTCTACTGATAGGCTGCCTGTCTAATCTCTACAACTTCTCTTCTTTCTTCAATCAAATCCAGATCAAGTCTTCTCTCTTCCCTATTCCTCTGGGGGTCATACGTCTGTACTCTATGAGTGGGGAGTCTTACTTCTGTAGGGATGACAGCTTTTGAGCCATGGACAAACATAAATAGGGTCTCTCCCGTTGGTGTCCTGGTTGTCGTCCTATAGGCCCATAACACGGCATATACCTCCTCTGCCCATCTTTCTTTGGCCTCTTCCAACCTCTTTTTTATCCCATCAAGGATTATTCAGTTCGTGACCTGGGTCTGACCATTTCCCTGGGGTCGGCCAAGAGAAGAGAAGAACTGCTTGATCCCTACTCTTTTGTAGTATTTTTTTAAGGAAGCATTCTTGAACTAGGTTCCATTGTCTGAGATGAGGGTGTTTGGAAGATCATACCTGCATATGATGTTCTTCTAGATGAACTGGAAGGTCTTCTGTTTTTGTAAGGACATAATTTTATAAATGTCCGAGGTAGATTCTAGGAATTTTCTGTTTTCTCCTAGATCACAGTTCATATGTCTGATACCGCTACATTCGGCACGTCAACACGATCATCCTCGACGGCCTGTATCCGAATTCAATGCATCCACCTTCGTCACGTGCATCATGGTATATACAACGTGCTGCTCAGCTCATTCCCACTACTCCACTACGCTCTTTTCAGTAAAATGTTTTATTAGAGTTTTATATATTTGCATAAATATTTGGGAAATATTTTTGAAAATTATTTTTGAAGTCTAGATTATTTTTTTATTAAAAGAAGAATTTTTCTAAGTGTAGAAGCGAATGGCCTCGATCGACGAGCTCGTTCGAGTGACTTTGAAAGTCATTTGCGCGAGATAGGCATGTCGCGCGATCTCGTTCGAACGACTTATGTCCTTCGTTCGAGCGACATGGCTATCTCGTTTGAACGAGTCACCGCCTCGATTTTTGTATAAATATCTTATCTCCTTCTACACGGTTTTCAAGTCTTTCTGCAATCTTAATATTCTGCGAAATCTGCCCAGAATAAGACTTCACCTTTTAAGGTTTTCTAAACCTTTTTGATTCACAAAACCATTCTCATATATGTGTGTGAATCTTTAAACCTTCAAGAAGATCATTCACTCATCTGGAGTAATTTGTGAGGAAGCCGCTCTCTTCGTCACTGCTACCCTACTAGAAAGGGATAGTTCCAGCCGTCAACAACAGAACCGACACCCGAGGGTATTTCCGTGTCACTATAATTTCATTGTAATCCGTGTAAGCCGTACTCTTACAAAATTATTTTAAAAATAAAAGGTTTTGCCCCATTAACGGATTTTTCCTCATATTTGTGTTCTTGCATGTTTCATCATCATATTTAATCACATATAGATGCATGTTTAGGACTTATGTGGTAAAAACTATGTTTAATTAAATAACTTCCTTATTTGAACACAAGTGCACTCTCCTCAGTTTTGTAATTGTGATCATTGGCTCAGCCTCTACCCATTTGGAGAAGTAATCAATTGCCACTACTAAGAATCGATAGTTTTTTGCAGCTCTTAGCAAGGGTCCTACCAAGTCAATGCCCCATACTACAAATGGCCAACGTGAGTTGATTGATGTCATAGGTTGATGAGGTTGATGAGGGATAGTGGAGAATTTCTGTCACTTATCACACTTCTTCACATACGCAACAACATCTTTGGCCAAGGTTGGCCACCAGTACCCCTGAGTGATTATCCTCTTAGCTAGAGGTCTTCCTCCTATGTGATTAGAACAAGAGCCCTCATGCACATCTTGCAAGATGTGTGGGACCTCTGAAGTGTGTAAACATTTGAGTAGAGGAAGTAAAAAGCCTTTTTTATACAAGACGTCTCCTACAATTGAGAATTTGGCAGCTCTGAACCTCAACTTTCTTCTCTCTGATTTTGACTCTAGTAGGTCTCCCTCTTTGATGTATCTGACAAGAGGATCCATCCATGAGGCTCCCATATTCAAATTGAGGTAAGGTCTAGTAACCTCTTCTTCTTTAATGGTCGGTTTGAGCTGAATTTCAATGGGTACTGTTCTTCTTATGTATGTCCTTATTGCTGAGGCCAACCTAACGAGTGCATCGGCTCGACTGTTGTCTTGCCGAGGTACCCTCTTCATATTCACTTCCTTGAATATTTCTAGCATCATTCTCACCTTCTTCATGTATTTGTCCATCCTTTTATCTTTGGCCTCATACACTCCCAGGATTTGGTTGACGACCAACCTTGAGTCACTGTGGACTAGGAGTTAGCCAACACTAAGGGCTTTTGCCAAGGAGAGACCTTCTATCAATGCCTTATATTCTGACTCATTTTTCGAAGCTCTAAAGTTGAACCTCAGCGCATATTCAATATAGGTGCCATCCGGTGGTGACACTATCAGCCCCGCTCCACTTCCATTTTCACAGGACGTCCTATCAACGAAGAGGTTCCAAACGACTTCATTTGAAGAGAAATTTCCCTCTGATAGGGTCCATTTCTTGAAGAGGTACCTGTCTTCCTCATTCTCAACCATTCTTTTTCTAGCTTTGCTTGACTCAACCTCGTCCTGATCTTGGAAGACGTTTCTGTCTGACTCATCTGCAGTCTTTTGACAATCATTAACCTCAGCCTATTCCTAGGTAAACTCGGCCACAAAGTCTGTGAGTGCCTTCCCCTTGATGGCAACTCTAGGTTGATAAACAATGTCATATTCCCCCAACTCGATGGCCCAGGTCATCAGCCTACCTGATTTCTCAGGCTATTGTAGGACATGTCTGAGTGGGGCATCAGTGAGGATGATCATGGAGTGGGCCTGGAAGTATGGCTTCATCTTCCTAGAAGCGTGTATCAGAGCATAGGCTAATTTTTCAATCCGAAGGCACTTTTGTTCTGACCCTTGAAGAGCTTTACTATTAAGGTATACTGTCCTCTGCACTCCATCATCTTCTCTTACTATTGCATCACTAATGGCTGACTCTGAGACAGCTAGATATACGTATAACTTCTCCCCCAGAATGGGTCGCAATAGGAGTAGGGGAGACCCGAGGTAAGACTTGAGCTTCTTAAAAGCTTTGTCGCATTCCTCATCCCATTATAAGGCCTTTTTAAGAACTTTGAAAAAGGTAAGACGCTTGTCAGTAGCTCTTGAGAAGAACCTATTAAGGGAAGAAACTCTTCCGGTTAATCTCTGAATGTCTTTGATAGATCTGGGTGTCTTTATTTCTAGCAAGGCCTTGATCTTCTCAGTGTTGGCCTCTATTCCCCTATGATTAATGATGAATCCCAGAAATTTTCCCGCTCCTACCCCGAAGACACATTTGGCCGAGTTGAGCTTCATTCTGTACCTGTCTATGGTGTCAAAAGCTTTTTCAAGGTCGGTCATGTGAGTGTCGGCCTTCAAGCTCTTCATCAGCATGTCATCCATATACACTTCCATGTACTTGCCTATTTAGTCCTCAAACATCTTATTTACAAGACGTTGGTAAGTAGCCCCTGCATTCTTCAGCCCGAAGGTCATGACCTTATAGCAATAGGTCCACTTGTCTATGATGAATGATGTCTTCTCTGAGTCTTCCGAGTTCATGAATATCTTATTATACCCGGAATAGGCATTCATGAAGCTCATGAGGTCATGTTCTGCCGTGTCATCCACCATCTGATCAATACGAGGCAGGGGAAAAATATCTTTTGGATAAGACTTGTTCAAATCACTGAAGTCTACGTACATCCTTCATTTCCCATTGGCTTTTGGCACGATAACGACGTTAGATAACCACTCAGGGTATATGACATCTCTAATGAACTTGGCATCTTTAATCTTTCTGACCTCTTCTCTGATGACATCATACTTCTACCTTGAGTAAACTCTTCGTCTCTGCTTGATGGGCTTAGCATCTTCTATAACATTGAGTTTGTGGCACATGACCTCAGGATCAGTACGTGGCATCTCAGCGTGGCTCCAGGTAAAAACACTTTGTCTCTTCCTCAAAAGCTTCACCAGTTCTTCTTTGATCTCAGGTCTAAGGGATTTATCGATTTGGATGGTTTTTTCCGGCTCATCCTCATTGAGGACGATGGATTCTACCTCTTTCACGGCCTCTCCCTTCTTGAGCTTGTCTCATCTCTAGGATCAAGTGTGTTGATGTTGTATGTGGTTGTTGCCCTCTTATGAGCCTCTCTTTCTTCTATGAAATTAAAGTAGCATTCTCGTGCCGATGTTTGGTCACCTTGCACTTCCCCTACCCCATAGGGAGTCTGGAATTTTAGCATTTGGTGGACCGTTGAAGGCACTGCCTCAAACTCCTTGAGGGCTACTTGTCCTATGATGAGGTTGTAGGCTAAGAAGACGTTTTCATCCATCACAAAGAAATTGATTTTTCTGGTCAACCTCTTAGGCCACTTATCCCCTATTTTTACATCCATCTCATACATGCCCAATGGATGAACCTTTTCACTGCTGAAGCCGATCAAGGGGTGATGGTAAGGGACAATCCTAGCTCTTCTGAGGCCTAGGCTCTTAAAACAGGGCCAGAACATTACGTCTGTTGAACTTCCCCCATTAACGAGGATTCTCTAAACTTTATAACCATGCAACCTTGTGGTGATTTCCAGAGGGTCATCGTGAGGAGCTAAGAGACCTTTGAAATCAAGTATTGAGAAGCCAACTATGAGGGTATCCATATCTACCTTTTTTCTCTTCTCGTGTTTAACCTTTGAAGAGGCCAAGTTAACAACCTCAGCCTTAGTCACTGCCTTGGCCTCTGTCACATGGGCCTTACAATCAGCGACCTCTGAACCTCCTCCTGCTAGTCCTCCACGGATGGTGTTCACCCCGAAATAGATCATACCAACTCTCTTCACCGGGACATTGTCATCTTTTGGTGGGAGGTCTGGATCATTATCATCATCATCTGAGTCCTCTGCTCATCTGGCTCTGTCATTTCTTTTCCTTTTGGGGTCTTCTCTTCCCCCTTAGGGTCTCTACCATCCACGTACTTTCTAAGCTTTACAGACTTCAAAAAATTTTCAATCTCATCCTTCAGGGCAAAGCACTTATCAGTCATATGGACGTGGTCTTAGTGGAACTCACACCACATATTCTTGTTCCTCTTAAGCGGAGGAGCCTTCACCTTCTTCGACCATCTCAGGGACTTGTCATTATTTATTTCATTGAGGATGTGTTCACAACTCACAGTTAGAGGAGTATAATGTGAAAACTTATCGTCTGCAATCCTCTTCTTTCCATCTTTCTTCCTTTGGAATTTTCCACTGCTACTGTCGTTCTCATCCTCATATTTTACATCCATTGCTTCTTCTGCGTTCATGACCCTACCAGCTGTTGCCATCAGCTCGGCCATAGACTTAGGAGGGTCTTCGGCAAGCTTCCAAACTAACTTCCCATTCTGAAGTCCACCTATAAGGGCTGTCATAGCTATATTCTCCTCGTAATCTTCTACCTCTAATTTTTCCTTGTTGAATCTTGCAATGTAGTCTCTGAAGCTTTCATTCTTGCCTTTCTTTATGTAAAGTAGATAGGTCATCTTCTTCTGAGGCCTTACCCCAAAACATAAGTTGTTTATAAATCGCTCGGCCAACCCCTTAATGTTCTCTACAGAATTTTTAGGAAGGGAAGTGAACCAAATGTGGGCAGCTCCTGTCAAAGTGCTAGAGAAAGCTCGGCACCTCATTTCGTTCGAGATTGAGTAAATGTCTATTGCAGATTGATACATCTCAATATGGTGTACCGGGTTGGTACTTCCATCATACTTGGGAGACACCATAGGTGGTTTAAATTTAGAAGGGGTTGGGAAGTTGACAATCCTTGCCACAAATGGGGATCCCTCTGAAAATACCCTTTGTAGTGGGTCTTGGCTTTTTATGAGGTTCCCTATCTTCTCTTTCAGCCGTTGAATGGAGTCATTCCATGGTTTAGCAACATCGTCCTAGCCGAGATTGTCCCCATCCACCTCCAAGGGGTGGACTGAGGGTTCTCCCGCTGCTGTGCAACGTCGATTGTTGACCTCTTGACCACAGTCTCGGCCTTATTGGGGTCAGCCATGATGAGGCCTATTTTCACCACCTTCCCTTTGTGAGCCAGCCATGCTTCTTGACCTGGATAATCTCTGCCTTAGATCATTAACTGAATCGAGCCTTTCAAAGGCCGACCCTTTACTCAGGCGATCAAAAGTTGATCCTCTTTGTCGAGCGTCACCATATCGGCTTGCTCCATAACCTCGGCTCTGTTGTATAGGACGTATGGTGTTGTTTGAAACCTCATATGGTTCCCAACAGTCTACTGGGGCATCCTCTTCCTCGATATCGTCATACCTATCCTCGGGGCAAGGGTTTCCTTGCCTCCCCAGGCGTAAATGCCTAGGGTCAGCAACGTCCCTCATCCGTTGAGGAGTAGGTTAGTCTTTTCGTGGTGCCTGGGGTGTTCCCCTGGCCTTAGGATGTGATTGAGAAGCTGCTGGAGTAATCGTATTCGGTGAGACTCCAGGTGGTCTTATTATGTTTTGGCTTAGCTGGGCGAACTGCTCCTTCATAATTTGTTGAGTTGTATCCAATGAATTCAAGGCTGCTGCCACCTCAGCCATCTCGGACTGGGGTGGTGCCTGGATGGAACTGGGTCCTCCAACACCAGATGGTGGAGGAGGTGGCGGTAGTTCTGGTGCCATATGTTAAGACTAAAGAGCTTGCAATGAAAATATTGGAGAGCTTAATACCTTAAGGGACCTTTTTCAATGGTGACACAGTTTCACGCGAAGGGTGAGGCCTGGTTCACCACCAGAGTCTCCGGTGAGGTTAAGCTGCAAAAAGGAAAAGATGAATCTTCTCATTCCCACAGACGGTGCCAAAATGATGATGCTGGGAATAGCACCACCGGGTAAGGTGTTCAAGCTCAAATAAGTTATAATAATGGCAGCACAAGAGTGTAATATATATAGTAGAGTGAGGTGAGGAGAAGAGGATGAACACTTGTATGTAACTGGTTTAGTAAACATGGCCTACGTCCACTTTGAGTGTGTGATTAATATCACTAAATAAAGGCACTAATGGCTAGGGGTGGCCGTGGTCCGGGCCTGGGCAGGCCCGGTCGGGCTCGGGCCGGGCTTGAAAAATTAAGTGTTATCCCAAGCCCGCTCGGGCCTAGATCGGGCCTTATTATGTAATCCCAAGCCCGCCCAAATCTGAAAGCTCTTTACCCGGGCCCGCCCGATCGGGCCTTATTATGTTAATTAAAAGATTTTTTTTTAAATCAAAATACCTATTTTTTTATTTAAAGACCAATTTTTTTAATTAATAAACTATTTTAAACTCCATATATTACAAAGTCCATATATAAAGTTTTTCACTCTACATGAAAAGACTTGGTATACGTTTTTATATTTATAAAAGTTCCCCCCCATATATATATATATATATATATTTCGGGCCTCGGGCCGGGCGGGGCCTCATCGGGCTTAAAAACTCATGCCCAAGCCCGCCGGAAAAAAAATTGGGCCTATAAAATTTTGCCAAGCCCGCTTTGCGGGCCTATTCACCTTACCCAAGCCCTATTTTTTTATTGGGCGGGCTGGGCGGGCTTGACGGGCCTCGGGCCTATGGCCACCCCTACTAATGGCCATGGATACAATCTCTCAAGCTTTCTCTCTCTACTATCTAAAATGATAGAGTTTCAGCTAGGGTTGAAATTATGGATCCCTTTACAAGGTAGAGGATGACCCCTATATATAGTGCTTGGGGTGTAATAAACCCCCCCAAACACGTAATGAGCATGTACAAGAAGATCGAACCAGTATGGGAGTGACACCTGGCTGATCTTTGGTAGATAATGATGACCTCAATATTCCCTCACGTGGAGGGAATGATCCGATTATAACAGATTTGTCCACGTGTTCTAAACCATACAAGTGCTCGCAAATGCTAGGCCACGTTTCCTTGAATGGTACAACCTCGAC
Organism: Sambucus nigra; assembly: GCA_949130495.1. NCBI lineage: Eukaryota > Viridiplantae > Streptophyta > Magnoliopsida > Dipsacales > Adoxaceae > Sambucus > Sambucus nigra. The sequence goes on along the minus strand of OX422208.1, from coordinate 824,478,398 downwards.
CTGGATGAGTACGAGGTTGGTGAAGTCCGACCGTTGCTTTGTTCGAGGTCAATATCCATAATGACCTCGGCCAGGACGGCTAACCGAGATTAGGTATGAAGTAGTGGTAACGTCGACTAGGGTCGATAATGACGTTGGCAGATGATTGATCCCACGAGACATTGCTAATTTCAGCTGACGACTGCAACATCGGTTGGAGCCGATGATGATATGTGAAGATGGTTGAGCCCATGAGACATTGCTGACCTCGGTTGATGTATGAGGGGTCGACATTATGAGAGATGACCTTATTGATGGTCATCATAAGCTTTTATTACCTCGGTTGTGAGACTGGTCGAGGTTAGTTACTCTGAGTAAGAGGGTTCCCTTTGGGCATATCAGAAATCATCCAGAAAATGACAATCTATATCAAATCACAGGCCTTTGTTTTTTCCCCAACATTCATTGTATATGTAGTGTATTGAAAATTCAGGATCTGCTGGTGATAGTCTATCTAAGAATCAAGAAAATATGAATTTGGTAAAGCCCATGTGTATAGACAAAGATATTAGATTGGTGTACCTATAATCAGTGGTCAAGTTATGTGTTTCTCAGCTTCTACATGTCACTAAAAATATTATTTTCTTTACAGCTACTTTTGCTTTTCTCATATATTCGAGATCTTAATATATTATTAATTAAATATTTAAACCACTCATATTATTCATGAATCAAAAAGTCCCTCACCCTTCCCCCCTTTCCATCGAACCGAACACTATTGGTAGACCATTGGACGATGTCTGGTCCTCTGGCGCCGACAGGGGGTGGTGGGTGTGCTGCTAGTGCGGACAGTAGTTTGTAAAGGATATAGATTAATGAGTTAAGGGGTTTATTTATGAGTTTTTTTTTGTTAAATAAGAAAATATATTATTCTAAAAATTTAATAGATATTATCTAAACATAATTTAAGCCTATTTGATTCCATCTGAAAACATAGTAGCATTTTCTTCTTCATCATTTAATGTGAATTTTCAGTCTTACTTGCCAATTTTTGTTTCGTCCCTTAACTTGCTTTTTACTAAGGATCGCTCATAAGCCTGTGTACACAAATAATCTTATGTTGAATATTTGACTGAAATTTATTAGTGTTTTCTGCCCTGTAGATTAATTGATCTCTTAGCATATATCTATTTTGCAAAACAAAAGGAGATTTGATTTTTTTGGAGTCTTACGGCTATGATTAAATTAGTGTTTCTCATCCATATGAGGGTTTAAGATTAAAATGGTTTTTATGTTAAATAACACAACTAATCAATCGATTAAGTCATGAATTCTCGCATTGAAATTTCAAATACCAATTAACCGACTAGATACATCATGGACTGTGCAAATCTCACTTGAAAAGAATCTCACTTTTGTGATTGCATATAAATGTCAGTCGTTGGTACTGCCTATTTAAATATAGATAGATGAGTGTATCCTATACCCATGTATTCCATTTATTCTTGTAATGGCATATGTTGCAGGTACACATCGCAGAAGGGAAATATCTACTTCATGAGCATTGGCCTCTGAACTTTTGATGGATCTATTTTTTATTTTAGTTCTGGCGAGATCTCTTTACATGTCTTTTCCTTCAAATATTCTCATTTTTGTTTATTAGTATTTGAAGAAATAAACAATACAATTGTTAGTGCATTCATATATTAGAGGTGGCATTTGATCCAACAACTGCTGAAAAACAGTCTCGAATAAATAATGTGCAGTTCAATTGCAAAACATTGCACTTTACAATCAGTGTTCAGACATAAAATATGACAAGGATATTAAACTAGTGAATTTTTTAATGTATTATGTATGGTAAAAACGTGATTGGTTTCATAGTTGAGTTATTAGACTATGTGCCATATGTGTTGTGGAGCACCAAAAACAAGATTAGTACTTTATATTCATGTTAGGAAGATTAGTGTTTAATAAGAATGTGTAGGTAAACAATAGATTATGGAAATGACATTAGTTTGTTTGGGACAACTATTAATCAACTACTCCCTGCAACACGTTTTAATGTCTCCGTATATTTCGTTTAATTTACGTTTTTTAAGAGGTTTAATTATTTACAATAATTTATTTTCTTGCACAGATCTTAAATTTTTAGCTTGCAAAATGGTGGATCTTGCAAAAAGTGGGTCCCTAGAAAATTTTACAATTGTTTTACGCCACGTGTAAGTTGATTCTAATTTTGTGCATTATCTTATTATTAGCTCTACTTTCTTTGTTGTGACGCCTTTGTGACTTCTGCTAGTTACTGTTCAACTTGTTCTAATTGCGTTGGCTCGAGGCTGGGCGAGCCAGATGATTTTTTTTATATATAGGTAAGTTTGTTTCATGCTTATATTATTGAATAATTTTCTTAATAGGTTGAAACATTTTTTCTACAGGACTTTTAAAGCCACCGGTTTCTTTTACTGCCCGGCCTCGAATAATTGGAAAAAGGATTTGTTTAGTTGAGTAGTTTCATCCATACATTCTTGAATGATTTTCTTAAAATAGACATATATTGTCATTTGCTGCATATCCTTTAGAGCCATTGATTGAATAGCATGTTGTATTTATCATGCAAAAATGTGTAGGTTTCATGTTTGTTAAATCCCCTACTGAGTTTTCTCCTATGATACAAATTTGCAATGTGCAGACTGCGGAGTACATGAGATTTTTTCTCCTATCAAACAATAAATCGTTTAACTTCTGTTTTCTTTTATTTGGAAATTAGGAACATGAAAAGTTTGACTTCTACTAATTTTTTGATGTCTTCTATTTACTTTATAAAAATAAAATAGTATGTAATGCTACAGTAATATTAGCATGATGTATGTATAACAACTACAATTACATTCACAACCTGGTGAAGCCAACTTTTGAAAGATTTGGGCTTCACCCAAGTGTGAAGTGAGTTGGACTAGTAGAGAGAATAAGGACATAGGAAATGGGAACACGATGTTGACATGGTTTGGCCCAGATAATTTGGCTTACGTCTACCAATAGAGTGATCTATCATACGCTGGACAACTCTTTCACAGTTAGTGGTTCAAAGGAGATCCTATCACATTATTGTGAAGCTTCGTTAGCATACGACTTATTTCTGGAGTTGTATAGTTTTACTCCATTAAATTTCTGAAAAATTAGAGTTTGTATGCTCTTAAAAGCTAAAAGAGATGGTGTTACACAAATGGGTGAGGAAACTTAGCGTGATCCCTTACTTATTTACCGTTCATTAATTTTTGTTTTGCTTGATTAGGTTTGTACGAGGAATCTTGACGTGTTCCTTTGAACTGCTAATGAATAAACTATGAATAAAATTATATCTAAAGTCGCTGTGAAATGTAGTCAGTGGTGTGAATTATGGGTTCTTTAGTGAATTCATCACTTTTTTTTTCTCTTAAGCTTCTGCAATATGATAGCGTGATTTGTTTTCATTTTCTCAGGTTCAATCTATTTTCTTTAAATTAGTAAGCGATGCTTTTTTGTTATTGAATCATTAAATTAAGGTATTTTTTTCTTGGTTTGCGATTTTGCTTTGGTAATTGACTTTATTAAATCTTAGAAACTTTGTTAGCCGTTTCATTATTTTAGTACATGGTTAGTGTTTAGCAATTATGAGTTACAGAGAACAAATTTCTTTAGTCACTGAAACTTTGAAGATTAAAGCTAGAGAACCAAAGGAGGGCCATTATGATGGCAAAGCTAATGGGTGTAATTGCATTAGTTCCAACATTTTTTTCCTTTCCTTTACGGTAATTTATTATGAATATACATACCTATTTGAGTGGAATGAAATAGACTTTCCTAACAAAATATCAATTTGCATTTCTTTGTTCTGTACTATGATGACATAATAATGGTAAAAGATGTTTTGATAGCAACCCTGGCATACACAATTCCTCCTAGGTACGAATTAAGGTAGTACATGAGGTACTTTGTTAAAAACTGTAATTGTAATGTAGGCACAAGTACATTAGAGGCAAAATTATGCTACGTGTAATATACACTAGTATATGCCCATGTCGATGGCACTATTTATAGTTTGGCTCTTGAGCACTCATTCATATATCAATATATATACAAATTCATGGCCATGTCTATGCGGTATTGTACAACAAATTGATGTTTAGGTCTACAACACCGAACTCTATTCTAGTTATAACATATGCTTTCCTTCCTTACAAAATTTATATTCCATCCATCCCAAATTAATAGTCGTGGTTTCCTTTTTAGTCCATCCCGAACTAATAGTTGTGTTACTAAAAATAGTGTTAAAAACTAGGTGAGGTTGCATAGTTATCCATTATAAGGTATTCATCATTTTTAGGAGGATAAATTCGAAAAGCAAACGTGTCAAGGAATATTTATTCATATGGTACTTAAAATCCATAACAAACACCATTTAAAAACTGTTGCATACTCTAATATATATGACACTTGGACTCGTGATTGATTTACTCAAGATAAGTTTGTATAAACATACAACCTAATGTTTCTAGCACACAATATGGTACAACTTTCCAAAAATACTTAAGATGGAAGTACTACAAAATTTAGTAGTAGCAATATTAATATGGACAATGACTGAAGTTGAATAAAATATCAGAGAATATAGGCAAATTGGTTGACACATTTGGCATAAGCAATAAAATTGAGGGAGGCAGTGTTGATTCGGTTTAAAAAATTGAAAATACGTATATCTAAGAGGAAGAGGAAAATGTAAAGTCAATTTGGATTAAAGCACCAAAAAATCTCATGACATTCATGTACCCTATCAAATGTAAACTATTTCACATGTTTTAAGCATTTTGCTTGCCCCAAACAAAGAAGAACATGAACATTTAAGACTCTTCTTACTATGAAAATTAAAATTATCGTATCTCGAATAAAACTTGAATGATAAAAACTGAGATCTACTCTGTGTGTGTCGATATTGTTATCATGGGAGTTCAAGATTCATTTGGATTATCACATTTTTTAGGGCGATCCATGTTGTTAAAACAACCATGGATTTGACCTTTGAAACTGGATCTCAACTATTTTTTAATTGTAATGCATTTGCATTTTAAGATTTTGAACAGGGGATTGTATGTTAGGTTGACATACTTTTATTCATGTATTATCGAGGTGGATTGGTATTTTTTTTAATTATCATTTAGGGTGTTGTGATATTGGTTATGGGAAACTATTTTCCTTTATATGGATCAAATCTTTTCTACTTTTTTTACACGATATGAATATATTTGATTGAAAGATGTAGGCGACCGTTGGAATCAAATTTTGATAGATTGACATAATAGGCAAAAGCCAAAAAATAAAAAATGTTGAAATTTGGTTGAGAAATAAATCTCAAAATTTATAGAATAGATCTTCAAAATGCCTCGCATATCATCAAAGTTCACTATTAGTGAATTGTTTTAGGAAGTACTTTGGAGAAGCTTTCAGCAACCGTTGTTATTCATATGTTAACTTAAAATTTTGGTTTAGCATTAAAATTTTATCAAAGTTTTGGAGATAGGGAACTCAAATATTACAGAAGGTGTCTTCACATATTTGCATTTGAAATTTAAAGATTTGGATTTTGTTTAGTTCAGACATCTAATAGGTATCCACCTTATATGTGTATTTAAACAAATAAAATGAGTTGAGTTCTAAGGTCTTGAAATGTATTGATTTGAAATAATATATGGAATGGAGTCATTTGAGATCTGCACTGAAGAAATAAAGGATCACCTAATTGGTAAAAGCGTTGTGGTATGTTAAAGATGTTACTCAAAGCTCAATATCCACACCTACCTGCTCAAGTGGCAATTTTTTTTTTTTTTGGTGGGGGGGGGGGGGGGGGGGGGGTTGAAAAACAGGGCACACAAAGGATGGAGTTTTGGGAAATAGAGGTATTTCTTACTCTAAATCATATTGCTACTTTATAATCCTCCCCTGGACTGGATGGTATGCTAGCTTTATTTTATTAAAGGTTTTGGCATATCATAGGCCCAAATGTCACGCACACGATCTTATCCGTTCTCAATACTAGCACGCCCCTCTCTTTAATTAACCATATTAATGTTGTAATCATTACAAAGATTAAAGAATTAAAAAAACATGACACATTTTAAACCTATTATCCTATTTACCGTGTTATACAAAATCTTATCTAAGGTATTGACAAAAAGGCTAAAAATGTGTCGAGGGATATTATGTGGAGAATCAAAGTGCATTTATTCCGAGGAGGCTGATAACATATAACAGAGAGGAATATTTGACAAGGGGACCAAATCCCACCATATCTCTTGTTTTTACGTGGAGATGGGATCCCATCATTGATGAATCCAGCTCAAAGATAGTAGAATATTGTGGATGGTTGTTAATCGAGGTGGGCCACGGGTATCACGTTTATTTCTTTATCGATGATTGCCTCATATTGGGGACAACTTTAAAAAACAGGACTGAAGAGAGAACACATTCTTGAGGTGTACGGACAAGTATCGGGACAACAAATTGACCTGAATAAACGCGACATTATTTTTAGTAAGGCACTAAGTGAGGACTTGTCAATATCGAGATCACAGTGAAGCTTCATCTCACCCAATCCATATTAAAGAAGTGGCGATGCGCATATACATATAGTTATGGAGTCCAATGCGGTTATGGAGGAAAGAAAAATTCAAAATTTAGGATTAGGGTATGCCTCTCATGAAAGAATGTACAAAATTAATTTTTATGCACCAGTAGATACAAAGCAAAGGTGTATTGGGATTGGTGTCATAGCTCGAGATTGGAAGGGGAATTTATCGAAGCAATGTCTCAACGGGTCAATAACACGGTAATGGATAACTCTAATGTTTATTGTTAATGACGAATGGACTCCCATAATTCTGGATGGATATTTCATTAGCGTCATTGAGGGTCTAAAAGTAGAATCCGAGGACAACTCTTCTAATGGTATTGTTTGTAATGATGTACATCAGTTTGTAGATAAAAGGGATGATGTCTTTTTCTCTTTCTTTTGTAAGGCGTGATGGAAATAAACCCGTGTATATTTCTGCTTAATATGCAAAATTCATCTCTAATTTTCAAGCTTGGATTTTATACCAAACTATTTGAGAAACTCCTTATAAGATGACGTAATCAACATTTTTGTTTAATGTATGTAAGTTTTAAAAAATAATAACAAATGCAAATTTGTAGATATTAGAAAAAGGTTACGATGAGTTGGTGTATGGTTTTGCAAAGTGCTACTCAATTGATATGCGTAATTGGTAAAAGGAGGATGAGTCTTCTGAGGTACTTTACAATATTCTGCACATAGTTCTTGGGGTTTTCTTCCACCCCTTCATTAGTTATCAACACCAGATCCAATTTTTTTATATATATAAAAAGTTGTAACCAAACCAAAGGATCTAAAACTCTTTTTAATAATTATTATTTATAGAAATCAAGCATATATAAATTTGATGAAGCCCGCACGTGTAAGGGGTATGAAAGAATATGCATATTGGCATCATTTGTTTTTTCAATCTAACAATTTTAATGTTGGATAAATTTGTTCGAGTTGCTTACATTGCTCAATACCCCCACTTTCAACTACATATCAATTTCGATTTTGGTCGATACGCTACTATGTACTATTTAGAGAGCCTTGTTTTAAAAGGAAAAGTTTTGAAAATTAATTATAATAACATTGATCAATTAGATAATTAACAAATAATCATTTGTATGAATACCATTGTCTAATTGATTATAGGGTCATTTGTCATTTGAACCTATTAGTTATGTCGTATATCACTTCAGGTAATAAAGTATAACGTAATATCATTTTGAGTACCATTTTTGCTTTTCACGGCACATTTTTACGCTATTTGTATTTTTTTTCCAACATCTTTTTCCCCCAAAAACCGTCGTAAAAAGTGAAAATGGTTCCCAAATTGATATTATATTAAACTCTGATGAAGTGATACACGGCATAACTAATGGGGGTCTAAGGCCAAATGAGCCTTAATTATACTTGTCAATTTCGTTGTTCCAAAAGTTAAAAGCACGTGATCAACAAATGTGTTTAATTAAAAAATAAATTACAAGTTATAAAATTATATGTCTAGATTATAAACAAACTTCATTAATACATATCAGTAGCTAAAACGTTTATAACCATACGAAGGAAATTGCATAGGAAACACCACAAGTTGAACGCGAGTGGAAGATGACATTTAGGTTGAGATCTTTAATTATTTGACCGAGTCAGCCAATATATAGGCCAAGTAAAGACTATTTTTTCTATTTCATGATTCGTGACTCGAACTTTGTTTCGATGCCCTACGGCTCCTAATCACATTGGCCTAGTTGTTCTAGTTTTAATCAATGCTTTAAATCATGGTTACTCAAGGGTTTTTGAAATTACACGTTCCCATTTGAGTTTCTTGTCCACTAAAGAAAAAACAAGTACTTTGTTTACTTTTGGAAATCATATTGATTGGTTAATATTTGTGGGATGATTATTTTTTATTTTTTATTATAGAACCTTTTTTATGGCTCTTCATAGTTCATGAATCGATTAAACTTATTAAAGAAAATAAGATTAAATGTGTTGGATCTATTTCCACAATGTATTCCCAGCTACATTAGGTAAATTATAAACAACAATTTCTCGTGGATCTCTTACAAATGATTCTCTTAAAGATGTGGAGTTTTTACTGTACTTGGCAATCAAGTTCAAAGTGTGGATTTTTTACTATGCTTGGCAATCAAGTCAAAGTAATTCCAAACTGTCCCAAATCAGTTTCAAAAATCAATTAACTTTACTATGTGCCCACCTGCAACAAATTAATTTCATGAGCATATTATAATTATACACTTGTATACACCATAAACACACATGCACACATAACAGTTAAATATTATAATGTTAACTAAAATTTAAAACATTTTGGCCTGTGTCTAATAATGAGATATTATCACCTGAGAAAAGGGTTCATGTGGGGGTAACTTCTCAAAATTAACATGAAAAATGGCTTAAAAAGCTGCACCAAATGAGAAAGTAATTAGCCATAATGGAAATATCAATCTTTACTCTAAGCTTCCTACCCCAAGTGAGACTTGGATTAGAAGTTAGCAGGCCCTGCCTTTGATGCTAAGAAGTTTTTATTTAAAAAGCAATGACAATAATTTGTAAGAAATAGGAAGAAAAAAGGTTGGCTTCTGTTGTGGCTAATCAGAACGGAAAACACATACTGTCCACTGAAACCCTAAGAGAAGGTTTAACTGGTCCCGAGGTTAAGCCGAAGCTGAAGAAAACTGTGTCTATACCAATGGCAGTCCCTGACTCAGACTTCCATGATTTTGACAAGGACGGATCAACAAAAGAGTGGTTCAAGATAAAGCAAATGTGCGCTCTATACGATGAAAATGGAATGTCTCGCTCGTATTGTCTGATCCGTGAGTTCATCTCAATAGAAATCATTTAAACTCAACTCAACAAAGCTTTTCCCAATTATTTGGGGTAAGCTTGGTGTCTGTGTAACTCCTTTGATTAAATTAGATGGGGTTAAGAGAGTTTATGAGAGGAACACGGACAAGGGTGCCATACGGTGGATTATAAGGAGAGAGATGGTTTGGTTTTCATACCAGGTGCCATCGTCTACTTAAAGGAGAAGCCAGAAACATGTCAGGTGGCTGCTGGGATCTAAATCCTGCTTCAATTTTTGGTGATATTATTTAATCTGTAATAAGGACAACTGAAGAAAAAGCTAATTTCAGAAATTATTATTATTATATTATATTATTATTATTATCATTATCATTATCATTATCATTATCATTATCATTATTATTATTATTATCATTATCATTATCATTATCATTATCATTATCATTACCATTATCATTATTATTATTATTATTATTATTATTATTATTATTATTATTATTATTATTATTATTATTATTATTATTGTTATTGTTATTATTATTATTATTATTATTGTTATTATTATTATTATTATTGTTATTATTATTATTGTTATTATCATTATCATTATCATTATCATTATCATTATCATTATCATTATTATTATTATTATTATTATTATTATTATTATTATTATTATTATTATTATTATTATTATCGTTGTTGTTGTTGTTGTTGTTGTTGTCGTCGTCGTCCAGACAATCAGTAGATTCAAAATGTATAGATTAAAACTCACATTGAAAGGAAAGTTCTAAAGAAATTAGTTGTCTAGAATGATGACTTGGTGATCCGCGGGATCAATCCACATATTGTGTTAAGGTCTTAAAAACATAATTGAAAAGTTTTGTACCTGGAATTCAGAACTATTGACTACTTTTACCAGAATGCATCTCAACTGCGGGCCTAGTGTGTAACCAAAACAATTGTTGTTACTATAGTGTGATATGCAATATGTATCATACGACATGTTGTGAACCAAACAAAATGGTATGTATCTCAAGGGTTGCAAATGGAATTGTATAAAAAACACTTAAGGTAATAAAACTAATAATTTAGAATAAGACATAACGTATAAATATATATTGGAATGTAAACTAGCAATGAGCTAAATCAAGGAAAACAAGCATTTAAATTAACCCCAACGCAGGAAAATTAAATGTAGGAGGAAGAGGCAAGTATAGAAGTTGTCTATAATAGAAGAACTAATCACCATAACGTATATAAGAAGTTTGCAATTTGATGCATATATATTGACATTATTCACAGTATACTAAGGTTTAACCTCCAGAACATGGGTACTCAGTAAAGGATTCATCCTGTTTCTTCATATTAAACTCCACACTTTTTGTAACATCAGTCTATCATATGGCTAAACTCATTTGCAATTTATAACATAGCCAAAATAACTAAAATTATAATACCATGCAGTTTGATAGTGCCATCAATACAAAATTCATCAATATTAAGATACATAATATCTATAAATCTAGGATTTTATTTTTACAAGCAACTTATAATCTATTTCAAAATGCAATAATTTAATTTCATTATCATTCATGAAAACCTTACTTCTAATACAAAAACTTGCAACGTTTTTGTAATCAAATTCAGAATAGATGAATATCTACCTGAATTGCAAGTGAGATGGTTCTCTATCAAGACAAAAAACGATAGGTTAACAATGACAGTAGCAATGACAGTGTGACATTTAAGGTTTCAATGGCAATGTGAAATAGTGGGTTGGTGGTGTAAAATCAAGACAGGCAACTGAAGCTATAGGGAGTGAATACACATCAGTTTTGCAGCAGATTGATCCATGCATATGCATGAGGGATAGAGGAGGGGTGGATGAGTATTGGTAAGGTGTGAACAATAAAGCATAAGTGGAGCAATATAAGTCACATCAAGCATAACCATGTCAATATGTTTCCATCATGCATCCATGAGAGACTTGCACCATTACACAACCCAAAAAGATAAATCAATTTTGAAAATTAGTAGACCAAAGTGAATAGGAATTAGTGTTGATGGAGAGATATAGCACATAATCTAGGCAATTTCAAAGTGGGAGGAGTGAAATTTTGCAGAATGGGTGAATAAAATGGTTGAGAGAACTTAACAAAAAACTTTACGGACAAGTTTTGAAAAAGGTTGTGTTTGTTCAAGGAGTCCCAATTTTTGACAAAAAGCAACAAAAACCACTTCCATTTGCAACAACCAATGTTACAATTTGCCACAACCAATGTTCAACAATAGCAATGATTATAATGTATAAATCACATGTGTTGGTAAAATGTGGCTGTTTGTATGTAATTTGAAATAGGTGGATTGGTCGGTGGATATGTATGAATTACGTCATTTTATTAAAGACAATCAATTGCCCAACATAAATAACTTTTACACTAACAAAGAATCATAGTTGTGACTTTTCCACTGCATTTCATAGCAATTTGCACCATCACCCCAATCAAAAAGTATAAAAGTGAATTGGCAAATTAATGAGAAAACGTAACTAGAATGGATGTTGGTGATAAGCAAGTGTATAAGAAAAGACAATGGCAAAGTAAGAGTTTGAGGAGTGATATTTTTATAAAGGGTGGAAGTGTGGTGGTTTTGTTTGTTTGGTGAAGTGTCCATTTTGAAAAATACCCAATAAAAAGAATACAACCAACAACCAAGAATTAAATTCATCCACATTAAATTCACAAGCATTAGTGTGTGTGTATCGTGTGAATAGAGGCTGACAGTGACTTAGTGAGTGTGAGGCAATATGTACGTGCAGATGAATGTGAGTGTTATATTATTTGATGAGGGCTGAAATATTTGATGAGTGTGTTTCTGTGTTAAGGAGATGTGTTTGTGTGATGAAAAATGAGTGTGAATTTTAGTGTGTGAGGTGATATGTATGTGATGGCTAGTGATAATAAGTGTTCTTGTGTGTTAAGTGAATGACAAGTGAATATGACCTCCTATGTGCTAAGCACTTGAGTTACATTTTTTTTCAAAATTATATTGACAATTTCACAAAACATTTTTTTAAGATATATGTTTTCTTTAGAACCTGAAAAGACTAAGCCCACACACGTTTAAAAGTTAAAAATTTTCAAAAAATTAACTTGAACACTTCACGAATAATGCACCTAAAAATTTTGAATTTCACCACGCAACTTTATAATTTAGCCTAAAAAACAAACAAAAACAAACACTCCATTATAAACACCACAATGGTGAAAATTTACAAAATTGACCCTCACCTGTTAAATAAAAAACACGCTTATTTTGAAAAACAACAATGCTCCCAAGATATTAAAAAGATGAAATTTCCAAACTTACCAATTCATATGCCATCATAGCCTCAATGAGCCCAAAATTACCTAAATGAATTTGACCTAAACTACACGTCAAAAGGCTCCTACAAATATCTAAACACACACTTTATAGAGAGAAATACTCTTTTGTATTTTAAAATTCAAGTCTACCTCAAATGAGGCTTACATGGGGGTATTCAAAGGGGAGGAGTAGCTTAGGCTCTAAGCTAAGGCCTTAATTACAAAAATGTCATTACTACTCCATACATCTAAATAAAGCAAAAGAAATAAAAATACAATAACAAAATAAAAGAAAATAAAAATGATAAATAATCCCTAAAAAGGGATCCATTTGCATCATCCTTCTCCTCTTAAAACTAAACTCGTCCTCGAGCGTTCAAAAATATTGGGGACTAGTGAGAAAATTCCAAATATAAAATGCCAAAATTTTGTGGGGGCCAAAAAATAATTTTTTGAAAGTTGAGGAGTGTCCAACCCACAAATTTTCATCTCATTTATTCTTCTTCTCTTTTTTCTTCATCCAAACCAGCCCTAGAAACCTCCTCCCGGGTCAAAAACCAACGTTTTGGAGCACCAAAATGGATTTGGGGTGGGGATTGGGAGCCCAAACAGATTTTTGGCACAGCTGTTTGTAGGGATGTTCTTGGATCCGGGGCGGGTTCCGAATTGGGATTAGTTGGGTTTTGGGTTTGGGTGGGCTAGTTTTTAGGTTGGCGGCAACATAGGGGCTGCTGGGGTGACTGGGTGGTGGTTTTGTGGCAACAGGTTGACTGGGAAATGGGTTGGGACAGGGGTGGGGGTGGTTGGGATGGTCAGCAAACAAGGGGCTGGCCTAGGGTTGACATTTGGGACGGAGGGTAGGGGGAGGTGTCAGGGAAGGGGGTTTGGGGGTAGGGCAGGCCAGGGATAGGGCTTGGATGGGGGAGGTTAGGGTTTTGCCCTAAGGTAGAGAGGTGGGGGTTGCCTTTTCGGTCGGGTGGTTGGGAAAGGGGGTTGGGGATGGGGTTAGAGTTAGGGTTTTGGATTTTGGGGGAGATGTTTTGGATGAGGAGACCAAACTTTTGGGTTATTTATTGATGTTATTGCCTCATCTCTTGCATCAAATCTTGAATGCCCTTTCTTACCTCTTGAATCTCTTTTGTTGTTGTTTTGATTTTCTTAAAGCCATTGAAGAGTAGTGTACGATTTTGATAAAAATACTCCAGTACACCAACCACCAATGTAGAGCGACACCCACTCTGATACCAATTTGACGTAAACAACACGTCAAAAGGCTCCTACAAATATCTAAACACACTTTAGAGAGAAAAATACTCTTTTCTATTTTAAAATTCAAGTCTACCTCAAATGAGGCTCAGATGGGAGTTTTTAAAGGAGAGGAGTAGCTTAGGCTCTAAGCTAAGACCCTAATTATAAAAATGTTATTACTAGTCCTTACCTCTAAATAATAAAGCAAAATAAAGAAAAATACAATAACAAAATAAAAGAAAATATAAAATAAAATAAATTTGACAAATAATCCCTAAAAATGGACCCATTTCCACCATAACCTTTTACAAATTTAATCACCCAAATGCCTACAATAAGCAAAAAATGAGCTTAATGCCCCTAACATGTAAATATTAACAAATTCTTCTTAACTCATTCAAACCCCTCAATGACCACAATGCCCCCCAACTCACCAACGTAAACCCTCAATGACCCAAAATTCGCAAAAAAAATGTCTCTAAACACCAAATATAATGAATTTACCCAGAAATTCCCTCCACTCATAGACCTATCATGGATGCAACTCATGATGAAGGATGCACTCAATAATTTTTTGAAAAATTTACACTAATATACATGAGAGAAGGAAATGGACTCACTTACTCCTCTGGGTGAGAAAAAGCTCCACCACTAACATAAAACAAACACGAGGTCATAGACCAAAAGAAAGAATATTTTGCGTTAAAATTAGTTAAAAAGGTCTCTTGCAAAAAATTGCATAGTACGCGCAATTAGGCAAGGATCGATTCCAAACTCGAATATCATCCCAAAAACGGATTTTATAACCCCCTCCCACAACTCGGCGAACTATACAAGAAAGTACTTGAGAAACGAAATTCCATAAATAGAGAAAAGATCCCCTAAATACTACTTCGGAACCCCACCCATTTGCTTGGGGACCATATTTCTCCTTAAAATTGAACCCCAAAGAAAGCTTATCAAGAGGAAATATGAAATATCCAAATCTATTTACCCAAAATAGCTATGTTTTTTATTCAAATTACCCACACCCGAACCACCTTTTTCGTTTGATGTGGATACAACCTTCCAATTAACTAAATGTTCACGTTCACCTTCCCTTGCACTATTAAAAAAAATACAATAGTTCACATAAAATATAACCATACATAAGCTTAAGAATGGTCTCCTCGATAGTATAGAAAAATGAAGTAGAAACACAAATTTGGGCAAGAGGAAACCGATATTCCTTTTTCAGATGGAATTGAAAATGATCTAGAGAGTTCCACGACATGAAGAAAGAAAGCCTAACTGTAAACAAATAAGGTTTATATGGCATGTTAAACCACAACAAGTACAAATCGTAATAACTGATTGTAGTAGCACTATAGTCCTTGTCCTTGCTCATGGTGGATCTTCTCAAAATTCTAATGATAAAGACAAGCATCTTGGAATAGTTTCCCAAGCAAGGTCCATTTAATGAGTGTGCGTAGTATTATTAGTTATAGGCTTATGTTCTTAGCCCAGTATTAGAAATATTAGTTCTAGGCTTAGGTGCCTAGCCCAGTATAGAGTAACTGTTGATTGGACGACATAAGAGAGCAGCCCCCACTAAATTTGTTGAGAATGTGAAACGCTTTGGTTTGTGGTATGGGAACGAGTACGTGGTACGCTATAGTGGTTGGTATGCGGTACATTGGGTATGGGCTTATTTGGGGAGTTATTTCGGTTTGCGATTCGTTTGAAACGTTTTAGGTAGCATATATAGTTTATTTAGGTATTAATGCTACACTTAAACACGCATGATCAAATTATGTATTTATTTGAATTAAGATTTTCTATCTCGCACTTAAAAGGTACCACCTAATATATATACATATATAGCAAGAGATGGGACAATAGAGAAACGGGTCAGAGCCCGAGTTTGAAAATATTTAGCAAGTACTTAAAATCCATATTTTAAAATATTAAATCTCTCATAATTAAACTGGTATCACACTCTAATGAGATACACCTCACCCCTCTTCTAATAGTGCACACCTATCATAGACGTTTTAAACAACCTAGTTAAGCTACCTTGCCTAACTAATCTCTTACACCCATCTTCTAAATCCTCTTAACTATCACCTACCTTGCGTGATATAATATAGGTTATACCGTAACCTATTACATAATCTTTTAGTTGATATAATCATCAATGTGCGATATATATAGTTCTCATTTCTATATATACAATTATACCATTCATAATCCGTAACTTTCACTAGTTTAAAATTCCCTATTCACTTTAGGATATATAGTACCGTATATATATAATTCTCATTTTAATATGAGATTTACATTGTATGAATCCGTATATAAGTCTCTCGGAAGAAGAATAAACCCATATTCATTTTTCTCTTTACACAAGTCAAAGGTATATGATATCTCGTCTTCATATACAAGCAATATACTACACGCAACAAGTATAATTATACCTATTACAATCATAAGTATAATAACTATCCCATCGAGATATAACTCGAGGATGAAGATTAAAGTTCCTATCCACATCCAGGTTTACTCAATCAACCACGGTACCAAGCCAGAGTCACTCATGGTCATGGTAGAAAACTAAACGGTGGAGGCGATCGTATTCCCTCCTAAAAGTGGAATACAAAATATTGCACTCGTATATGGGACGATATGACCTGGGGATATACTCTCCCTGCTCCTCAAGTTAGGGGATTAACCCACAGCACTAGAGAAAATATATAATCTGATTGTCCATACCTATGCCCAGGGAAGCCTGTGGAACTAACCTTTAAAGTACAAATATACTAGTCACATACAGATATATTTATATTCATATCATATCATATATATACTGTAAAACCTTCTGTATATATTATATATATCCCTTCTAAATTTTGTCATCTAGGAGTCCTAATATCACATCAGAATCCCCTATAATAATCTCCAAGTTATAATTTAACTCCCCATGCACTTGAGGGAAAAAAACTGACAAATTCAGTAAAAGCGAATCGAATTTCCCCTAATGCAAATCGATTTGGGATAGCGAATCGATTCGGTCATAATCCGAATCGACTCTGAAAGTGTTCTGCAAGCAGTTCCTTAAACGCGAATCGATTCTGTCTCAATCTGAATCGATTCGACCCGAAACAGCCTTATAGGTCCCCATATGCAAATCGATTCGGTCTAGACCCGAATCGATTCTCCCTATTCGGGGCTCACTGTTTGGGCGGTTTTATCTTCTCCAAAATTCCCAAATATCAACTCGTTCTACATTTTGTGGTTTCTAATCTCAACCAACAACACTATAATCATCCTAACACTGATTTATAACTAACACATCAATTAATTTATTGTATTAAACCATTTCTCTTAGATTTAAACCCTAAAACCATTAAAACCCTAGTTTACCATTTTTTCCCATTTCTCGCCATTTCTACACAGCATTAACATGGGTTTAACACTAGAAGTCATCAAGAGTTAACAATACATCAGTTATTTTCTCCCAATTTCAGGTTTGATTTCTGATTAACAATTTCAACCTCGGACACCCTTCCATAGAAAAATCATTACTAATTAAGAAAAATCAGAAAAATACGCGGTTGGCGCCCACGCGACCGTATTGAAAAGATCTATAAATTTCATTTTTTTTACCAAGAGCCGAATCGATTCACTTTCTAGCCAAATCAATTCGGAAAGGACGTTGAGTTACTATTCATCAACTTCTCCAACTCCAAATCAAACTAAAAACCCAATCAGTCCATGATTTATGGTTTTTCACTTCATTAACCAACAAAATAATCATCCACACATCTATTTTTAACCAACACAACATTAATTTCATAGGATTCATCAAAACACTCAAGAATATAACCCCAACTCCATTAAATTCATTTCTCACAATAATTACACCATTTTCATCCATTTAAGCTTAGATTTATTATGGGGCAGTTACCAAATAAATTTTTATGAGTTCATTTCACAAAAACCACATTTTTATTAAAGAATCCCGACCCAAAATCATAATTTTCATTACCAACTATGATACGAGATACATGCACAAGTGAATAAAGCAAGTAAACACTTGCCTCGTGGATAAAATTCGACGACCTCGAGTCGAATCCCGCGGAGTTTGGCCCGAAATTCTCTTTTTTCTCTTACTTTCCCTTCTTCCTTTATTTCCTTCTTCTTTTCTCTCTTTTTCTTTCTTTCTCTTCCTCTCTCTCATGACTTATAAGAGAAAAATAAGGGCTTGGCCCATATAAACCCAAAAATGACTCGTTTACTCAATTGCGAGTCCCTACTAGTTCAAAAATCCCCAAAACCTCAACACTGCCCCCGGATACTCTATTCTGACTATCTCGGCCATTCCGAAACCAATTGTGCACTCGAAATCTCCATCCGAGTTACTTAAGTAAAAATCACTAATCGGACCTAACATTTGTCAACACACGTGTTTTTCAATTAAAATATTATCCTTTGTCACGTTACCCAGCTGTGATATTAAATAAAATATTCTAACTCATATAACTAGTCCCGTAAGAAATTATGACCCATGTAAGTATTAATCCAAAACTTGCAAACTAATATTTACTAGTCATTTTAAATTCTCAATTTATCAAATTATACTCATAAATTTCAAAATTACTATTCACAGTAATTTCCTCTAATAACCAAATTACGCCACTTATACAATTTAAATATCTATAAAAGTGCGGAGTATTACATAATGTTTCAAAATATGTTCATTATATTGGTTGAAATAGTGAATTGATTAGGAAAAGTGATTTTGTAAGTAGGAAAAATTCAGCACTAATATATGGTGTCTTCTATAAGGTATTTCAACAAACAGTTAAGATACAATAGATTTCTCTAATATGCTTTAATTTAGAGGAGGCGTCGGTTGCCTAACCCAAAATTCCAATAACCAATGCTTCAATAAAATATAATCTTTTTAATCTGACAAGTGCATGAAACATCATGGAGGAAATAAAGATAGAATAGTGTTGATGCATCTACGAAGACGGTTGTGAATGGAGGAAATAAAAGTGAGCCGATCATCAACTAACGACACATATAGTCTGGATGGACAGAATATAGGATACTGAAATGCACAGAGAAAAACAACAAAAAATAACCCATATTATAAGATGAACTTACTAAAAAACATTATGATGTATTGTTGTAGGCCTCACTCCTTAACAGTCACCAAAGTATGCACTAGAGGCATACAAGCCACATACCTCATCTAACTAAAAAATAATGTATGCACCGTTATAATGTATGAGCTCGCTTACTATGAGTGTTTGTAACCTAATTCTCCTTACTTATATTATACTCCAAGTGAAAGGATAACACTTATTGATGCTAGATCTTTCGGTGTGCCAATCACTAATTTTGTTTTGGCTTTTCAAGTATCGCAGTGCCTCACAGTTGTATTTCATTACAAAATCTCATTGCACGAAGTACTCATGCTTGTATCAAATCCTATAAAACTTCATATTAAAATTTGAGTAAGTAAGATTATCATTAGAAAGAAATAAGAATCTGATATCCATTCAATTTTGTCTAAGAACTGGGTCTAGCACATGAGTTTCAATCATGTACGATGAAACTTTGTCCCTAATCCCCTACGAAAATAGAATTTAGAGTCAACTAATGGAATCTTCTTATTGTGCCATTATTCAAGGGGTAATCCACTAAAGAATCGCTTGAACCTGGGTCTCAATAGTTCGAACTATATCCCATGGAACCACATACCTTAGAATATTCAATGGTGTAACCATAAAAGAACATTTCTCGAGTTACGAATAAAAGTTCTCCGAATGAATGACAATTATATATGCTTGACATGAACCAAATGATATTGCTCCGATCGAATATAAACGAGAATATAGTTGCAATAAGCAATAAAAAAATTACCCGATATATGAAGGTGGGGGCATGGGGAAATTCAATTGATAGTCCATCATTTGTCTTGAAGGAACTCAGTTGGATATGATGATAACTCTTCAAGTCCAACATTTCCACCTCGACATGCTCCACGCGTGGTATTTGATAGCATATCAGTTTGGAAGTAGGTATTGTTTATGACCTATTACTCCAAGTAAACCATAAACACTAATGAAGAATGCAAATAACTCAATTCAATTTATCGATAATATGAAAATAATGAAATGATACTAAAGTAAAAAGTTAGAATGACCAATTAAGGAAAGATTTTACCTAAAACTTACATGTATCTGGACTACATATTGTGGATACCCCAACTTTCAAACCCCATTTAAGCTTGTACGATGAAAAAGAAGGGACAATAAGTTAATTTTATAAAGATTAGATTATATTAAAACCAAAATTACATAGGTATATTTTTAGTCACCAATTTGACGTCGAAAATGATTTTTCAGTTGCGATGACATCTGATGTCACCTTTGGTTCCCAAATTACTAATTATAAAGACAAAACGTCAAACTATCCAAAATAGATAGTTACCCAAATTCCAATGGATTATGCATCAAAATGTAAATATAATATAGATTCATTTTATTATTACATATGACAATAGTTCAAGCTTTGATCATAGTCTTCAAAGTTTTAATCAAACTTCATAATATATGAAAAAAAATTAACAAATGTAGACAAATATCTGACAAATGGTGAATGAAATAAAAAAAAATTGCAACGGCTAAAGAAATATGAGTCTATAGCTAATACTATATGTGATTAAAATTGGGAATGTCTACAAAGTTGACATATAATAAATACAAATTCATTAATGACATTAAAAAAATCAAGAAAAAGTTGCCAAAAGAGTAAAATTATTAGTTGCTTCAATTCCTCATTTTAAATCACATTTTACTGTAAAATTGAACCTTTCCTACTAAAAATGGCAAAATAAATAGTAAATCAATCATGAAAAGGTAAAGAAAAGCATATAATTTACATAAACCCTAAAATCAAAACCACCAAAATAGAAGCTTATTATCTTCAATAATAAGATGAAACAATTAAGTGATCTTATATCATTTTAAAGCAACACTTAAAATATGAACAAACCCTAAATTTCAAATTAAGCAAGAAAAAACTAGTACCAGCATAAACAAGCCCTAGATGAGATGAGACTTAACACTAACAGAACAAATAAAAACAACATATTTAATTAAGATTAGGTTAATTAATACAAACACAATATGACAACAAAGTCCCACCACATCAAAACCCTTATTACAAAAGGGGCATATGAACTCAAGCCTCTGTATTAAATAACTCTGCACAAACACATAATCAAACTTTGTTTCCCAACTATAAAGCACAACAAAAAGGCATTAGACTAACCTAGAAAATGAGATAGTTGTTGGTTTACAATTTTGTGGAGAGAGTAAATGTACTTTTTTCTTCTCAGCAAACCCAACAACAATCCAAGGATTTCGGATTGAAGGTTTTGTTATTTTGGAATGAAATTTTAATTTGCAAGGAAGATTTATGGTTTGGGGAGGTACAGTCAAGATGAGGATGGGAAAATTTTTGGTGCGATTTCAGTAGATGAGGGAGGAAATTTTTGATGAGGGAAATAGTGAGGGAGGGAAATGGTGTCTTTACACTTTTGGCAATTATAAAATTATAAATTTTGCAATGGTTTTAAAAACTTACAACATTTTTAAGTGTCGAGAATTGTTGTAAATTTTTTTTACAATTTAAATAATCTATTATTTGCAAAATAATCATAATGGTATAGTGTAATTACATTATAACTAACATGCGCCCATTCTTCCATTCCATCTCAAGAACATGCACTATGCACAAATAAAGATCTTCACACATCCAGATGCCACCTTTCATTCACATGGCCGAAAATATTAACAAAATCATATGACATGCAAATAAATCCCATTACTCAACCAGACACCAACTATCTCTAGCGTGGGCAAAAGTATATTTTTAAATAAACCTTATGATACATTAAATACACATACATTCAACCCGAATGGGTACTAACTTGTGATATCATGATTGGGATAATGAACATGTGGTGTGATGCACAAATAAAACCATGCTCACTCAGCACCCACAAGTAAGAGTGTTCTCCGTCGGCACACATTCATTGCCACATCCATTATTCATCTCAGTTAAATCCTTATCATTATCATCTCACTCTTGTTTCATAAATTCCACATTTTGCTTATCATTATCACAACATCATTATATCCAACTTACCCCACCCTTGTGGCCGTTTTAAACTACTCTACAAACCAATCGTTAAGTTATTTTTATTAACAACTAAAGGAATTCTTGAATCACTTAGGATGTCGTATTTAGTTTAGGACTACTCATCGATTTAAATATTAAAATAAAATAAACATGTTAATTATAAGGTTCCTAAATCCCTTACTTATACCCGTTTCTAGACTCCATGTGTGGGTCGCGTGTACAAGTGATCCGAACAAGCCTCCCAATACACTTCCGTCGAGATAAGGTAGTTGTTAAGACACCATAATTAATTAAAGAATCATTAGTTTGAATTAATTTAAGGAATAAACAACTTAAATAACCAACTTCTATTTCCAACCGCAACCACCATGGTAAACCTACGATAACTACGAACATCTATAAGCCAACAATAATTATACCCTACTCCTTATAATCAAAATACCCATGTATTCCAATTTCAACGACATGAGAAGCATCATCAAGCGCTTAAAGAAATTTCAAATTTAATTTGGTCCAATTTCTCATTTCCAAAAACATAAATCAGTAAAAGGGATTCTAGTTAGAATTTGCGATTATAAATATGTAACTATTCACTATTCATTATTCATGCTTTTATGTGTGAAAATATACTCTAACTAATAAACATCATGCTTTGAATTACATCATTTAGGCGGTTATTCACAAAGGTAAAACCCATGAACTTAAATGTACACCCCTATTAAGTACATGCATTCTGAAAAACTAATTAAACACTAATAAGTCCTAATTAATGCTTATTAATTAAAATAAATATTAGTCCAACATTAAATCTCAATCCCTAACATGTAATTCTATAGTCAATGGTCCAAATTCATACATTAACTAAGGCCAAATACTAAAATAATCCACACGAGGTTATTCATTTTCACCTAAATAAGATAATATAATGATGGATTTCAATGCCCTAAGGATTAGTATCTAATTTTAAGCCTAAAATTAAGGTTTAGGCGATATCAATAAGTGTGTATATAAAAGGAGAGGAGTAATTTAGTAACTAGAGACTCAAATGGACTAAAAACATGATTTAATTGAAAAGGATGGAGTCTTGAAAAGTAATCCTTGAAACACGATTGAATACTTTTGAAAACTTGATTAAAAATCTTTCAATACTCCCTTAAATGTCCTTTTGAATTAGCCTTGAAAGTCTCTTTAATTTAGTTTATGGAAATGGTTGTTTGAGGAAGAGTCTAGAGTGTATTTATGGTTTCTTTGTGAAGATGGAAAACATAAATGAGGATCGGTGAGTTTTAAATGAGCCAAAAATGTATATGTCACACAATATAAATGGGGTTACATACTAAGCCGCAACCAGTCCACGGTCGTTTCCTTTAACTCCATTAGTACGACCATACTAAACATAGTTGCCGCAGGGGTCGCATGCTTGGAAATGGTTTGATCGACATAATTAATTCTTAATGTTCAAAATACATACCCTAGCTTAACCCTC
Organism: Sambucus nigra; assembly: GCA_949130495.1. Taxonomy (NCBI): domain Eukaryota; kingdom Viridiplantae; phylum Streptophyta; class Magnoliopsida; order Dipsacales; family Adoxaceae; genus Sambucus; species Sambucus nigra. The sequence goes on along the minus strand of OX422208.1, from coordinate 824,454,655 downwards.
AAGTTAATAGTAAGGATCAACTTACCTCGACTTCCCCTAAAATTTCCAATGTATCCAACTCAGTTTATAATTTGCAATAATTATAGTTTGATCACTAAACCTAATAATAATTAAACTTAATCCTAAAAAATTATCAAATTACCAAATAAACTCTATAATTCCATTTGGATTCATTTTAACTTAATTATCATAAATTGACTTTGATTTCACCAACCAAATTATATATTAAATTTAGATTCCAATTTTAGAAATAAAATTTCTTTTAATTAATTAATTACCTATTGCTTTAAAATTACGAATCATTACATTTTTCCTCTCGAACAAAAATAATTGTGTCCTCGAAATTCATAAGAAATAAGACACAGGGATACCTGGATAATCATTCTTTCGATTCAGAATTTTGCTGCAGCAACTGTGGATGCAATAAGGTTTTTTGTAGATTCTTCAATCCTTGAAATCTGGATAGGAGGCATTGTAGAAACATTCGGGGCAATAGCCCAATTATACTCATTTATTCTTTTACCTCCTTTTAGTGCGGCATTCGATTTGGTTGTGTTATGTTAAATCGAGTGTTCGATTATTTTATATCATTTCAGTTTTGTGTATATAAACTGTGTGAATGTTTTATTTAGTTGTTTAGGTGAAAAAGATTAGTTAATATAAAATTTTGATGCCAGCCTAATAAGTTATTAGTAATTAAATTGGTTTTTGACAGTGATGCTGAGAATGAACCATATGAGACTCTTGTTTTAATTTGGTATAGGATTGATCACCCAGTATTTTATTAGGCGGCGTGTCACACATTATTTGCTAATATATTTTAATTCTTATCATCTAATTGTGAAAATTCACGTGTTAAAAGAAACTACTATAAATGCATATATAAAAATCAATTTTGCTTGCTTCTTTAGTCCTTCCAGATTTCGTATATGGTATTTGGAAGGTAATAAGCTCAAGGAAAAGGTGATTTCTTTCATTAGAATACACATCATTAAAATTTAAAAAGCAAGTTAAGTTGCTCCCTTAACTTAACAACATTAATTTATTTCTTAAAAACCAAGAAACTGTTTAAGATCTCCCTTTATGTGTTATATTGCAACTGTCTACATACGATGACTCTAATAAAAAAAGATGGCGATTACGAAGTTCTAACTGAAATATGTTATGGCTAGAGGTTGATTTGCATTGCATGATAAAACAATTCTTGCCATTCTATGTATGTGTCTGATTTATATGCACTATTAAATTGTTAGTTCTAAAAAAGTTGATCAATTATTTGTTTATTGGTGTAGGAACACTGAAGAGGTCCCGTGGGGTGAAGCCGAAGTCAAGTTTGTGGTTAAATATACATGGAAATTTAAAGCGATCATAAACCTGGTCCTAAGTCATGAGGCAAAAATATAGAAAGTTTTGAATGGTTAATGGTTTTATGGATTCAAGAATATTCAAGTTCGCTGAGATCAAGTGGGGCATAATTCATTATCTTTAGATGGGAAAATTATATGGACTCTATCTGGTGATGGTTATTTGAGTTCTAAATCAGATTTTGAGTCAGTTATAAATACCACTTCTATTTCAGTGTTATGTAAGTCTACTTGGAGCTCTCATGTACCTATTAATATGTCAATTTTATGTGAAAAATGCTTATATAATGTTGTGCCATTGGAGGAAATTGTTAAAACATTGGGTGTGAGATTTGAATCGGCTTGTAGATGCTACTACAAGGACTTGAAAGATTTTAATAATTTATTTATAAATTGTCCAATTGTTATAGTTGTTTGGAATTACTTTGGGTGATTAATTTGTATAAAGGTATGTTTTAATTCTTTTTAATCTTTGCAAATGAACTGGTGGCTTAGATCTTCTCAGAATTTTGTTATTAAATTTCTCAATTTATATTTTCTAAGGTTTTCATAACCATTTGTATGGTTTATACGTATTTGATACATACCATACCAAATTTGATAGATGTTTCTATAAATCCACTCATTAATATATGATGAAAAACTTTGTGATGCAACAAAAGTTTATGTGCCTTATGTTGATAGTATATATTTTTATGCATGTTCACTTTCTCATACATTGGGTTTTCTCTCTTAGTGATGATTATTATTCGTGTAGATTGGACAGGGAACTTATAATGCTGTATACAAGACTTGAGACCACTTATGTAAGTTTGGTCAACCAAATATCATTAAGTTGGAAGGATTGGTTACCTCAAGAACCTCTTGCAGTTTGTACCTTATTTTTTAGTACACGGAACATGATCTTATGGGAATTGCATCATGCCTGATAAAACAGAAGTATGATTGCTATCTTGATTCCATCATATTGCAATGATTTTGTTTAGTTGAAGACGGTTCCCCAACATTTCAGTGGGCCATCATCCTCAGCTGGTATTGTACTACTCTATGTTCCACTAACATATGGGAATAGATGAAGTTGGTGTAACGATAAAAATTCTAAAGTAGTCTTATGTAGTGTTGGCTCAATTACAGACAAAATAATTTGAGTCATAGGATATATGTACTATTATCCTTTCAAGACTATGATGAATGAAGTTTGAAGAGTTTTAGATGCATCGGTCCAGATATTCACATTAACATCATTACCGATTTTGAGTGCCTTATTTTGCGTCATCAACATGTGGATTTCAAAGTCTCTAAAAGGTATGAACACATTTCATATATATGTATTTACTTGGAATTTTAATTGGGTGTCATTTCATTTTACAAGTTAAAATGACTTTTTAATATTTTAAGAAAATTCATTTTATAATTTTGTATAAAAGTTTTTGGGATTAAAATGTAAAATTGAATTTTCTTCATTCTCGTTCGAATGAGATTCTAACGAACTTCTTGAGAATTTCTTCTGTTTTCTTGTTTGAAGTTTGGTTCGAATGAATTTCCAACGAAAATTCCTTCTGAAATATCGTTATAGATCTCGTGGAAAATCCCGTTAGAACAAGGTCGTTCGAATGACTTTGAAATGTCGTTCGAACTACATTAGCAGTTTTTGCAAGTTTTTGTTTATAAACTTCCCCAGTCATCCTCTTTTCCACTTTGTTTTAACACAACTTTTTAGAACATTTCTTCCACTTTGAGAGCCAAAATTATTAACCCAAAAAATTTCCTTTTATGTTCTTCTTCCGAAATGATTTAATATATCAATAATACTTGTTTTGGCAACCAAAAATGTTTGTGTAGTCTAAATCCAAGATTCATACATATATAGTCTTGCCTAGAGATTGTTTGGTGCATGGTTTCATCTTTACCCATTAAAGGAGAAAGTTTGGGTTTCTTCTCTACCTCGTAAAGAAGACTTTTGTTTGCTGTGGCATTCTCATATGGTGAAAGGCATCGTGTGTGGATTGACGGTAGTTAAGCCCCATTGGTGGACTCCAAGATTCAGGTGGCCACTAGAGTTGTCGACTAGGCGGAGGTTGAAGAGAGAAGGAGAGTCAAAGCTTAAAGGGATTCAAGTCATTTTTGTAAGTATGTTGTCGTGTTTTTGTAAAATTACCATACCTAGTGGACTTGTTAGGCTGGGCCGTCCGAGGTTTTTCCCATTACCAGTTTTCCTCGTACATCGTCGTGTAGTGAGATTGTTTAATTTTATCTTGCAAAATTGCCTAGATGCATGCTTAGGTTTAAAAGATAAAATTTGGTTTAAATCACTGCATTTGTTTAAATTGGTGCTAATTAATATTAGGGTAGATTTAATTTAGAGTAATTCAAGTCATGATATAAAAATGTTAAATATGCTAGTTTAATTGTGTTTAGTATATAATTCACTCAAGTTGAATTAAATTGTGTTGAAGTAAAATTGCAAATAATTGTTGAGTTTTAATTTAATTTTAATCTGGAGAAAAATTAAAATTCGATCAATTTTCAAAAAAAGTTAAAATTTGTATTTTACCATTGTGGACCATCTTCCTAGTTCAAATAGGAAACAATTTTAAATTGAGGGTTCATACACGTCTAACAAGTTGTATCAGAACAGGAACGCTAAATTACTATTCTAAGATCCTTTTATTTCGATTTAAAAATGAAAAATTCACTTTTCACAAAATTTCCTATTTTTGATGATTCAAACTACACGTGTTGGAAAGATTGAATGAAGTCGGCACTTAAGTCCCTAGATGAGCGGGTTTGGCAATCGGTATTTATAGGGTGGTTTCCACCTATGTGTCTAGTTGAGAATGAACATTGGAGTGGGTCATGTCTCACCTTTTCCAGTTATTCATAGACCCCAGTCTCACTACCCTCCTACATTTAGCGACTCTGATGGGGAGGTATCCTCACTTCCATGGACAAAGAAGGTTTTAATGTTTCTAAGTAGCTAGTGTTTGAAAACATTCCATCTGGGAATGGAGCTCAAAGAGACCAGGCCACTCAGATGGATGTGGTGGTGATCGGAGCAAAGGTACCTGCTCCTCCGGGAGGGCAGACCAGCTCATCGGTAGCAGCTCCGGCGGCAGAGTGTTATGAGTATGTTTTTTGAGACTTGGCAAGTTTGGGTCAAGGTTGTGTAACACCAGCAACAGCCTCCTCTAGAGGGGAGACCGCTCTCGCAGCGACTCTGGTAAAAGTAGCTCCACCGCGGAAGGCGGTGCCGGAGCAGGTTATGGCACCGTCAAGATAACCAGCATGCTAGGGCATAAGTTTGGAGGAATCAGCCTACAAAGTTATTACTATGGGGGAGGCCAAGAAGTTGCTCTCCTCTTCTCAGAGGGAGGGTCCTCATCACTATGAGGAATTGCAGGACCCCTACCCACGACATCATATATAGTCTTCCCAATATTGAGTAGATGAGGTGGTGGAAGAACTGCCAATGGCCATTGGTTCCAGTGAGGAACCCATAGTCGCAGAATCCCCTGGCGAGGAACCGTCAGGCGAGGGATGCCCAACAACAACTTTAGGCGAGAGACCTCCAGGCAAGGAACCCTCAAGCAAGGGATGCCCAACAGCAACTATGGGCGAGAGACCGCAAGAAAGGAACCCCAAATGAGGGACGCGCAACAGTAACTCCAGATGTGAGGAGCCCCCCATATTTCCAACTTGCAGCGGTCGCAAGGAACCCGACGGTAAGCAGCCCATAAACGAGGGACCCCCAGCGGCGAAAGCCCCTGACGAGGAACCCTTTGCGATTAAAGGCGCGATCGAGACCTGAGTTGGTAGAGGAACCCCCGATGAGGAGCTACCTCATTAACAATAGCGGCCAAGGAACCATTGGGCGGTAATACCATCGAGGAACCTATGGGCGGTAATGACGTCGAGGAGCCCATGGTTAATAACGACATTGGGGAACCCGAAGTGATAAGTGAGCAACCTGTCGCCGCAAGCATTTCGGTCGAGGGACCCTTAGGCAAATAACCGGTCGAGGAACCTCTAGTGGATTGGGTCCTCAATGAAAGATACCCAGCAACATTTAGTAAGGAACCCCAAGCAGCAGGGTGCGTTCGCGAGGAACCCCCCCCCCCCATAGTTAAGGCGAGGAGCCCCCAAATTCAAAAAACTTGGTCGAGGAACCCACCATTCGTTACCTCGACAGAAGGCGAGGACCCCTAGTGGTCAAAGTGGTAGGCGAGGAACCCTAAGTGCTTGGCGATAAATTCCATGTGGTCGAGGAACCCCTCGCACTCTACGATAGCGACGCCCTCAAGTAAAGAACCCCAAATAGAAATTTCAAGGGTGGAACCCCTAGGCGAGGGACCCTTGCCAGTCACACCCTCAGTCGAGGAACCCTTAAATAAAGGAGTTCCAAATTTTGAGGAACCTAGATTGGCGCCAGCCACAGCCTCTTGCGAGAGACCCTCGCCCGTCATGACCCTTGACAAGGAACCCACCAACAGTAGCTCGTACACGGTGGGGTAGAAAACCAACTTATCCAATTGAGATACCCACGGTCGAGGAACCCGCGGTCAACACCATACTCTCTGTAATGCCAACATAGGCGAGACACCCTGGGTCGCGGAACCCTCAAAGCGATAAGAGGTCGAGACCCCCTCTCTCCAACACATGTTCCGACAGACGAGGAACACTCAACGAAACGAGAAGTCGAGACACCCCTCACAACTCGGTACCACCAAGCGAGGAGCTCCCCAACAAATAGGGTCACGAGATACCCAGGGTTAGCAGCGTGCCCTCCATGATAGCAACACGCGAGGAATCTATTATAGAGTGCGAAAAGGGTACGACTTGAAATTTATTTGAGGAGTCCCTCATAGAAGCAGTAGCAGACGAGGAACCCCCAAGGGTGGGGTGAAACACAAGAAACCCACAGATACAAAATTACCACGCGAGAGACCCTCGCTAGTAGCAAGTCCTACAACTTCATTCTATGACGACGACACTATGGACGAGGAACCCATAGTATGAAATGGGTCTCGCGATGAGCTCTTGGCTGTGCCACTGCCAGAAGGCAAATCAAATGGTAAACTAATTGGAATAGTCGAGGAACCCTTAGACATCAAATCAACCCGCGAGGAACTCTCGGACAGCAAATCAACCCGCGAGGGACAACCATCCACCAACGTCGCTTCCTGCGAGGGACCCTCGGATATTAAGACAGACCGCGAGGAACCTCTGAGAATTTGGGTTGGGCAAAAGTGATGAGAAACCCCTAATATACCTAACGACGTAAAAATATTAGTAGCCGTCCCAACAAGGGACCCTCACCCCTCGCTAATAGCAGCATGCGTCCGTGGGTCACGAGGAACCCTCCAAAGAAAATCCCGACGAGGGACCTGCTGAAAAAAACCACGAGCCACAAAAGATTGGGATTGAGTAACAGCGCACGAGGAGCCCTCAAGAGGCGAGAGACCCTCGACAATATTTGAGGTCGAGACACCTTCATCCAAAATACCAGCAACTAACGGCTCTTTCGACGAGGGACCCTCAGGTATTGGGACCTCCGGCGAGGAACCACTTACATGCTAAAGACTACCACACATTTCCAGTAAAGAATCATCACAGTTACCAACATCAAGGGTCGAGGAACCCAACAGATATGAACCCAAACCGATATTGGGCGAGAAGCCATTAGCAAAATTGGTAGTCTGTAAGGAACCCACGGATAGTGGGTCCACCCGCGATGAAACCTTGGTCAGCAGCACTCCCCGTAGTGCCAACAATTGGTGAGATACCCTCGGACCCAAGGTCAATACGCAAGGAACCACTTGATAGAATTGGCAGTCGGTGAGACATTCTCAGATAAGAGTTCGACACGCGAGGAATCTCTACCAACATTGGTAGATGTCGAGACACCCTTAGAGGTGACGTCGACGTGCGAGGTACCCCAGAAGAATTAATCATCGGAGAGGAACCCTCCCTATCACAGTTGATAGCCATCACCTCACATAACAGCTCCAAAGTTGCAAAGTAAAATGGCGAGGAACCCTTAGATACGAGACCAACAAGCGAGGAAACCAAGGCAGTAGAGGGTTGGTCGAGGAACCCGAGACCAATAGAGAGCTAAATGAAGTCACACCTCATGAAGCCACGCCTTGGCTGGCAGTTGAAGAAGCCACCCCAAAACCCTTGCCCGCTTGAGAAACTTGAGAGGAACCCTCGAAGATTCTCGACCCAAAATCGGTCTCGCCGATAATTAAATTTTCAGAAGAAGGAAGCGTTGGAGGCACATGAAAATAAGTGACGCTGTCGCGAGGAACCCCCATAGTTAAGGCCTCACGGGGGGAACATGTAGCTGCCTCCACAGAATGAAAGGGATCCCTTGAAATAAGAACAGCGGGCGAGGAGCCCCCATATTTTATTCCTCAGACGAGGAACCCACAGGTACAATCTCCAAGTGAAGAACCCCCATGGGCAAAGACCTAGCGTGAAGAACCACTAGTAGATCTATGTTCCAACGACGAACCCAGTGAAGAAGGGGCTTGGGGACTCCAAGCGAGGAACCCTCATCAGCAAAGAACCCCCACTGCCACAGATGTTTTTCGCAAGGAATCCCCACCAGTAGGGGTTATGGGTGAGGAGCCTAAATTATGTGATGCCTCTAACAAGGAACCCCCAGGGGTACAGATCCTAAGCGAGGAACCCGAGATGGACAGAATCCCAGACAGAGAACTTCCCATGACTGATACCTAGAACGAGCAACCGCCTGAAGCATTTAAACTTAAAAAAAAAGTGGAAGCGGCCGGAATATAGACAGAAAGGCATATAATTGCTCAACAAAAGGTACACCAGACTAATGCTTTCTCTTTCTTAATAGTATAGTAGAACTTCTACTAGATTAGAAGAGTACCCATGATATAAGGAACTTTCCTCATTATACTTGGGGGTATATCCAACCCAAAAGTAAAAGTATAGTGAGTAAAGCCCCCGCAGACACGACAGGACCAGCAGGAGGTTATCCTCCTAGTAATAATAATAATAAAAATTTCACTTCATTTTTTTTATCATTCCATACAGATTTATAGCCTAAAGAACAAGTCCTAACCTCTGTTCTCAATATGAGTTTGTAATTGACCAGTTTTCAGAAAATAGGGAGAAGCAGGTTTACCCCCCTCTCTAAACTTGTTATTTTTCCAAGACAAAAAGGTTCCTAAGAAAAGTTTGGAACAAGGACCCTGCAGATCAAGGGAAATTTTCAGTATAAAGAAATAATTATTTCTTATGATATATGTGAAATTTTATTCAAAGTTTGTGGGAACGAGAAAGGATAACCCCATCTTCTAATTACTCCCTAAGAAATGAATATGCATAACAAAATACCTCAAAGTCACATGGGGTTGCACTAAAAGTACCCCACGGTCACACGGGCTGCGCTAAAAAAAATATATAACTTGCTCAGCTATATGCAAGTACCCCACAGTTATAGGGGAAGTTCCAAAATATTAACGTGCTCAGCCTATATGCAAGTACCCCACTGTTAGAGGGGAAAATTCAAAATTTGCAGATGAAGAGCCCATATATGCAAGTACCCCGCAGTTAGACGGGTAGCTTCAAAATTTTTAACTTGCTCAATTATATGCAAATACCCCACAGCTAGAGGGGCCACTTCCAAATTTAAACTTGCTCAGTTATATGCAAGTACCCCGCAGTTAAAGGGGCAACTTCAAAATTTTAAACTTGCTCAGCTATATGCAAGTACCCCGCGGTTAGAAGGGCAGCGTCCAAATTTTAACTTGCTCAGTTATATGCAAGTACCCCGCAGTTAGAGGGGAAGCTTCAAAATTTTAACTTGCTCATCTCATATGCAAATACCCCACAGTTAGAAGCGGGAAGTTCAATCTAGAGGTTCTCACATAAAAAAGAGCAATTCAAAGTATTGAGCGAGTGTAATTATACATATAAGGTACAACAGTTTAGTACTTAACGATCTAACGGCATAGGAGCGCTCACAGTCTTGAGCAACTGCCAAATATAAATATAAGGTACGACAGTTTAGTACCTAAGGCTCCAAGGGCATCGGAGCGCTAACAGTTTTGAGCAACTGCCAAGTATAAATATAAGGTACGAAAGTTTAGTACCTAAGGCTCCAAGGGCACCAGAGCGCTCACAGTCTTGAGCAAGGGCCAAATATAAATATAATGTGCTCCAGATGAGCACCTTAGGCTCCAAGGGCGCCGGAGCGCTCACAATCTTGAGCAAGTGCCAAATATAAATATAAATATAAGGTACGACACTTTAGTACCTAAGCCTCCAAGGGCATCAGAACGCTCACAGTCTTGAGCAACTGCCAAGTATAAATATAAGGTACAACAGTTTAGTACCTAAGGCTCCAAGGGCACTGGAGCGCTCACAGTCTTGAGCAAGTGCCAAGTATAAACATAAGGTGCTCCAAATGGGCACCTAAGGCTCCAAGGGCATTGGAGCGCTCACAGTATTGAGCAAATGCCAAGTATAAACATAAGGCTCCAAGGGCACCGGAGTGCTCACAGTATTGATCAAGTGCCAAATATAAATATAAGGTGCGCCAGTTGAGCACCTAAGGCTCCAAGGGCATCGGAGTGCTCACAGTCTTGAGCAAATGCCACGTACAAACGTAAGGTGCTCCAGATGAGCACCTAAGGCTCCAAGGGCACCGAAGCGCTCACAGTCTTGAGCAAGTGCCAAGTATAAATATAAGGTGCGCCAGTTGAGCACCTAAGGCTCTAAGGGCAACGGAGCACTCACAGTCTTGAGCAACTTCCAAGTATAAATAAAAGGTATGACACTATTCGTTTACAAGTCTCTCGACATTACAAGACACTTCTGCACGAAGGGGCTAATATTGAGAAGTCCTCAAGCAAGTGAACAAATAATAAAATAGCTTGGAGTGTGGGGATCCACTTAGAGTGGCTCCACCTGCCCAAGATTGCAAGTTTGACTGAAAATAGCCTAGGGCGAGGGGATCCACCTTGAGTGCCCTCTCTTCCCAAACTTGATGCTACAGAAAAGAACTCAGGGTGAGGGGCTCACCGCGAGCAGCCCCTCTACCCAAGATAGAAGGCCAAGGGCGAGGGGCTCACCGCGAGTAGCCCCTCCGCCCAAGATAGAAGGCCACAGAGAAAGGCTAAGGGCGAGGGGCTCACCGCGAGTAACCCCTCCGCCTAAGATAGAAGGCCACAGAAGAAGGCCAAGGGCGAGGGGCTCACCGCGAGTAACCCCTCCGCCCAAGATAAAAGGCCACAAAAGAAGGCCAAGGGTGAGGGGCTCACCGCGAGTAACCCCTCCGCCCAAAAAAGAAGGCCACAGAAGAAGACCAGGGGCGAGGGGCTCACCGTGAGTAACCCCTCTACCCAAGATAGAAGGCCAAGGGCGAGGGTCTCACCGCGAGTAGTCCTTCCGCCCAAGATAGAAGGCCACAGAGAAAGGCCAAGGGCGAGGGGCTCACCGCGAGTAACCCCTCCGCCCAAGATAGAAGGCCACAGAAGAAGGCCAAGGGAGAGGGGCTCACCGCGAGTAACCCCTCCGCCCAAGATAAAAGGTTACAGAAGAAAGCCAAGGCCGAGGGGCTCACCGCGGGTAACCCCTCCGCCCAAGAAAGAAGGCCACAGAAGAAGTCTAAGGGCGAGGGGCTCACCGCGAGTAATCCCTCCGCCAAGATAGAAGGCCACGGAAGAAGGCCAAGGGTGAGGGGCTCACCGCGAGTAATCCCTCCGCCCAAGATAGAAGGCCACAGAAGAAGGCCAAGGGCGAGGGGCTCACCACGAGTAACCCCTCCGCCCAAGATAGAAGGCCACAGAAGAAGGCCAAGGGCGAGGGGCTCACCGCGGGTAACCCCTCCGCCCAAGATAAAAGGCCACAAAAGAAGGCCAAGGGCGAGGGTCCCACCGCGAGTAACCCCACCGCCCAAGATGAAAGGCCGCAGTAGAAGGCCAAGGGTGAGCGGCTCACCGTGGGTAACTCCTCCGTCCAAGATAGAAGGCCACAGAAGAAGGCTAAAAAAAATGAGGAGCTCACCGTGAGTAACCCATCCGCCCAAGTTTATACCATGATAAGGAGGTCCACTATAAGTGGCCTCATTTACAAAACTTGGGATGAACTAACATAACATTTAATGACCCTAAGGGGAATGATGAAGAAACCCTAGGGTCCCTTAAAAAAACTAAAAAAAACTGTATTTATGGCGTACAAAGCTTTTTGGTCTACCCAACACAAAAGACTTTGCACGTGGCGCTAATGTAGAATGGTGTTTACCTACAAAAAAATATAAATAAAAATATTTTTATTATTGAAAATATTGAGAAGAAACCCACCCAGGTCCCGGCAGAAACTCATATTGAGCAGGAACCCCCAGGGTCCCGACAGAAACCCCCAGGGTCCCGACAGAAACTCATATTGAGAAGGAACCCCCCTAGGGTCCCTCCAGGAGGGCAGTGCCATATTGGATAAGGAGCCCCAAGGTCCCTCCACTGCAGAAGCCCAAGATCTAGAAGTACCACGGCAAGGGTCACTGCAATAAAGACATTCGAGAGGTGCCCCACAAGGGCCACCGTCGCAGAAGTCCATGATTGAGAAGTGCCACTACAAGGGTCACTGCAGTAATGACATTCGAGAGGTTCCCCGCAAGGGCCACCGCCGCAGAAGTCCAAGATTGAGAAGTTCCACTGCAAGGGTCACTGCAGCAATGGCATTCGAGAGGTGCCCCGCAAGGGCCACCGCGGAAGTTCAAGATTGAGAAGTGCCACTGCAAGGGTCACTGCAGAAATGACATTCGAGAGGTGCCCCGCAAGGGCACCGCCGCAGAAGTCCAAGATTGAGAAGTGACACTGCAAGGGTCACTGCCACTGCAAGGGTCACTACAGTAATGACATTCGAGAGGTGCCCCATAAGGGCACCACCGTAGAAGTCCAAGATTGAGAACTGCCACTGCAAGGGTCACTGCAGCAATGACATTCGAGAGGTGCCCCACAAGGGCCGCCACCGCAGAAGTCCAAGATTGAGAAGTGCCACTACAAGAGTCACTGTAGTAATGACATTCGAGAGGTGCCCCACAAGGTCCACCGCAGAAGTTCAATATTGAGAAGTTCCACTGCAATGGTCACTACCACTGCAAAGGTCACTGCAGAAATGAAATTCGAGAGGTGACCCACAAGAGCCTCCGCAGAAGCTCAAGATTGAGAAGTGCCACCGCAAGGGTTCCGGCAGAAACTCATATTGAGAAGGAACCCACCCAGGGTGGCCAGGATGAGGAGTGGCTACCACGAGCAACTCCTCATCATGAAACGTCATTCTTTAAAAGAACAACAGTATTAACACTTTGCTTTCTTGTACAGGTTGCCTAGTTGAGCAAGCAGGGCTCAAGAAGTCTAGTTGGGACCTCCTGGGAGTCTTGGCTTGGAGGCTGAAGGACAAGGTATGTTGGGCAAGACCAACCACTTAGCACTATAGGATTGAGAGAATACTAGTAGGAAGACCCAGAAGTCACTCAAGACTACACACACTTCACACTTAGTCACAAGTGAAGTGAGCAGCCAAAGGACTGGCTGCTCACAAGAAAAGAACTCTTTATAAAATGATTTTAAAGGAGAGGGTCCTATAAACCCCTCTCAAGAAAAATGATTTTAGAAGGGGGTCCTCAAGACTCCCATCAAGCTTACAAAAATTTTAGAGGAGGTGGTCCTCGAGACCCCCCCTCAAGTTTACAAAGTTTGTACCAAAAGTTACCGTTTCAAAAGATATTTAGCAAATCAGATATTTTATCTCCATTAGAAGACATATTTGCTTTTGAACTTTGGTTGGCACCAGGGGGCATCTGCCAGAGGGGACAGGCAGAGTTGCTTGCAGGTAGGGATAAATAATAGACTGCAAACTTTGTTCCTCACCAACCCTCTAAGTTTTGGAGCCAAAAGTGTCAACCCAGCCTTAGTGCCCAAGTATAAATAGGACCCCTGGGCAAGGTCATAAAAAAAAACTCAATAGCAAAGTCACTCTGTCAAAATCACACCATAACCTCTTTAGTATTCTCTCCCTACTCTCTCTAAGTGCTAAGTGACTTGTTCTTTCACTCCCCACTGACAGCCATCACTCTCAGGAGCTCCTCTTTTGAAAATTACTATTATTGTTGTGCAAGTTCATCTTCTTGCAGGGAGGGAGTTCCAGCTTGAGCTCCATTTTTACTAAAAGGAGAAGGTCTCATCAGAAGCTGCTCCAGAAGTTCTTGAGAACCTTGCAGATAGCGTCCATTGGAGTGGGTCACGCCTCACCCTTTCCAGTTATTCATAGACCCCAGTCTCACTACCCTCCTACAACCTCTAATAATGATAAGAAGAAAGATAAGGACATTGCTTTGAAATCTCGAAAGGAGGAAAAACAAGTTTCGGATGATGAGAGTGACATTAACTCGGAGGAAAGGGTTGTGTTTGTTAGAAAGTTTATAAAATTTCTTAAGTTTAATAAAGATAATCCTAAAATAAGTATAAGAGATTTGAAAATTTTAGGCTTAAGAAGGTCGAGAGATCCCCTAAAAATCATAATAAAGATCCTTATATGGACGAGTCAAATCAATGATTTGGTTGTGAAGGGTATGGCCATAGGGCTTTTGAATGTCCCATTAAGCTAAGGAAGGAGGGCAATAAACCAATTTCATACAATGCCACCGTTTGTGATTGTAAACCAAAAGAGGGACCTGATTCCCCATTAAGCGCAACTTTTTTACCTCTGTGGCAAGTCATGTGAGCACCGTTAATTAATATTCTCATGAAGATATGCATTTAAATGATACTTCCTAGGCCGTTGTTTGTCAATCCCAAAAGTTAGATGGTATAAAGAGTGGAGAAGAAAGTGAGTGTGAAAAAGAATAAGAGCTTTATGAGACTGAACTTCAAGTAGGTTTCAAGAGTTGTATGCCAAATCGATTAAATCAAACAGAGCAAACTTTAAGTTAGAAGTTTGTTTGAGAGAACGTGCCATGGTTAATAATGAGACTTCTTTAGTGGAAGACCTTAGGACATGTGAGAAAGCTCTTCGAGATAAGCTTGAGTATTAAGAAGGTGAAAGAGATAGCCTTAAAGGTTTAATGGAGGCTATAAAGGAAGATCTTCTCGATCTTAAAGAGAGTGGGTTTTTGGTTGAGTCTAAAATAGTGGAGTTAGAAGAAAAATTGAGAAACTCAAGTAACGTCAAATTTTATTTGGAATGTAGGTCCATAAAGTTAGATAAAATGCTTGGAACCGTCCAAATTAAAAATTACTTGTGTGGTATTGTCTTCGATGCTCAAAATGTTTACCCTAATAAAGCAAAATCCACAATTTTAAGAGAATCCCTTAGGAACACTTTAAAAGGTTAATCATTAGGTACTAGTTATCGTCGAGTCTTTAATTGCTCACATATTCGTCGAAAAAGTCATCTTAAGGGAAAAAAATTGATCTTAAAAAGAATCCTAAGAAATACCATAGAAGAGTTACCAACATTCCCAAATCCCGTGAGCGTCTCGCATCACTTGTATGGATTAGAAAAATCGATTTGGTGGCCTTACAAAATAGGATTTTTTATTCCCATTTGCTTTCACTTGGTACCTCCTTTGCTAAATCTAAAGTTTAAATTTTTTAGCTTTGTTTGCACACAGTAGCTTTTATGCTTCATGATATATTATTGATAGGTGTATGTTTATTTGTCATTTTCTAGTATATGCTTCATGATAAATCACATGCTAGAATCATGACTTATGTATATCTTTTGTATTTATTTATTTATTTATTTATTTATTTTGTCTTATGGAGAAAAATACAAAACGATTTATGTTTTCTTTTGAGTTGATTTTTTTTGTGCTTGGTGAATTTTTTTTAAAAAATAAAAAAGATTTTGTTTGTGTGTATTTTAGTTTGACACACTTTATGTGGAATATATTTGTGTTTGAATCCAATATCATATTCGCTTCCATGTGGCTAGAAATTTTGGTT
Organism: Sambucus nigra; assembly: GCA_949130495.1. NCBI lineage: Eukaryota > Viridiplantae > Streptophyta > Magnoliopsida > Dipsacales > Adoxaceae > Sambucus > Sambucus nigra. The sequence continues at coordinate 824,439,309 of OX422208.1, read as the reverse complement.
AAAATTTGTAATCCTTAAAGTGTTCTTTGTCATGCTTGCATGGAGTATTTTGATTTTGCATTGCTTAATGTATTCTATTTTTATATGCCTATATTCATACATGTACAATCTCTTTTGAAATTTTAACTTCACATGTATATATGAGCTAAGTGAGACGGTCTCCCATGAATTTAGTCATCTACATGTTGCTATAACTATGGATGATTTTTGCATGCAATAACCGTTTTCCGTATGTAAAAGTTAGAGAAATATTTTTATCCAGTGGTGTTGTAGTTGTTTATCAATGGAATCAGGATGCGAAAGACAAAATTATTTTGCGTGAAAAGCAACCATTAAAAGTTGGCCTAAAAAATGTGGCATTAAAAATTTAGCCAAGGCCTTCATTATTTAGTTGGTAAAATAAAAGAAAAGAAAAGAAAGAAAAGGAATATTTATGAGGAATTTAGTTTGGATGTATCAACGAGTTTGCACAATGACATTGTATCCTAGTCGCGTTATGTTGTCATGACTCAATTGGTTTATGGAATCATTGAAATTCTAGGCTTGTTTTGCATTGTGTATGTTTGTTCATTGAGTTCACCTTATATTGTCATATTAGGCTATATTTAAGTGTGATAAAGTTTTGCAATCAAAGGAAAACTCCGTGAACATCTTTAGGTGATTGGGTATATATTCCTTTAGTCTCTTGTTCACACCCCTTCATTTCCATTTTTCACATATTTTTGACATATGAGTGTGGAAAGATTAATGTATTTAGTATCTTGTGTGGTGTTTATACATATGAATATGTGTGTGTGCATTATTGGTATCTTTTGTATATATATATATATATGGTATTGTGTGTTTTTGAGTATTTGTCTGGCTCGCTAGTCCATGTTTGATTTGAATTTAAAATTAGTGTCTTTCTTGTTGCGAAAGTTTGTTTAATATCTCATGCTTATCATAATCCATTACAAATGATATCTTTTGTCATCGTATTGTAATACCTCGTACTTTATGGATATTTAGATTACATAAGTGGTGTAATTTAATAATTTGGGAATTTTGAGTGAAAGAAAATTTGAAGTGTGGATTAAATATTAATTGGTGAATTTTGGATAATTGTTGATGTGTGCTATGTTTACTTGCAGGAATAAGTAAATGAAGTTGGATTATTTTATATTATGTTGCATTTGGGCTAAGCGACAAGTGATATTATTTATTCGAAAAATAAGTGCGGAGTTGTAATGGACTAAAAAGGTTTCATAAGTGACTCGGATGTACATTTCGAGTGCACATTTGGTCTCAGAAGGGTCAAGATTGTCAGAATAGAGTACTCAGGGGTAGTGTTTGGGTTCCGGGGAGTTTTTGGAGCAGTAGGGACTCACATTGGTGTATACGAGTCAATTTTGGATTTAATAAGAGGATAATCCCCATTTCTCTCTTATAAGAGACACGAGAGAAATCAAGACAGAAGTAAGAAGAGAAAGAAAGAAGAAAATACGAGCTCGAGCCACCTCTGATGGATTCTCGACACGAGGTCGTTGAATTTATCCAACTAGGCTAGTGTTTAACTTGCTTTAATGATTTAATGTGTTTATTTTTCATATTGTAGTTGGTGTGAAAACTATATGATTTTTGGGTTGGGATTCTTGAATTAAAATGGGGTTTTTGGAGATTGATTCCATATAAATTGATGTGTTGATATCTCTATAAGAAATCTAAGCAAAAATCCATGTTAATGGTATAATCTTTGGTGAGGAAATTGGAAGAAATGAAAAGTGAGGTATAAATAAGAATTAGGGTCTAATTCTTAAATAAATTGAGGATTCCCACAAATTAATTTTTGTGTTGGGAAAATCATAGTGGTTATATATATCTATATAATAAGATAGGTTGGTTTTTAAAAGTGTACACATTTTTAACGATCAAAATGTGTGCCACCTCCTTACATATTTTGAAAAAATTAATGGTCAAGATCATCTCCCTCCATTAATTTCAAATTTTACTTTACTTTTTGAATTTCTCCCCCGTACTATTTCTGACTTTTTTTCTCCCAATTTTTTTTTGACTTTAACTTGCCTCTCACCTCTCACTCTCACTCACCCAACGAGACCCTTAGTTCTCTCTCTCTCCACATTTCATCTCTCCCCACTCCGATGCAGCCACCCCCTCCCATGTTGTTTTTGTTTTTGTTTTTTCAGTTAGATTAAATAAAGTCCATAGTGTTTTTTTTTGTGTTTTAGTGGCCTCTCGGTAATACAACATATCTGAATATTTTCTGGGTTTAGTTGGTTGTGGACTTTTTTTTTTTTTTTTGGGGAGGGGGGGGGGGGTGAGAGAACATATGATTTATGTTAGAATTTTTTCCCTCTATGAAGTTGGTTGTTTCTTTTAGTTACAACAAATGACTCAGATTCAGTTGGTAGTTTTGTTTTTTTACAGTGAAGACTCTTAGAAGATCTCCGGGTATTATTTTTAGATCCCTGTTCTCTTGCTTTCCCTCTCTACTAATGGTGTTGGGTTGCTAATTTTTGACGTCTGAGGTATACTTTTGTACAAAAATTCGATTCGGACTGAATTTTTTATTGAAACTTGATGGACCGAATTAGGGGGTGGATTTCTATTGATTGGCTTATGAGGTCCATGTCAGTGGGATCAAAGAATCTACCGATAACACGCTGTCACGTGTAATTTCAATAAAAAAATTAGTCAAAATTTCGGGCGTTTTGTAAGAAGGTGGTCAGCAATTGTTGCATCATTCAACCATTGGCTTTTTTAGGTAATTTGTTCCGTGTTATCATTTTGGGAATTTTTATGTTGGTACTGTAGGAAAGAATAGAAATTTAAAAAATGGATATATTCAATATGGGAACGCGACTCGATCTATTTATATATTTGGTTTTGGTTTATGCTGGTGTATATGTTTGGATGTTGTTCATGACGGCTTTAGCCAAAGTGCATTACCATGTTTACAATATGGGAGTGCAAGGTCTACGAAGTGTTTGAGTTTTTGGTACATTAGAAACAAAAAATTTACTTCACTCATTACATACTTTGATAATGTTTTCACTTTTTAAACACATTTTTATCAGGGGTTTGTAAATTTAGGGCTATTATAATATGTATTATAGAAATAGGAAAACTACCATTTCATTTATAATTTTATTTTTTATTTTTCAATAAAATCGTTGGTGCTAACTCACATTCCTAAAATGTCAACCAATCATAACATGTCACGTTAATCGATAATTTGAAAATAGGGATTAAAAATGGAAACCAAATGTTTGTTGTCATATATTCATAATTGATATTATTATAAACCCCAAAAATATATAAACTATTTTTATTAAAAGTTACCTTTTATGCTTTTTGGATAATAGAAGATTAGGGTGTGATGTGTTTATTTGGGATAAAACTTTTAGCGAGAACCCGCATATATTTTATTCTATATAAATATAAACATCAATATACCCACATGAAAAATAACATTAATACATAGTTTTGTAAATATACATATTAAGATATTGTTCATTTAGACTTGATGGTCTAAGTTGAGAGTTATGGTTTAATCAAATTTTATGTAAATGTCTTATACTCTAATGGTGTCTGATCAAATCAGAAATGTTGTCTCCTTAATGGCTAGAAATCATCTAAGAAAGAAAGGAAGTTTATGAGAGATGGAGTTTTTTAAAGTAATATAGAGATTTGGAATTTAACACATGAAAGTACCCAAGCTATGAACTTGGAAAACTTGCCACGCATGGTGGCTACTCTTTTGAATTTTTTTTTTAATATTTAGTATATCCATTTAATTTTTTTCTCTTTACTTTAAAATTATTTTAAAAATAAAATGTTGTTTTACCTTATTGTATAAGTCTTATGTCACTTTGACTACTTAAAAAGTTACTCAATCTTTATGTTTTAGTGAATGACTCGGGGTGTAATCTTTTATGTTTTACTGTATTATATGGCTATGGGGTTTAAAAAAAATTATTTATGAAAATAAGTTTGTGCATTGGTGTGATTTCCACAAATTGAGTTAAATCGAAAATAGTTGTTTCAATGGTTTCAGTCGTACCATAATTGTGACTCTAATTGTTAATTAGGACCATTAAATAATTTTGGCTACTTTCATATAGTGTTATCGTGTGGTGTCAAAATTTATAAGTATCTATTTAAGAGTTAAAAATTTTTGAGAAATATCAAATCAATAATTAAAAATGTATTGGAAGTTTTATTATTTAAAAAAATTCACTTCTTATTTTTTATGTTATCATGTTAATATATTTAAAATACTAACACTCTTACACCACTAACACGAGTCAAAATTTTGAAATGAACATGACACGCTCATGTAAGTAAATCCCGACATAAATACGTCTTTAGAAATATCATGATTTTCCTTTCGTGTTTAAAATTCTCAACTACTCTTACAATTAAAACTAACCTATTTTGGGAACAATAATTCATTAATATATATATATATAGATAGATAGATAGATAGATAGAGAGGGAGAGAGAGAGAGAGAGAGAGAGAGAGAGAGAGAGAGAGAGAGAGAGAGAGAGAGAGAGAGAGAGAATGAGGGATTATGTGCAGGATCGTTTTTATAAATTAAAAAAATGTTTATTTTTTTATGGGTTATAAATATTTCAGGGTACTCCTGTAAAAAAATCAATTCAAAATGGTATTTTATGGTATTTTAAAAAAATGGGTCAATATTTGAGAGTTTTTAAGGTGCTTAAAAATTGTAAAATATTGACCCTTTTTTTTTAAATATAAAAAAATATCATTCTGAGTTGATTTTTTTTATAGGAGTACTCTGAAATGCTTATAACCTATATGAAAAAAAATAAAAAAGACGACCATGATAAAGCAATGAAGCAGGTGTGGCAAGGTAGTGTCAACTAATAAGACACCTGCCACATGTGGGATATACAATGCTAAGTTGGTTTTTGTATATCACAAGTTGTTATTTTAGTTTTGTTCGATGTATTTGGACTGTTTGAATATTGTTGGATTGGTTGTTATCCCTCATGAAGGGTGTATAGTCCAATAAACCCAGGAGATTATGTCCATTTTTTAAAAAAAATTGACACTTCGTTTATTTGTAACACAATGTGAATTTAGTTAATGAAAATTGTTTATTTCATGTTATATGTAAATTTGGTTAATGAATATTGTATATCACAAGATGTTGGACTATTTTTTATTTGTTAAAACATGCGGTTAGTCCTAAAAATTGAGGAGATTATGACCAATTTTTTTCAAATTACACTTTGTTTTGATGGGAACAAAAATTTTGTCGTTTTGTAATTACGTACATTGTAAATTTTCGTTGTTTTGTGATAATGTACTTGGGAAAATTTTCGTCATGCCTTTAATCAATTTTTTAGATAGGATTAGTTGTCTAGTTAAGAAATTTTGGTGAAATTTCTAATATTGAAGAGTCGTCTAATTAGGTATGTATATGAAATAGTTATGATTTGGTTGTATGTACTTAAAGTTGGATTAAAAAAATCCTCGAAAGACAATACGCCCAACAAAGTGGAAAAACTCATATATTCATCAAATTAGGTATATATACATAAACAAGGAGATTATGACCAATTTTTTTAAAATTACACTTTGTTTTGTCGGGGAACGAATTTTTTGTCGCTTTGTACTTACTTTGTTTGAATTTTTTTGTTGTTTTACTCCAAACTACCTTAAAGAACGAACGATTATTCCACCGTGAAATGACGATATCAATATTATAAAGAGTTTTGCATTAAATCTTCATCCCGAGGAAATAATTTCATATATTTTAAATTACACTGTTTTGTGGGGGAACGACTTTTTTGCCGTTTTGTAATTACCCACATTGAAAATTTTTGCCATTTTCTGATTATATACTTTGAAAAAATTTCACCATTTCGCGATTATGCACTTTAAATTTTTTTTATCGTGCCTTCAGGCACAAGCATATGCTAGTGTGTGTGTATATATATATATATCAGTCCTGCTCTTGCGCGGACTAGTTCGCTTTTTAAGAATGCGGACCGGATATGTGTTGCCTGGCGGTGAGCCTAGAAAAGAGAGAGAGTGTGCCTATAATTTAGGCAATAATTTCTAGGCTTACCGTTAGGTGACACATGTTCGGTCCGCATTCTTAAAATGAGGAATAGTCCGCACAAGAGCATTATTTTATATATATATATATATATGTGTGTGTGTGTGTGTGTGTGTGTGTGTGTGTGTGTGTGTGTGTGTGTGTTAGAAACCCTCAAAATTGAATTGGATGAGTTTTGGAATGAATTTTTGGAATTAGAGCAGATGAACTCCTGAACTGAGATCATCACGCCGGTTTGTTTTTGGAGACTATCAAATCGTTTCATTTTTTACCGGTCCAGTTAATTTTTTGGATCATCAGATCGGTTCGTTTTAGAGATCCGGATGGGTTCATTTTAGAGAACCGGATCAGTTCGTTTTAAGCAGAAAAATTTAAGTTTTTTTCTTGGACAAAAAGGATTGGAGAAGACTTATGTTTTTAGATATTTTGTAGGGGATTATAAATAGAGTGTGATGTCCTCTAAAAGATTGAATACATGGTGAATAAATCTCGAGTTGGTGGGGATAAAATTCGTATTGTGAATTTTAGGAGTGCTTGAGACAAACGACACTTGGAGATTTTATTCGGCGGTTATATATATATGCCGATTACATGTGAGTGAATCCGAATGTGCGAGTAGGATGTATAAGAAGACTAACTAGGCATGATAAGCTATTATTCGAAAATAAATTTTATAAGTATATCATAAGTGAGTGAATATGTACAGGATTAAAATTATATCATAAGTTGCATGATAAGATGTATTTATCTTAAGCATACCCCTCAAGTGCTATCAAGGGAAGTTGCGCGATCTGGACTGGATTGAGGAGAAGGGAGACTATAGTCCCTGATGATGTTGGAAATAGCACCACCAGGTAAGGTGTTTGTGAGCTCTAATCAGTGTATAACAATGGCAGCACAAGTATATCAAGTATAAGAGAATGAGGTGAGGAGAAGAGGATTAACACCGGAATATAAGTGGTTCAGCCAATTAGACCTACGTTCACTGTGCAAGTGTGTTATTAATATCACTGTATGAGGGCACTAATGGCCATGGATACAATCTCTCAAGCTTTCTCTCTCTACTGTATATTTGGATATAGTTTCAGCTAGGGTTGCCAATTTCGGATCCCTCTCCAAGAAGGAGAAGACAAGTATATATAGCATGCGGGGGGTGTAATGCACCCCCTATGCATGCAATGAGCATGTGTGTGTTGATCTAGACAATCTGATCAAGACATCTGTCACTGTCACATGTAGAGAATGATAATGAAATATTCCCCCCACGTGAGGGGAATGATTTGTTATAACTGACTTGTGTGCACGTGTTCCCAATAATACATATGCTGATAAGGACTCGACCATCTGTGAATGGTACCAACCTCGGACTGAAAGAGGATGAGGTGGTGACCTTGGCTCAGTGGGAGAGCCGAGGTAAGGCAGGTGGAGCTGTAACGTCGGCCTGGGCCGAGGTAATGGTGGAGTAGCAGGAAAGTCGGGTGATCCCCAGTCGAGATTCGTTATGATGATGGGATGGTAACCTCGGCCTGAACCAAGCCGATGTTGCAAGCCTTGGATGACCAGATGGATAACCGCCCCTGTGGATTATGGAGACCTCACTTGTCGAGGTAGCTAGTAACGTCGGCCATGGTCGACCTTACTTAGGACGAGACCGCTGGTTGTTGATCTAAGGCCCTTCTAACATCGGCTATCTCCATGGCCGAGGTTGATGTCTCTGAGCCGAAGGGGGTACATTTAGGGAATATCAATCACCTCCTAACCCTTAGTTACCTGTGTGATCAGGTGCCTAAGGGGTATATTTTCCCGAGGTTGGACTTCCTTAAGTGTTAATACCTTTTTGACAAGTGTCAGCTGCTGAAGTGGCAAGTGTGTCTGGCAAGTGTAATGATTGCAATATTATGGGCTCCCAAGGCAATGATGGGCCTTGGGATGCGTGTGGGACTGTTTGAGGGTTAAACCCTCATTTCCTTTCTCTTTCTTCCCCACTTCTTCATTTTCTCGCCTGAAATTTTCTATCTCTCTCTCTCTCTACAAGAGCTCCGGTTAGAAGTGCATTGGGGGACTTTTCCTTGCCAACTCGTCCTCTCTTCTCATCTCCCTCCATCAGGTACCGTCTATCATCCCTTATTCTCCTCTTTTTCCTGCCTTGTTCCTATTTTTTTGCATTTTCCCGCGAGTTCTTTGGGTTTTCCGGTCATCACTTGTGTTTTCTGGTGGCCCTGGTTCTTATTGTTCTTGGTTGCTTTTTGCTCAAAGTTAATAGTTTGATCCTTAATTCAATTGCCAATCCTGTTTATTTAGGAGAGTCATAAGTGTAGGGTCTGCCTCATATGCTCAGGCCTCTTTACCAACTCTTAGAGGAATTCCCCTCTCTTAGGGAGAAGACCTTTGATAAAATTAGGCAAATAGAAAGAGCCCAAGAGGAAGCTCGTAGGGCAGAGGCGTTCCCCCTCAGACCTATCTTTCCACCCCCTCTGAAGGTCATATACCCTGAGCTAGCCAAACCAGTTAAATCAGCAGAGGTCCCAGTTGAACCTACCCCCATGTCTGAGTATGAGTCGTCTACCTCAGACCCTATGTCTGTGGATTCTTTTCAACAGGCAATGGAGTTTTCCATTCAGCAGGATCAAGTCCCTGATCAAACCGAGGTTTCGAGTCGCGTCTCGTCCCATAACGAGACTAGCGCATCTCAGACTTCCTCAGATGTTGAAGTTGTCAAATCGAGTGTGGCTTTTCCTCCTCCCATTAATGTTGTCCCCCTGTCAACTGCCACAGGGGCTGAGTTCACTCAGAGGTTTCCTGATGGAAATCCCTTGTCTACTCTGGCCGACGTTGTAGAGGACGAGGATGATGGGAGTGATGTTGACACCTCGGAGGCAGCCGAGATAGAAAGTACTGTCACCGAGCTCTACCTTCTTGACTTCAGGCATCTATATTCCATTAGCCCCTCCATAAAACTCAGGAGACCTCTGAGGGAAGAGAGGGCTATCGATGGCCAAGATGGTGAGATCTGCCTGTATGAGCAGATGTTCAAGTTAGGATTTCGTCTGCCCATTCATCCCATCATTAGGGACATACTTTCCTACATCAACTTAGCTCCTTCCCAGTTATCCCCCAATGCCTGGAGGGTGATAATTGGAGCTATAGTTCTATGGAAGGCAGTCCACCATTAAGACCTTCATGCCTAGGTCTTCACCAGATGCTACATCCCTTCCTCTGCCAGGAATCATCCAAGCTATTACCATTTCTTAGCTCGGAAGTAAACTAAGAAGATGTTGCAGGTCACCCAAACTAGTAACCATAATTGGAAGTCACGGTATTTCTTTGCCTCAGGGGCATGGGAATTTGGCCCTTGTGTCCCCTCTTTGAACTTAGAGCCGAGGATATCCCTGAGATGGGGCAAGGTGTCAATGTTTGCCAGGGACGACCCTGGGCTAAGCCAAAATAATCTTCAAAAAGTAAAAGACCTTCAAGATCAGGGGGGCATGGTCTATTGGTCAGGTTCGAACACCTGATGACCCCCTACTATCTCTCTGAGACTGGGCTTAGGGGTAGTCCTCTGACAAAGCTCCGTAAGTTCTTATTTTATTATTTCAGCAAGTTAAACCTCTGACTTTTTATGTCTCTGATCTTCGCACTCAGACCTTTCCATTTGCAGAACGCCCTGAAGGCATCTCAGACGATATCTGGGAGATGTCTGCCCCAAGTCTCACGAAGCTAGTGAAGAAGGCAGGCCTGAATGCACCCCTTCCTCCTCCACCGAAGAAGAGTGTCGGCACGTCCAAGGCCGAGGATAAAAGAAAGAGGAAAACCACAACCACTTCCTCTGAGGATCATAGGAAAGGCAAGGCCCAAAAGGCCATCCCCATATCCTCTAAAGATGCACTGGTTGCTCGTCTGGAGCAGATAAAAATTAATGATAGTATTATAAGCCATAGCCTTCAGGCGTTAGATGCCATCAGCTCTTCTATGACTGATGCTGACAAATGCTTCTGTCGTTCCATGGATACTCCTCTACTGGTTGAGTTTGGCCTTCACAAGACTATTTAGGTAAGACCCGAATTTTAATTTTATTCTGAAGTGTAACCTCTGCTTTGAATTTGAACTTATACATCTGACCCTTGTCTTGCAGGGCATCGTGGTTATGCATCATTTTTCCAACTGGACTCTAAAGAGATTGCCTCTCATCGAGAAAGGCCAAGAGGCCGAGAAGGTGCAGGACTCTCTGAACGCCGAGGTAGATGCCTGAAGTCTGCCTTTGAGGGGTCTGATAAGAGGGTTAAAGAGTTGGAGAAAGAGATCTCCAAGCTTAAAAAGGACCATACCACTGCTTTGAAGGCCAAGGACGACGTTCTCCAGCAGAAAGTTGATGATACAGTGAAGGCAGCCTTTGAGGATTCTTCTGAGGGGATCCTGGTTGATTACCAAGTCTCTGATGAATTCATCAGCTTTGGCTTTGAATACCTCGAAAGAGGTATTAAGGCCACTGGCAAATGGGCGGCTGCAAAGGAGAAGGATTCAGGGAGCTTGAAAGCCTCTGACTTCATTGGTATTGGTTTTGGCAATCCTCAATTTGCCCAGGCCCTTCAAGAGGAAGATGTTGCCCCTGCAGAGACTTCTCCGTTGGATGTTACTGAGACGGAGGGTGCCAACTTCAAAGATGATGGGGCCGAGGTGACCAACGTCAGCCAAGGGAATGAAGCTGAGGATGCTAATATTGTAGCTGCAGACCCTTAGGCCATTTTTGTGAAGCTTTTTATACTTTTTCATTATGCATTTAAACTGTAACCTCTGATGACAAACTCGACTAGCTTGTAGCTTGTAACTCTTTAACTTTAATCTATATCCACCTCTAATGAGGGCTTTATTTCTGAATGATTCTCTTTTCCATGCGGTGTGTGCAGTTCTGAAGTCTCAATATAATTTTTCACCAAATTAATGATGTCAAGGGTCTGAGGTCATCCAAGTATGATGTCTGAGATCAGACCTTATCACCAAGTCATGATGTTATAAGGTCTGAGGTCTTCAACTAAGATGTTATCCCCATAAATAACTTTCACCAAATTAATGATGTTAAGGGTCTGAGGTCATCCAAGTATGATGTCTGGGCTTAGACCTTGTCACCAAATCATGATGTTATAAGGTCTGAGGTCATCAACTAAGATGCTATCCCCATAAATATCTTTCACCGAATTAATGATCTTAAGGGTCTGAGGTCATCCAAGTATGATGTCTGAGCTCAGACCTTGTCACCAAATTATGATGTTATAAGGTCTGAGGTCATCACATAAGATGTTATCCCCAAAAATAACTTTCACCAAATTAATGATGTTAAGGGTCTGAGGTCATCCAAGTATGATGTCTAAGCTCAGACCTTGTCACCAAATTATGATGTTATAAGGTCTGAGGTCATCACATAAGATGTTATCCCCATAAATAAATTTCACCAAATTAATGATGTTAAGGGTCTGAGGTCATCCAAGTATGATGTCTGAGCTCAGACCTTGTCACCAAATCATGATGTTATAAGGTCTGAGGTCATCAACTAAGATGTTATCCCCATAAATATCTTTCACCAAATCCTGATGTTAAGGGTCTGAGGTCATCCAAGTATGATGTCTGACCTCATACCTTGTCACCAAATCATGATGTTATAAGGTCTGAGGTCATCACATAAGATGTTATCCCCATAAATAACTTTCACCAAATTAATGATGTTAAGGGTCTGAGGTTATCCAAGTATGATGTCTGAGCTCAGACCTTGTCACCAAATTATGATGTTATAAGGTCTGAGGTCATCACATAAGATGTTATCCTCATAAATTCCATCGCAAGAGCATAATGAACCAAGGATTGACATGGTAACATATCTTCTTATCAATAATCTCTTCATAAGATAATACATTTACATGAGAGCCTTTGTAACATCATATGTAATACTTTTTTAGATGATCAGCGTTCCAAGGGTTGGAGAAGGTTCTCCTTCGAGGTTTTCTAGCCTGTAGGTCCCGGATATAACCTCCTCTATCACTTTTTAAGGGCCATACCAATTTGGGTGAAGCTTGTTCGCCTTCTTCAGCGTCTTCTTCAACACCAGGTCTCCTACAGCTATGGGTCTTGATTTTACCATTTGATTATAGAATTTTGTTGTTCTTTACTGGTAAGCTGCCTGCCTAACTTCCGCGTCTTCCCTTCTCTTTTCAATCAAGTCTAGGTCGAGTCTTCTCTCCTCCTTATTCTTCTCTGGGTCATAGGTCTGAACCTTATGAGTAGGGACTCCTACCTCTGTTGGTATGACGGCCTCTGAGCCATGTGACAACATAAACGGGGTCTCCCCCGTTGGTGCCTTAGTCATCGTTCTATAGGCCCATAGCATAGCATAAACCTCTTCAGTCCATCTTCCTTTAGTCTCTTCCAACCTCTTCTTGATCTCGTCGAGGATTATTCTGTTAGTGACTTCGGTCTGACCGTTTGCCTGACGTCGGCCAGAAGAAGAGAAAAATTGCTTTATCCCAACTCTTTCGCAGTATTTTTCCAAGGAAGAATTCTTGAACTGGGTTCCATTATCCGAGATGAGGGTGTTTGGGAGGCCATGTCTGCATATGATGTTTTTCCAAATAAATTGGAAGGTTTTCTGCTCTGTAATCGTGATCATCGTTTCAGCCGCTACCCATTTAGAGAAGTAATCAATGGCGACTATCAGAAATCGGTAGTTATTTGCAGCCCTTGGCAGGGGTCCTACTAAGTCAATTCCCCATACTGCGAATGGCCAAGGGGAACTAATTGACGTCATAGGCTGATGAGGTTGATGGAGGATAGTGGAGAACCTCTGACATTTGTCACACCTCTTCACGTAGGCTGCAGTATCTTTGGCCAAGGTTGACCACTAGTATCCTTACGTGATAATCCTCTTCGCCAAAGGTCTCCCTCCTATGTGACTGGAGCAAGAACCCTCGTGTACCTCCTGTAGGACGTGGCTTCTGTGGGATGAACGCATCTGAGGAAAGGTAATAGGAATCCCTTCTTATACAGGACATCTCCTACTATTGAGAACTTTGCAGCTCTATACCTCAGTTTTCTCCTTTCTAACTTTGATTCCGGTAGCTCTCCCTCTCTGATATATCTGATCAGGGGATCCATCCATGAGTCCCCTAGGTTCAAATTTAGGCAAGGGTTACTGACCTCTTCTTCTTCAATGGTCGCCTTAGGCAAGATCTCAACTGGGAGTGTCCTTCTGATATATGTCCTTATCGCCGAAGCTAACTTGCTAATGCATCTGCGTGGCTGTTATTTTACCGAGGTATTCTCTCCATCTTTACCTCTTCGAAACCTTCGAGTATCGTTCTCACTCTCTTCAGGTATTTGACCATCCTTTCATCCTTGGCCTCATAAACCCCCAATACTTAGTTAACCACTAATCTCGAGTCGATGTGAAGTAAGAGTCGTCTTACCCTAAGAGTCTTTGCCAATGAGAGGCCTGCTATCATGGCCTCGTATTCTGACTCGTTGTTTGACGCCTTAAAGTTAAACCTTAGGGCATATTCAACATTGGTACCATCCGGAGCTGAAAGTATTAACCCTGCACCGCTTCCACTGTCGTAAGAGGACCCATCAATAAAGAAGTTCCAGATGTCTTTATCTGATGAGAATCCCCCTTCTGATACGATTCCCTTCTTGAGGAGGTACCGATCTTCTTTATTCTCGGCTACTCCACCTATGGCTCTCTTGGATACTACCTCTTGATCTCGGAAGACGTTGTTATTCGATCCCTCAGCAGTCTCTAGGTTATTCTCAACCTCGGCCTCTTCCCATATGAACTTTGAGATAAAATCTGTCAGTGTCTGACCTTTGATGGTCGTCCTAGGCTGATAAGTAAGGTCATATTCCCCCAACTCAATGGCCCATGTCATCAATCTGCCCGACTTCTCATGCTTATAGAGGACCTGTCTTAGTGGGGAGTCAGTGAGGATGACCATGGAGTGGTCCTGAAAGTAAGGCTTCATCTTCCTAGAAGCATGTATTAGGGCGTAGGCTAACTTTTCCATTCGAGGATAATTTTGTTCAGACCCTTGAAGGGCCTTACTATTGAAATACACAGGCCTTTGGACCCCAACATCCTCCCGTACTATGGCTGAACTTATGACCGATTCAGAAACTGCTAGATAAATATACAACTTCTCACCCATTATGGGCCAAGATAAGAGCAAGGGAGATCCGAGGTAGGACTTTAGCTAGTCAAAAGCTTCATCACACTCTTTGTCCCACTCGAAGACCTTTCTAAGCACCTTAAAGAACGGAAGACACTTGTCCGTCGCTCTTGAAACAAATCTGTTGAGCACAGCCACTCTTCCAGTCAGTCTCTAAACGTCCTTGATACTCCTTGGTGTCTTCATGTCGAGCAAAGCCTTGATTTTCTCAGGGTTCGCCTCTATTCCCCTCTGATTGACAATGAATCCGAGAAATTCTCCAGCTCCTACCCCGAAGACGCACTTCGCTGGGTTGAGTTTCATTCTGTATAAGTCCATGGTATTGAATGCCCTTTCCAGGTCTGCCACATGGGTGCAGGCCTTTAAGCTTCTCCGAGTCTTCAACATCCATAAAGATCTGATAGTAGCCTGAGTGCGCGTCCATGAATCTCATGAGCTCATGTCCTGCCGTTGCATCTACCATCTGGTCGATTCGAGGTAAGGGATAATTATCTTTTGGGCAAGACTTGTTCAGGTCAGTAAAATCTACGCACATTCTCCACTTTCCGTTGGCTTTGGGCACAATGACTACATTTGATAGCCACTCCGGATATATGACTTCCCTTATGAACTCAGTCTCTTCTAACTTTCTGACCTCTTCCCGGATGACGTCGTACTTCTCCCTGGAGTATACTCTTCGTCTTTGTTTGATGGGCTTAGCATCCTTAGTTACGTTGAGTTTATGGCACATAACCTCAGGGTTGATGCCAGGCATATCCGCGTGGCTCCAAGCGAAGACACTTTGCCTCTTCCTCGAGAAACTTATTAACTCTTCCTTGATCTCCGCTTTTAAGGCTCTGCCGATCTGGATGGTTTTTTCCGGTTCGTCGTCATTGAGGACGATGGATTCTACCTCTTCCGCGGCTTCTCCTTTCTTTAACTTTGTTTCATCTCTGGGGTCAAGTGTATCAATGTTATAAGTGGTAGTTGCTCTCTTATGGGCCTCTCTCTCTTCGGCCGAGTTGAAGTAGCATTCTCGTGCTGTGGTCTGGTCACCCTGCACTTCCCCTACGCCATAGGGGGGCGAGAATTTTAGCATCTGGTGGACCATCGACGGCACGGCCTCAAACTCTTTAAGGGCTACTCTTCCTATGATGAGGTTATAGGCCGAGAAGACGTTTTCGTCCATAACGAAGAAATTAATCTTTTGGGTTAACCTCTTAGGCCACTCATCGCCCATTCGTACGTCCATCTCATACACACCCAATGGATGGACCTTTTCACCACTGAACCCCATTAATGGATGATGATAGGGTACCAGCCTAGCTCTGTTAAGGCCCAGGCTTTTGAAGCAGGGCCAGAACATCACATTTTCATAACTTCCTCCATCTATAAGAATTCTCTGTACCTCACATCCATAAACTCTTATTGTGATCACCAAAGGGTCATCATGCGGAGCTAGGATGCCTTTGAAGTCGAGTCGGGAGAACCTAACTACGAAAGTGTCCATGTCCACCTTCTTTCTCTTTTGCGTTGTCTCGGAAGACGTTAGATTTACTACTTCAAGTTTGGCCACTGACTTGGCCTCTGCCACATGAGCCTTTCGGTCAGCCACCTCAGAACCACCCCCTGCAAGTCCTCCGCATATGGTGTTAACACCAAAGGAGATCATACCAACCCTCTTCACTGGGGTGTTGTCGTCTTTTGGTGGGAGTTCCGGATAATCTTCATCATCATCATCCGAGCCATCGTCTCTTCTTGTTGTGGTATCGTCACGACACCTGTCGTGTCTTTTCTTTTTAGGGTCTTCTCTTCCCTTTTTAGGAGCTTTGCCATCAACATATTTCCTCAACTTTCCTGACTTCAACATCTTCTCGATCTCATCCTTTAAGGTGAAGCACTTATCTGTTATATGGCCATGGTCTTGGTGGAATTCACACCATAAGTTCTGGTTCCTCTTACATGGAGGAGCCTTCAGCTTCTTTGGCCATCTTAGGGACCGGTCATTTTTTATCTCATTGAGGATGTGTTCGTAGCTCACAGTAAGAGGGGTATAACGTGCAAACTTGTCATCAACTGACCTCTCATTCCCATCCTTCTTCCTTTGGAACTTCCCGCTACCACCGCCGTTTTCATCTTTATACTTAGCGGCCATGGCCTCTTCAGCGTTCATGACCTTCCCCGCGGTTGCCAATGACTCCGCCATGACTTGGGAGGGTCTTCTGCAAGTTTCCACAACAACTTCCCTTTCTGAAGACCTCCTATAAGGGAGGTTATGGCAATATTCTCTTCGTAATCTTCACCCTCAAGTTTTTCTTTGTTGAACCTGGCGATGTATTCTCTTAGGCTCTCGTGCTTGCCTTGTTTGACATACAACAGATGGGTGGTCTTCTTCTGAAGTCTTACCCCAAAACAGAAATTGTGAATGAATCGTTCGGCCAAGCCCTTAAAGTTCCCAATTGAATTCTTCGGAAGAGAAGTAAACCAGTTGTGTGCTGCTCCCGTCAAGGTCCCGGAGAAGGCCCGGTACTTCATCTCATCTGGTATTGAGTAAATGTCCGCGGTTGATTGGTACATCTCAATATGATGTACAGGATTGGTGCTACCATCATACTTGGGAGTTACTGTAGGTGGCTTGAACTTGGCTGGGGTAGGGAAGCTTACTATCTTAGCCACGAATGGAGAGCCCTCTGAGAAACCTCTTTGTAGCGGATCTCGACTTTTGATGAGATCTCCTATCTTGTCCTCAAGACGTTTAATGGAGTCATTCCATGGTTTTACAACGTTGGCCTGGCCGAGGTTGTCCCCAGCCACCTCCAAAGGGTGGATTGAGGGTTCCCCAGCCGCAGCACAACGTCTGTTGTTGACCTCTTCTTGGTCTCTTCCTCGTCCCGGATGAGGCCGACGTTGCCTCTCTTCCCTTTGTGAGCCGGTTGCACTTCTCGACCTTGATAATCTTTGTCGTAGGTCGTTTACTGGGCCGAGCCTTTCGAAGGCCGACCCTCTGCTTAATCGGTCAAAAGCTGAGCCTCTTTATTGGGCTTCTTCACCCCTTCGACCTCCACAACCTTGGCTCCGGCGGATAGGACGAACTGTGTTGTTCGAAACCTCATATGGCTCCCAATAATCTTCTGGGACGTCTTCCGCCTCTAGATCATCATACCTATCCTCAGGGAAAGGGTATCCTTGCCTCCTCATGCGCAAGTGCCTAGGGTCAGCAACGTCCCTCCTCCACTGGGGCGTAGGGTGATCCTTGCGCGGTTCCTGAGGTGGTCCCCTAGCTTCAGGGTGCGCTTGGACATCCGCCGGAGTAATCATCTCCAGTGAGACTCCACGTGGCCTCATCATATTTTGACTGAGTTGTTCAAATTGCTCCTACATTACTTGTTGCGTTGCAGCCAAAGACCTCAAGGCTGCGGCCACCTCCGCCATTTCGGACTGAGGGGGTGCCTGGATGGAGCTAGGTCCACCAGCCCCAGGCGGCGGAAGAGGTGGTGGTAATTCTGGTGCCATGTGTTAGCACTAAAGAGCTGGTGTAGTAGATGAGCATAATACCTTATAGGATCTCTTTCAATGGTGAAACAGCTCCACGCAAGGGGTGAGGCCTGGTTCACCACCAGAGTCTCCGGTGAGGTTAAGCAAGAGATGAGGAAGAGATAGCTTCTCGATTCCCACAAACGGCGCCAAAATGATGATGTTGGTAATAGCACCACCAGGTAAGGTGTTTGTGAGCTCTAATCAGTGTATAACAATGGCAGCATAAGTATATCAAGTATAAGAGAATGAGGTGAGGAGAAGAGGATGAACACTGGAATATAAGTGGTTCAGCCAATTAGGCCTACGTCCACTGTGCAAGTGTGTGATTAATATCACTGTATGAGGGCACTAATGGCCATGGATACAATCTCTCAAACTTTGTCTCTCTACTGTACATTTGGACAGAGTTTCAGCTAGGGTTGCCAATTTCGAATCCCTTTCCAAGAAGGAGAAGACAAGTATATATAGCATGTGGGGGGTGTAATGCACCCCCTACGCATACAATGAGCATGTGTGTGTTGATCTAGCCAATCTGATGAAGACATCTGTCACTGTCACATGTAGAAAATGATGATGAAATATTCCCCCGACGTGAGGGGAATGATTTGTTATAACTGACTTGTGTGCACGTGTTCCCAACAATACATATGCTGATAAGGACTCGGCCATCTGTGAATGGTCCCAACCCCGGCCTGGAAGAGGACGAGGTGGTGACCTTGGCTCAGTGGGAGAGCCGAGGTAAGGCAGGTGGAGCTGTAACATCGGCCTGGGCCGAAGTAATGGTGGAGTAGCAGGAACGTCGGCTGATCCCCAGCCGAGATTGGTTATGATGATGGGATGGAAACCTCGGCCTGAACCAAGCCGAGGTTACAAGCCTTGGATGACTAGATGAATAACCGCCCCTGTGGATTATGGAGACCTCACCTGCCGAGGTAGGTAGTAACGTCGGCCATGGACGACCTTGCTTAGGACGAGACCGCTGGTTGTTGATCTAAAGCCCTTCTAACATCGGCCATCTCCATGGCCGAGGTTGATTTCTCTAAGCCGAGGGGGTACATTTATGGCATATCAGTCCCCAGGTCATATTCATCCCTTATTTACATTGCATGATTTTTATTCTGGGTGAGAAGTCTTAGGTATGATTCGTTCTCACTTTCAAATGAGGAACTATGAACGCTTCCCCTACGTTGTGATTTGTTTTTTATGAAGTCGGTGTGAGAGTCCGACTGATGGTACACAAAATGATGTGTGAGTACGCCGTGGAAGATGATGGCACTGAGAGACTGCGTCCGTTGAGTTATAGCTTTGAGCGATGATTATTATACTTATATAGTGTGTGATATATAAGCATGGATATACTTGGTGTGTATAGTATATTATATATATACATTTGAGATGTGAAAACACACACACATATATACATGGATCAAGATAAAGAATGGAATGTGAGTTAATTTCTGGATCATTCGGGAGTATAAAATTCGGGATAAAATTTGTGATATATGTGTATATGATGAGATTTCTATAAACCGGATAAATAACGCTAAGATGTGGATAGTGTAATAACTAGTGAAAGTTATTTTATATGAATTGAGTAATAGAATATGGTTCGGTACCGATACATCTCAATAACCGATAGAGCTGTGTAGTAGTATATGAGGAGGGTTCCTTGTTTGGATTTCTCTTTGCAAAACGCCCCATGCATGAAGATTGATGTAACATTGGAAGTGGGGAGATGTTTGGTTTTTGGTATATGGGTCAGGTACCTCGATTATTGTTTGTATGCGAAAGCTTAGAATACTATTACATGGGGTAAGAGAAAGCATAGGGAGAGTTGGGAGTTTTTAGAGGTGCTAGTTAGGTTGAGTAGCTAACTAAGATGTTTTAAAATTTATGCGTTAGGAGTGCACTGTTAGATGAGATGTGAGGGGTATCTCATGTGAGTGTGAGCCCAGCTTAAATATGAAGAGTATCATATTTTAAATATTAAAGTATGTTAAGCACTATCTAAAATGTTTTTTAAAACCCGGGCTATGACCCGTATCTATATTTTATCTTTCTTCTCCTTTTTTATAGTTTTAAGTTTCCAGACATAGGGCGCTTAGATTACTATTCTTTTGAATCAAATGTTGCTGCCACAACTGTGGATGTGGGCAGGAGATTGCATTGATGCTTCTCTCCTTATGATATAGGTAGGAGGTACTGAGAGTAACATTCGGGCATATTTCCCAATTGTGTCAATTATTTTATTTCCAGCATTTCATTCTTAATGTGACGTTTACCTCCAATTTTTAATTTTAACAAAAGGAATTTCCTTTTAGATGATGCGGAAAAAAAATGGTTCAAAACCCAAATTTTAATTTCATTAAAATTAAAATTAAACAGAACTCAAAGTGAAATTAAATTAAACAAGAAATAAAATTTTCACTTAAACATGTTAACTCAACCCAAGTCCTAGAAATTTTCCTAACAATTTATTAATTGATTTTTGCGAATTAGGCCAAACCAAATTTTATCAAGTAAAATTAATGACTTGAACTAAATTAATTAAACATTACCGAAATTAATTTTAGCACCAACTTAATCATGAGTAGTGATTTAAATCATATTTTATCTTTTAGCCATAAGCATGCATCTAGGTGATATAACAAGATAAAATAAATAAATAAACTATAACGCCGCGATGTACGAGGAAAAATCCACAACGGGAAAAAACCTCGGACGACCCTACCCTCAAATCCACAAAGTACGGTTTTACAAGTACAAGACAAAAAGACTTAAAACACTTGACTTGACTTCATCCAAACCCCGATGCTCGTTCTTGTACACACCTCTGCCTTGCGAATAACCACAGACGTCCACTGCGGTCTTGGAATCCACCAATCGGACTTTTTGGGTCACCATCACCAGAACAAGGAGCCTTTCTCTAAGTGGGTAAGTCACAACAAATGAACTTATTCTTTGTGGGATCTAGAAGTAAACCCAAACTTCTCTTCTTTGAGGTGTAGAGAAAACCCCGATGCCAAACATCCAAGAAAGATATATATATATATGGTAACTTGGAATCAACAAACTATGGGTGTAAGCAAAAGTGTTTTTGAATAATGTTCCTGAACTACAAACACTTTAAACATGAACTTTTGAACTAAGAAATTTTCTCTAAAAAATGTTCTCTCAAAAAGGTGTTTAGAAATTGTCAAAAGTTAGTTTTTCAAACTTGTTTCCCGCACATATAACTTATGTCAAGAGTTGGTGGGTAAGGGTAAGTGGGAACATAGGAAAAACTGCTAGAAAAATTTCCCCCCTGAAATCTCATTCGAACGAAAATTCTAACGAAGTTCCATAGGCAAATGGGGAAATCTCGTTGGAACACTCGTTCGAATGATATTCTTTTTCGAGATAAAAATTCGTTTGAATGACAATATCGAACGAAGTTCCAGAATGTTCAAAATTCGATTTTTAGCCCAGAAACTTTATTTTAAAGTTTTAAAGAAACCTTCTGAAAATAAACATCAGTTTAAATTAAAATTACACCCAATAAATATTATTCCAAGCTCATATATATATATATATATATATATATATATATAATCCATTCATACCTTAGGAGCATTGGAATCAATGTTGGTGACGTAGAAACGATGCACAACAAATTCTGCATTTGATGAAGCTTTATAATCTTGGCCACTACATCTTCAACTAAGACGTCATTGGCTTGGATAGATACACTTGAACACTATCCTACGACTCAAACTTTTTTGTCTGGAATTGAGCCAACACTACATTAAGACTCAATCAGAGAGTTGTGTCCTTATATATCTTCCCCTTTGGCTATTCCGGGACAAAAACCAAACAAAAATCCTAAAGGGCCGTCAAGCTCAACTAGACTCAAAACATCCCACCCAAACTTGAACCAAGACCCATGGATTAATCTCTTCGTCGATGATGAAAGTTGCCCCTTAGAAGAATTCCTGCACACTTAAGCAAACTATCAAACACATATGGAATATCAAAATATTAAATGCAATTAAAATAATTACTCCCCCTAAATTAATTCTCCCATTTATCAAATTAAAGACCTACTTAGAAAGACGTCTCCCCCTAAGATAAATCTTCCAAACTAGGCTATGATTACAATAGGATTAGATACCATTTCTCCCCTATCATTCTCCCCCTTTTTGTTTAGGGAAATACTCAGCACATAAGGGCATCATGGTGACTCCAGAGGGACATCTTATACCGATAGTGGATAATATGATGAGCAGGATCCTCCTTTCCATCATAAGTTGTGATATTTAGAATGAAGAATAACTTTGGTGGCTCAGAGGTCTCTTATCTCTATTAGGGGTGCATACGGTTCGGGTTGGTTCGGGTTCACTACTAAACCACAACCAGAATCGGGATGGTTCGGTTCTAGAATTTTGGAACCGAAATCGGAATCGATTTTCCTTGGAATCGAACCAAACCAAACCGATGGTTCATTGGGTTAGTTCGGATCGGTTCTCGGTTCTAATCACTTTAATAAAAATAGATTGTATGAAAGGATTAAAAAATAGAAAAATATAAAGGAGATGTACGTTTTAAAAAATAGTAAAAAATGCCTTTTCCATACCTTTCTTTTTCTAATCATTT